>JAGFNQ010000566.1:261528-442224 GCA_024364735.1 Boesenbergia rotunda | reverse complement strand
TATGTTTCATTTTAATTGTTTGTTTCACCTTGAAGGTTCTGTTTCCCTCAACATTACAAGGGGATCTAGATTTATATTCGTGAGGCCATTTAAAACTCTTCCATCTGTCCTTACATTCTTGTTTGTAGATATGGTATTTTATGGTAGTTATTCATTGTGAAAGTAAAAGAGGGCGCTTCTTACCCATACATGCTTTTGTTGATTATTGTCGGGAATAAAAGTTATTGAAATCATGGTTAGTATTTATGCAGACTGGCTTTTGTTTCAGACAATTCTGTTATATGCAGATACAGACTTTCAAGATCTCATTCTATTTAATTTTCATAACATTTTATTCTGTGCTCCTTACGCTGTCTCTCGTTTGATGTTGCTACAACCAGTTGCAGGATATCATTCCACTGTTATAAAATGTGCAAGGATCTGGATATCATTCCACTGTTATAAAATGTGCCGGCATCCCTCATATACCTGTAGGTCTTTCTTTCTGATTACGTGTCTAATGTATTTTAGAAATTTAGTTTAAGATTTTATGAAAAGTTTATCTGGCAGACACTTGTTTAGGAGTTTAGGTGGGTAGTTTTTAAATTAGTAATTATCTTATTAGGAATGTAGGATAATTCTGGTGGAAATTTGATTTAATTTGTATATTTCATGATTTCGATTTGGATTATTTCCCATTTTGATTGAGCCATTTTTGGTATAAAATTATTCTTTTCTACAATATTAGTTTCAGTGCTTTGGTTGTAGTGTTTAAAAGATTACATAATTTTGATTTATTTCATATAATTATTTACATTAATATAATTTATGTGCAGTTATTACATCATTTTGATTTATTTCTTGTAATAATTTAATTTAATTTATTTACAGATGATAATTATGTAATTGCCATAATTCATGTAATTATGACAATTTCATTATTCTCTACCATTAATTGATAGATTCAGTTTAAATTTAGCCAAGTTAAATTAATTAGAGATTAAAGAAAGCTTCACTTAACATAATTTAATAGATCTAAATAATCTTGGTATATGATTCAAGATTAAATAGACTGTATAGCTTGTTAAGCCCTCAGGAATTAGGAATTAGTGACATTACAGCAAGAGCATCTTGTTATTTATTAAATCTATATAATATGGGGTAATTTACCAAAAGGTGCACCCAAAAATTAGTATTTACCAAAAGGCGTCCCATAGTTTCATTTTCACCAAAAAGCACATTAATTTTAGTGAACTTCCTCTTATACCCCTCCTGCTATGCACTTCCTTTCTCTTTCTCTCTCAATAACAAATTCCGAGACGCCAGCACGTGATGTTTCATACTTTTATTTTAAAATAATATATTTGGAATCGGCGCTAAAAAAACGTAAGGTTTATAGTAATTGAAAAATATAAATAAATAATTTTTATCCTAATGTGCACGCATGCAAATATAAATTCCTAATGTAAGGTCTACAGTAATTGAAAAAAAACGTAAGGTCAATAGTAATTAAATCATCTAACTTATTTAAAAATATAAATAAATAATTTTTATAATTAATTAATAGAAATTAATATATTAAATAATATTTAATAAATTCATTAATGTAAAAAAAATTGAAAAAAAAATGAAAAGAAAGAGCGTGGGCCTGAAATCTATTGATTTCAGGCCCAGCGTGGGCCTGAAGTAAATTATTTCAGGCCCATGCTGGACCTGAAATAAAAATATTTCAGGCCCAGCGTGGACCTGAAATTTTTTATTTCAGGCCCACGTTGGGTCTGAAATCTTTTGATTCAGGCCCGACGTGGACTCAATTTTTTTCTATTTTAAAAATATATTAATATATAAAAAAACATATCAAAACACTTAATTTCAGATTTAAACACAGGGCCTGAAGTCATCCCAAGAGAGTCTGAAGTCAAATAACTTCAGATCCTATAAATAATTAATTTAATAATTAACAATTAAATATAAAAAAATATTATTAAAATTAAAAAAATTTCAGTGCCCTGGGGCCTGAAGTCATCCGACTTCAGGTCCAAGGAGGGCCTGAAGTCATCAGACTTCAGGCCCTCCATCATTGATATAAAAATTTTTTTTATAAAAATGTTTAATATATAATTACATATTATATAGGAGTAGTTTAGGTATATCAGTGAGTTTAGGTGGCAAAACATCTAATAGGAGTGGTCTAAGAGATGAGATTTTGGGTGCCGAAACATCTAATCTTGTTGTATCACCAATGATATAGAGTTTTCAGAATTCCATATATAGTAGGTCCATCAGTGAGTTTTGCTCAAAACTCACTGATATACCTAAACCACTCCTATAGCATTGGTGATACAACAAGATTAGAGGTTTCAGTACCCAAAATCTCATCTCCTAACTCAACCCTGTCTACTGATATGGAGTTTTCAGAATTCCAAATATGGTAGATCCATCAGTGAGTTTTGCTTAAAACTCACTGATATACTTAAACCACTCCTATAGCATTGGTGATACAACAAGATTAGAGGTTTCGGCACCCAAAATCTCATCTCCTAGCTCAACTCTGTCTAGTAATATAGGGTTTTCAGAATTCCAAATATGGTAGGTCCATCAGTGAGTTTTGCTCAAAACTCACTGATATACCTAAACCACTCCTATAGCATTGGTGATACAGCAAGATTAGATGTTTGGGCACCCAAAATCTCATCTCCTAGCTCAACCCTGTCTACTGATATAGAGTTTTCAGAATTCCAAATATGGTAGGTCCATCAGTGAGTTTTGCTCAAAACTCACTAATATACCTAAACCACTCCTATAGCATTGGTGATACAACAAGATTAGAGATTTCGGCACCCAAAATCTCATCTCCCAGCTCAACCCTGTCTACTGATATAGGGTTTTCAGAATTCCAAATATGGTAGGTCTATCAGTGAATTTTGCTCAAAACTCACCGATATACCTAAACCACTCCTATAGCATTTGTGATACAGCAAGATTAGATGTTTGGCCATCCAAAATCTCATCTCCTAGCTCAACCCTGTCTACTGATATAGAGTTTTTAGAATTCCAAATATGGTAGGTCCATCAGTGAGTTTTGCTCAAAACTCACTGATATACCTAAACCACTCCTATAACATTGGTGAAACAGCAAGATTAGAGGTTTGGGCACCCAAAATCTCATCTCCTAGCTCAACCCTGTCTACTGATATAGAGTTTTCAGAATTCCAAATATGGTAGGTCCATCAGTGAGTTTTGCTCAAAACTCACTGATATACCTAAATCACTCCTATAGCATTGGTGAAACAGCAAGATTAGAGGTTTCGGCACCCAAAATCTCATCTCCTAGCTCAACCCTGTCTACTGATATAGAGTTTTCAGAATTCCAAATATGGTAGGTCCATCAGTGAGTTTTGCTCAAAACTCACTGATATACCTAAACCACTCCTATAGCATTGGTGAAACAGCAAGATTAGAGGTTTCGGCACCCAAAATCTCATCTCCTAGCTCAACCCTGTCTACTGATATAGAGTTTTCAGAATTCCAAATATGGTAGGTCCATCAGTGAGTTTTGCTCAAAACTCACTAATATACCTAAACCACTCCTATAGCATTGGTGATACAACAAGATTAGAGATTTCGGCACCCAAAATCTCATCTCCCAGCTCAACCCTGTCTACTGATATAGGGTTTTCAGAATTCCAAATATGGTAGGTCTATCAGTGAATTTTGCTCAAAACTCACCGATATACCTAAACCACTCCTATAGCATTTGTGATACAGCAAGATTAGATGTTTGGCCATCCAAAATCTCATCTCCTAGCTCAACCCTGTCTACTGATATAGAGTTTTTAGAATTCCAAATATGGTAGGTCCATCAGTGAGTTTTGCTCAAAACTCACTGATATACCTAAACCACTCCTATAGCATTGTGATATAGCAAGATTAGAGGTTTCGGCACCCAAAATCTCATCTCCTAGCTCAACCCTGTCTACTGATATAGAGTTTTCAAAATTCCAAATATGGTAGGTCCATCAGTGAGTTTTGCTCAAAACTCACTGATATACCTAAACCACTCCTATAGCATTGGTGATACAACAAGATTAGATGTTTCGGCACTCAAAATCTCATCTCCTAGACCACTTCTATTAGATGTTTCAGCACCTAAACTCACTGATATACCTAAACTACTCCTATATAATATGTAATTATATATTAAACATTTTTATAGAAAATTTTTTTATATCAATGATGGAGGGCCTGAAGTCATCACCCTCCTTGGACCTGAAGTCGGATGACTTCAGGCCCCAGGGCACTGAAAATTTTTTAATTTTAAAAATATTTTTTTATATTTAATTATTATTTATTAAATTTATTATTTATAGGATCTGAAGTTATTTGACTTCAGACCCTCTTGGGATGACTTCAGGTCCTGTGTTTGAATCTGAAATTAAGTGTTTTGATACGTTTTTTTATATATTAATATATTTTTAAAATAGAAAAAAAAATTGAGTACACGTCGGGCCTGAATCAAAAGATTTCAGGGCCAACGTGGGTCTGAAATAATTTATTTCAGGCCCAGTATGGGCCTGAAATCTATTGATTTCAGGCCCATCGTGGGCCTGAAATCCACAGATTTCAGGCCCAAGCTCTTTCTTTTCATTTTTTTTTCCAATTTTTTTTACATTAATGAATTTATTAAATATTATTTAATATATTAATTTCTATTAATTAATTATAAAAATTATTTATTTATATTTTTAAATAAGTTAGATGATTTAATTACTGTAGTCCTTACGTTTTTTTTTCAATTACTGTAGACCTTACATTAGGAATTTTTATTTGCATGCGTGCACATTAGGATAAAAATTATTTATTTATATTTTTTCAATTACTGTAGACCTTATATTTTTTTTTAGCGCCGATTCCAAATATATTATTTTAAAATAAAAGTATGAAACATCACGTGCTGGCGTCTCGAAATTTGTTATTGAGAGAGAAAGAGAAAGACAGTGCATAGCAGGAGGGGTATAAGAGGAAGTTCACTAAAATTAGTGCGCCCTTTGGTGAAAATGAAATCATGGGACGTCTTTTAGTAAATACAAATTTTTGGATGCGCCTTTTGATAAATTACCCAATATAATATGACATCCTACTTTAGTTCCACATTGTATGGGTTGTTACAATTATTAGACCTGCTTGAAATCCTAAGCATGATGAGATGATTGGACTCCATATGTTGCTGATTGAATGACTCTCAGTTCCTAGCTGGACTTTCTGCCTTAATTGGGCATCAAATCTTAAATGGGGTAGAGTTGGACACCTTATTTTAATTTGACACGGAGAGTTGTGATCTAATGGAGTTTTATAGGCTGACACAGTGGTTTGACATGGGCCTGACAAGTTAATGGAAAACTCTCTTCGAGAAGTACATGCAAACCTATATATCCTAATAACAACAAGACGTGGAAACCCTATAAAAAAAAGTAAGGTGATTCTTTTAATCTTATTACTTATATTCTTGGTAGTGGGAGTATACAACACGCTTCTCATATTATTTCTTTTCTTTTGTATCCGTTTTTTGAGCTTTTCTTCAACTTCTGAACACCGTTGCATTTTAATGAGTTGCAGTCTTGCAAGGTAAAACTCATTCTCTGCAGAAAAGAAATAATTCTACAACCAGAACAGACTTTTTCAAGCTCTGCATTTTTAGGACTACCTTGCTAATCTTTATTAAACAATAAGTTAATCAACTTCACCTTTAAAATTTGATCACATTGTCCTTTCTCAGTCTGCCATAGCGGATTTCTTGTCAAGGGAATTTGCACATTTAGAAACAATTAATTGGATTATTTTTCCAGGTAAATCTTAGCATTGTAGTTGTAGCAATTCTTTTAATATTCATCTTTTTTTTTTGTATAATCAATGTTTTTCTTTGTTATCGCTTTATGCTGCTGGAAAAGGAAAAATGAGACTATGCATGAGATGATAACTTCTAGTCCATAACATAGGAGCATGGAAATGAAACATAGATTATAAATTATTGTATGTTGTTGTTGTATACTTTCTTGCTGAAATTATGGAAATCGAGTTAAATTTAATCTGTTTTCTTGCATCACTGAATGTAGTTGATAGTTGTATATGCCAGTTATCTGAGATAAAAAATGGACCTGTTTTCTTGCATCACTGAATGAATTTAATCTGGTTTCTATTAATATCGTTCATGATGCAGATGATTTACAGGTGTTATTATCATAAACAACAAGGAAGGTTAGAAGATTAGATGACAAACAGTTGGCTAGCTGTAATATGTATTGTACTTGACTTGTATTGTACTTCAGTATGAATTTGGACTTGTAATATGTATTGTACTTCAGTATTGTACTTGACATGTATTATTGTATTATTTTCGAACTAGACATTTTTAGTATATTGTTTTTTTGTCAATGATTATTTCAGATGCAAATTATATTATTTTGTTTCAACCAAAATATTTTTTTATCATAATTTATCTTTTTTTTTATTACGTTCCGACGGAATACCGACGGGAAAAAAATTCCGTCGGAAATATATCGAACTGGGTTTGAGATAAATCGCCGATAGATTATCAGATTTCCGACGGAATCTATATTTCCGTCGGAAATCTCCGACAGAACTCGGTAATCTTCTTCATCCCGATTTTTGAATTTTTCGACGGAACTGTATTTCCGTCGATTTTCCGTCGGTATTGACCGACGAAAATTTCCGTCGGTACGTTTCTTTTGCCGACGGACCGATTTTTCCGTCGGTAGGTTTTTTTCCGACGGACCCATTTTTCCGTCGGAAATATTATCCCCGATGAATAATTTTCCGTCAATATTTTTTCCGTCGGGAATGGTTTTTACCGACGGAATTCTGTCGGTAAATTCCGTCGGTAAACCTGTATTTTTTTGTAGTGGGTGGTGATTAGGTGATTCATCCAATGGTGTTATGAGCTACTCACTCTAGGTTGGATTAATAAAGAAAGTATCATTTAATTAGAGTTAATTAAATGATTTCGTTAATTTGAGTTTAACCCTAATTAAATAAAATGGTACATTTAGCTAGGTATTGTATAAGGTTATAGCTAAATGATAATCTTATTTGCTACAGGTTTTTGACTCGGATATTTGGTTGCTTGTGGCGGATTTTATTTTGGACGGGAGGTTCTCGTCGCCTGGACTTCTTTATATCGAAGCGGGTACCTTTGTTATGCATAGTTAGATATAGATAGCAGTAGGAATGCTGATACTTCTATTTCTGTACTCCATTTAGTAGTTGTATTTGCTAGCTTTACTACTTGCTGTTCTTTATTTCTGCGTGGATTGGTTATATGCACAGCTTACCTTATACCTTACGTTAGGGTTTAGGTTATGGTGCATATTGATGATCTGGATTATTGCATATCATGTAGATGACAGTAGGGATAGATAGTGAATGATGCATGGGATAGTGACATGCATCATTATTGCACGTAGCATAGATGGACGACCTTTGACTCCCTAGAGGTTGAGATAGGCCGTCGGACTTGCTACTCGTGTAGGGGCATATGTAGGCGACCTTTGACACCCCTAGTGGTTGAGATGAGCCGTCAGACCTGCCGCATGACCTGTCATGTAGTTCCGGTGGCGTTCCGCGGCGCTGCAGCAGGTCCCCTACCTATCCGATGATAGCGAGGGGGGTTTAGAGAGTTACTTCACCCCATGGCGGGGTACGTTCATGGTCTCCGACCCGACCCATTCGGTCTTGCGTGTACCGCATCATAGACCGTCTATTCGTGAAGGGAAGACCAGGTCAGAGCCCTACCCACTCGGTTCGCATGTTTCCATAACCTAGGTCGACTGGCGTCAGGGGTGACCTATGCTGCATCATGAGCATGCTGTGCATTGATGCATATGGTTGTGATTGTTGCGCTTGATTGTTGCACTTGGTTGACATGCATACTATCGGGTTTGGTTCGACACAGGTACGTATATTCCTCCTTCGTTGGTTCAGCTATTCTCTTACTAGTACTACACTTCATTTTGTAGTTGTTGGTGTCTTACTGTTATTATATCTCCATGTGCATATTAGTGTATTCGCAGAGTTCTTTGGACTCATCCCGTTAGCATTGTTTTTCTCCTTTCAGGATGATCGTCTGGATTGCCCAGCAGCCTGTCCCAGTTCATCAGTCTCGAAGACGAGTTCCGGGGTTGTCTCGTATTTTGGTTGTGGTACATGTGGGTACCTTTTCCTTTATTCGTTTTGTTCTTTTCATTTCCGCTGTTGTATGTTGTGCTCTATTGCGTCGTCCATTTTTACGACAGTATAGTTATACTTTTGTGTGCCATGGAGGCCTTGATTTTGTTTTGGTTTGTCGTAAGTTGTACCGGTACGCAGCTTTATCGTTGTTTCCGTTTTTCTCTTTATACAGTCACTTGTTCCAGCCCTATAGGCTGCGGTACAAGTAGGTTGAGGTAGTCGTAGAGGTTAGGTTTTAAAATTGTCCGCCGGGTCGATGGAGTGGCAGTCCGGTCAATATCGGACGGGCGGCTCCTTGGGGCGTGACAAGGAGTTAGTTAATCAATAATGTTTGATCCTAATCATGTTTAGTAGTTAATTTAATCATTGTATAAATAGCTACACGTTATTCTTAACACAGGACCCTGATTGGGCGCAGATTAACTGTATGGGAGATTCTCTCTGATATGTAAATTACACTTATGAGGCGGGTATTTTCCCTTTGTATTCTTGTAGATTATTGATCTTAAATGCATGGTTGTTTATGTCTGAGTAGGATTGTTTTATCTTGTCCTTTATTGTTTTTAATATCGTTCGTTGATACTTTTTTTGCTTGATCTTCGAGCTAATCGTATTTTATGTTCGTATAATCTCATCATTGATTTTCTATTATGTAAAGTACCACTTGTACGCGAGTACCTTACCTAGTAGTTTAGTTACATGTTTGCTGTTTTTTTGATACTTATTGGTTGTATCGTTGCATCGTTGTTATTTAGTTGATTTTGCATTTAGGATCATGCACCATATTTGCACAGTTGCATGCTGATGAAGTCCCCACCGGGATGGGCTGTTGGTTATGCGTGGGTGTTGCCAACATGAGGTCTGGGGGTAAAAACTTGACAATGCAAGTGTGCCCACCCTCCCCAAGCAATAGTCACAGCATCCGGGCTAGTAGCCCCCATGATTTACCTCCTTCGTGTTGGTCTTAGGACAAATTGGCGAGGGTGCTGACGATTATTGACTTTCATATGGTTAAGTCGTCATCAGTCATTTAATTGCTTTGTCCACTCAACCACTCATTGTAGTAGTTGCTTGAGTGCGAGCAGCTGTTCTGTTATGTCACACTCGACCACTCATAGATAGTGGATGTTGGAGTTGTAGGCAAGCAGTTGACACTCTCACCATTGTTTTCGAGGGATATCAGAGTTGTTGGTGGCTCTCCCTTTTTCCTGGGGTCTTTGGAGTAGTTGGCTCCCTAGCATCCTGTCCACTCAAACACATATACTAGTGGTATTCATTGGAGTACAGTTGTCACAATCCTACCCACTCGACCACACAGATGTGATGTGATAGTGGCTTGACTGGCGTTAGAGGTGGCACATGCCATTGCATCATATGCATTTATTACATTATGCATTTTCTTGTGTTTGCTACATTCACTAGTACAAAAAAGACCTTTAACAACGGCTTTTAACACCGGTTGTATTAAAACCGGTGTTAAAAAAAAAGGCGGTGGCATTTTTGTAATTATTTGAACTTTAAAATACTTTTAACACCGGTTCTTTTAACAACCGGTGTTAAAAATATATTTAACTACGGTTTTATAAATAACCGGGGTCATATGTTATACTTTTAACACCGGTTCTTTTAACAACCGGTGTTAAAAATATATTTGATTTTCGCGCGCAAGCTTTTAATTAAGTCATACATGTGAAAAATCTCTCCATGCCCTAGCCTCGCCGAATCTTCCCCTCTCCGCTCGACGCCGCAACTCGCCTCACGGGATCGCGCCAAGGTCGACCTTCGCGGCTAGGAGCTCTCAGCGTCGGTGAACCTCCCATCTCGTTTGTCTTCGCCTTCCTTTCATTGCTGCAGTGCGACCCCTCCCCTGTGCGGGTTCTTTCCTCACCGTGCACCGACGCCACCTCTAGTCTTCCTCTTCTCCACTCGATTTGGCTGGCGACTGCGCCTCCTTCCACTGTAGAGCGCTCTTCCCCGAATCCCGAACAGTTCCTCCGGCATAGCCTGTTGGCAACGGATTTGATCGGAGTTTGATCGAAGCAAGGAGACTGAGGTAAGGGTTCATTGTTTAGGGTTTGATACTTGGAATTTAATCAGTAGCGTTGAGTTGTGTTTCGGTTTTGGAATGGTGGGCTAGCAATCAAGTTTGATTTTCTTTGTATACGAGGGAAATTTGTTTCCTCTGCCGTGGGTTATTGGTTTGGGATGGGCTGAGATGGCAATTAGGACTTTGAGTTTATTCTGGGATAAAAACTCTGTTTTGGATTGATGAGTAGTTCATGTGATTCGTTTGTTTTTGGGTTGTCACGCGAGGGCTATTTTGTGTGCCAAAAGCTTAAGGGCTGTCGGGTGTTAATGGGATGAGTGAGGTGTTTATTTGGGACAGCTTGGACATCTTTGTTGTAGCTATGTGTAAATTGGAACTTATTGCAAAGGGATGGTCCCTTTCCCTGCTGCGAACAAAGTTTAGTGAAGCTTAGGTTAAATTAGGGGTTAGATTCTAAATAGGGGTAGTAATTAGTTTAGCTATTTGATTAATCATATAAAAAGCTAAATCTTATCTTGGATACAGGGCGCTAGCTGATTACGGATTATTTTGTATAGGAGGTTAATGCTTTGTAGTTTTGAAAATGGTCATTGGTACTAACATCACTGAGAAACTCCTAGAAATTAGATCTGAATCATTGATTTTGACACTTGCTTACTTACTATGTTTAGTTTAACGCATGGTGGAGCACTTGCTTAAGTACATTTGCAAGTTTCTTGTGATGAACTTTCTTTTTGATAACTTAATTTTTTTCTATTTATGTACTAATGCTAAGTCTTCCTAATCATTGATTTTGATTTTTATGTTTTTTTATATTCCTTTTGATAACTCGATTCTTAATATAATCTTCCTTTTAATGTCTTTCTCAAACAGTCTGTGCACATATGGATCGTAGTTGGATAAATACTTTACGCACAAGTGATGAGTATGAGAATGGGGTGAAAGAGTTCTTAGAATTTGCTAAAAGAAATGCTCGTGATAATACTGAAATATTTTTTTGTCCTTGTGTAAAATGTGTGAACCTAAGACGTTTGAAAGTGGATGAAATAGAAGAACATGTTCTTTGCGATGGATTTTGCAAGAGTTATACAAGATGGATATGGCATGGTGAATCATTAAGCATGCCAAGTGTGTCCCAAACTGAGCAAGTTGATGTAGATATGGATGATCGACTAGAAGACATGATCCGTGATGTTGGACCAGAGTTTTTTCAGCGAGCACATGTATATGATCATTTGTGTAGTGATGCGGAGAAGCCGTTGTATCCAGGGTGCACTCAATTCTCACGATTGGAAGCAGTATTAAAATTGTTCAAGATTAAAGCACAAAATGGGTGGAGTGACAAAAGTTTTACCGAATTGCTTGAGTTATTGAAAGTTATGCTTCCAGAAGGTAATACACTACCGGATCGTAACTATGAGGCAAAGAAGATATTGTGTCCAATGGGTATGGCATACAAGAAAATACATGCTTGCCCCAATGATTGCATCTTGTACAGAAACGAGTTTGAAGGGTTGCATCAGTGCCCCATATGTCAGGTATCACGCTACAAAGTGAAGGATGGTGAGTCTAGTTGTGATGAGAGCCCAAATGGGCCTCCGGCAAAAGTCTTATGGTATCTTCCAATAATTCCAAGGTTCAAGAGATTATTTGCTAATGCAAAAGATTCAAAGAACCTTAGATGGCATGCAGATGAGAGGCAATGTGATGGAAAGATTCGTCATCCGGCTGACTCTTTGCAGTGGAAAAGAATCAATCAATTGTTTCCAGACTTTGGCAATGAGCCAAGAAACCTTAGGCTTGGACTTGCTACGGATGGAATGAATCCATATGGTAACTTGAGTAGTAAGCATAGCTCATGGCCAGTTCTGTTGGTAATTTACAATCTCCCTCCTCAATTGTGCATGAAGCGGAAATACATAATGTTGTCTATGATGATTTCGGGCCCACAACAGCCTGGAAATGACATAGATGTTTATTTACGTCCCTTGATTGAAGACTTGCGAATGTTATGGGAGGAAGGCATGGATGTGATTGACGGATATAGCCATGAATTATTCAAGATGCGTGCCATGATCTTTTGCACCATAAATGATTTTCCAGCATATGGGAACTTGTGCGGATATAGTGTTAAGGGGCATAAAGCATGCCCTATATGTGAAGAAGACACATGTTACCATCAACTGATTCATGGAAAAAAGACGGTTTACCTTGGCCATCGAAGATTTCTCAAACCTGATCACCCATATCGTAGATTAAAGAAAGCCTTTAATGGACTGCAAGAGAATGGAGTTGCTCCAAAGGCCTTAACTGGAGAGCAAGTTTATGAACGGGTGAAAGACATCAATATTACTTTTGGAAAGACCCAAAAGAAAGCCACTGCCGCTGAGCGAAACATATGGAAGAAGAGGTCAATCTTTTTTGATCTTCCATATTGGTGCAAGCTTGATGTAAGACATTGTATTGATGTAATGCATGTGGAGAAAAATGTGTGCGATAGTGTTATTGGAACGCTTCTAAACATACCGGGCAAGACAAAGGATGGTGTGAAATCTCGCCTAGATATGTTTGAAATGGGTATACGAGAAAAGTTACATGCGCAGGTAGCAGAAAATAAGCGCGCATATTTGCCCCCTGCATGTCATACATTATCAAAAGCAGAGAGAAAAAGTTTATGTGAAGTCTACATGGAATCAAAGTCCCACAAGGTTATTCATCAAATATCAAAAGGCTTGTCTGTATGAAAGATCTGAAATTGGTTGGCTTAAAGTCTCATGATTGCCACATATTGATGCAACATCTATTACCAGTGGCTATTCGTGACATTTTGCCTGAAAATGTAAGACAAGCCATAACCAGGTTGTGCTTTTTCTTTAATGCTATATGTAGCAAAGCCATTGACCCTCAGAAATTGGATGAGTTGGAAAATGAAGCTTTTATTATCTTATGCCAATTAGAGATGTATTTTCCTCCTTCATTTTTTGATATCATGGTTCACTTGATTGTTCATATAGTGAGGGAGATTAAGTTGTGTGGCCCAGTGTATTTACGGTGGATGTACCCAATTGAGCGGTACATGAAAATATTAAAAGGGTATGTGAAGAATCCACACCGCCCTGAAGCATCTATTGTTGAAAGGTACATTGCAGAAGAGGCTATTGAGTTTTGCACTATGTATGTGAAGGATGGGGAAGCTATAGGGCTTCCTAAGTCTCGTCATGAAGAAAGATATGGAGGTAAGGGTACGCTAGGTGTAAAAGCTACAATCCCAGATCGAAAGGAAGTGCTTCAAGCACATTTGTATATCTTAAATAACACCGATGAAGTTCAACCTTACTTATGCTCTCACAAAAACATTATCAAGAAGCAAAACCCTAGAATGAACGAAAAGATGTTGATGAATGAGCATAACAAGACCTTTCCAAGTTGGTTTAGTGAAACCATTATTATGGATGATACTGCTTCTGATACATTAAAATCGCTAGCAAATAAGCTAACATTCCAAGTCATAAAATGGAGTGGATATGATATCAATAATCTTTCCTTCTATACAAAGTCCCAAGATGAGAAGAGTATTGTGCAAAATAGTGGGGTTATGATAATGGCTGAGTCCATGCACTTCTCTAGTTCCAAAGATAAAAGCCCTGTTATTGCATCCATATCTTACTATGGAGTGATTGAAGAGATTTGGGAGGTCGACTACACTAACTTTAGAGTTCCTGTTTTCAAATGTAAGTGGGTTGATATTAATAATGGTGTGCAAACTGATGGATTAGGATTTACATTGGTCAACCTTGATAAAGTAGCTTATAAAGATGAGCCTTTCATCATGGCTTGCCAAGCAAAACAAGTATTTTATATTAAAGATCCCTCTCATAAAAGGTGGTCAGTGGTTTTACAAGGAAGAAACATAATTAGTAGTGATGATACTCTTGTTATTTCTGAGACTCCTTTCTCATCAAGGATCCCTACTTTGGATGAAGAAATAATAATGGATAATGAACATGCTACTCGCGATCATGATGAAGGGATATGGGAGAATATTGATATTCCCTAATCAAGTTAGTTGTTTTTAATCTTATTCCACTATTAATATTTGAAATATGTTTCTTGATGTTGATTATAAAAATATGTTCTTAACCTTTATTTTATTATTTTTACAGGCACATGGGTGATTCATCTCACAACCCTCCTTCACAGAGTGGGTCGGATATCGGATCCAAACGGAAAAAAGGCAGAGGTCCTACACAATTAAAAGAGTTAACCCTTAGCCGAATTAATGATCAAAAGGTCCCCATCGAGTTTGATGTGGTCGGGAATCCTACGGGGCCAAATAAAGAAACTTTCAATAGTTATGTGGCTCTCCAAGGACGTAGTAGGGTTAGTCTCTTGAAGAAAGAGTGGGATGATGTAGAATCTTGCATCAAGGATAATATTTGGGAAAGTATTATGGTAACTCTTTATGTTTGTAACTCTTTATGTTTGTAACAATTTACTTGTCGCTAATATTATCATAGACTAATTTTTCTATTTGTTGTCATGTAGCTCACCTTTGACATCCCAAATGACAACTCACTGAAGAGGAAATGTATTTCATATGCGGGGGATCGTTGGAAGGCCTTCAAGTCGGACCTTACCAGAAAATACATATTCGGGTCAAAAATTGGTCTATCTCCTTGTGAGAAATATTCGTTCATTGATGATTTGACATGGGAGAAATTTCTTAAGAGCCGACAAGATCCTGCCTTTCTTGTGTGTTGGCCTTATATATTTTATTCAATTTGAGTTTTGTTTGCAAAGAAATTGTATCTTTGGGTAATTTTATAATTTTCTTGATTTTGTTTATTAAAACAGGAAACAAGAAGAAAGGCACAAGAAAGTGCTGCAAAGAATTGCCACCCCCATATATTATCTCGTGGGGGCTATGCTAAGCTTGAGGAAAAGATTATGCAACAAAAGTTGAAAGAACGTGAAGAAGCATCACAAGCAGAACCGTCAATAACTATTTCTCCCCCATCTCCACTCACACGCCATGAGAAATGGAAGAAAGCATGACAAAAGAGTTCTGGAGAGTATACATCTGAACCTTGTCGCATAATTGCTGATAAGATTGTAAGGAATTTTATAAATTTATTAATAATTATGCTTTGGTATTATACACATTCTTAATAATTTTAATTTATATGTTTCATAGGATTCTTTGGTTGAACAAAGCTCTCAAGGATCTTTTGTATCTATTGGACGGGAAGATATTTTGACTGCCGCTATTGGGCGTCCGGAGCACCCAGGACGTGTCCGTACTGCAGGACGAGGTGTGGGCATCAAGCAGTATTTTGGGTTGCCTTCATATAGGCATGGCTTCAAAGGCGGAAATGTATCAAGGGAAGAGTTAGAAGTGGTCCGAGAAAAGATGAGGCAAGAGATTACTGAGGAGGTTGAAGAGAGGCTTAAAAAGAATATTGAACAGCGATTTGCAAATGAGCTTGAACAACGACTTGCAAAGGAGGTTGGATTACGAATTAGACAAGAGCTGGAATCTTTGGGCCTTTTCCAAGGAAAGACAAGGTCCCCCCCTTCCCATTCTCCTAGATATGTGAGCACAAAAGGAAGTTGTGCAGCAGATGGTCAAGCTATATCGGAAGAGGACCTCCTTAACATCAGAGGCATGTGTAAGCTATATGTAGAGGACCCTTTCCGTTTAGTGGCTATTGGACAAGTCTACAACTTGGGGCCAACCATACACCACATCCAAATAGGTAGTGATAATGTGAGGGTGGTGGTTGATCAAGTAAAAGATGCAAAGGCCCTTGTCCCTGTACCCACTGAGGAGGTGCAAACAGTGGGACAAGCCCCTAATCATTTTATTTTATGGCCAAAAAGACTTGTCAAGCCAGTACAAGATGAGGTATTCAATATTCACATATATCTTTTTCATATTTTACTTATTGTATTTAAAAAAGATCTTTTGTAAATGTTGATTAGGAACCTGACGTTGGTGCTATTATAGATGATCTGGTGGCCAAACAGAAGGAACAGAATGGTAATGAGGCAAAAATGACTAAACTTTATGGAATCATGAATTGTGTTTTCTATTTTTTTATTAATTGTTTTAGTATGGTGTAATATCCAAACTTGACCTTTTGGTTTCCATTTACTGATTAGGCAATTTTCCCTTCATAGCAGGCTTTGATATGGTTCAACAAAGGGAATATTCTGAAGTTGATCCGATGGCACATTTATGTATTCTAGCTGTAAAAATTGGCAAACACCCTTTACAGTTAAATTTAGATGTTGAAGTCATAGGCAAGTCAAGCCCAATCCCATTGCATATATTTCAAAAGGATATTTTGGAGCTCACCATGGGTAACATGCTTTGTGTATCAGTGCTGCAAGTTTGGTTAATGTTAGTACATTTCTAAACTATTTATTAATTAACTAAGTATCACATTCTTACAATTTGCATTTATTTATTATCTTAGGTATTTGCATCAACTCTGCAAACTAAGAGGGAACATGGATACATATGGATTTATTGATCCTGTTCACATTCAAAGTATAGGGAATCGTCCAATGGACATTCAAAACTACATTCATAGTAGGATAATTGAAGGAAAAGAGTGTTACCTTGCACCGTATTATCATATGTACGTGAATATTTTCAAGTGACTTAGAAGTTTAGTTGTGATTTTGACTAATTATTATCCAACTTGCAGGGGCCATTGGCAGTTGATAATTATTTGTCCTAAGCAAAATGTTGTCATCTTTCTCTGCTCACTGTGGAATAAAGCGAATAAAGATATCAAAACAATTATTAATAGGTAAGTTATTATCATTCGCTCTATGATATGTTTTTCTACAACTATGATTTATAAGCAATTTTTTCATAGATATATTTGGTTGATTTGTTGTCATTTATTATATTTTTTTATCACAGTGCTATGCGTTCTTGGCATACGATGAAAGGCAAACACTTTGGAGCTTTTAGAATACCTATATGGAAGGAACTACGTGTAAGTAGTTAAATGTCAAGTTTTTATACAACTATGATCTATAAGCATTTTTTTCATAGATAAATTTGGTTTATTTGTTGCCATTTATTATATTTTTTTATCATTGTGCTATGCGTTCTTTATTATTTGATGTCTTTTGGTATGCAAGCTCCTCTATGTGCATGCTTGAGATATTGGTTACTATAATGAAAAATTAGCATGACTTTGTAACTGATTTATCCTTTTCTGCTAATGTGTCATTTTGATATTTATTTGTAGTGCCAAAAACAAACTGGCAATACAGAGTGTGGATATTATGTAATGAGACATATGCTCAACATTGTCTCGGCGATCATAGTTGATTCATGGGACAAGGTAATTGAAGTTTTTTTAATTTTATAGATTTAATTATGTCTGGTTGAGTTGATAAGCTATTTTTTTATATAAATGTACCTTGCAGAGATTCACAAATAAGGATCCATTCTCCGAAGATGAGATTGATGACATCAAAAGATGTTGGGCAACTTATTTGTTAGAGGTTGCTAATGTAAAAGTTTAGGATAGTTTAATGTAAAAGTTAGAGGTTGCTAATTTTGACAGCTTGCAGTATTACTAATTAATGTAAAAGTTAGAGACCACTAGCATTGATTTCCATTAGTGTTCTTCCTTACATTGTAGCTTCAATTGCTTACATATATACTATTTCAATCAAGTAGTTTCAGTTTTGCATCCTGTCAACCGGATTCCACACATATTTTTTTAATGTGGCTTTTGCCATTGTCCTTTTAGCGCTTTCCTTCTTCTCATTTGATCAAAAGTTGCTTTTGAGAGTAAATTTTTACTAAAATGAGCACGAACATGGAGGAAACGTTCGAGCCTTTTCACGGAATCAAGAATGATCTTCAAGGGAGATTGATGTGCTACAAGCAAGATTGGACCAGTGGTTTCAGTGCAGGCATCAGGTATTGATCGTTGCTTCAGAAATTTATCTGAATTATTATCACTTCTGATGAACTCCTACTTGAACAATGCTTCCTTTCTTATGCTTTAATACTAATGTTTCAGGATTCTGGCTCCAACTACATATATATTCTTCGCCTCAGCAATCCCAGTCATTCCAATATGATTTTTGGCAGATGGAGTTCTAACAGCAGTGTAGACTTTGGCATCAACTGCCCTCTGTGGCATCATTCACTCTATAATAGGACAGCCTTTGCTCATTCACTAGTAAGCTAAATGATAGAGCAAGAAACTGTGAAATTTCTTTTCCCTAGCTACTTGTTTTTTTTTGGTTTTTGAATTACAGCTAAATGATAGAGCCATTCTAGGAGCATGTTCCATAATCAACCGATTCACTCGATTAGCCGGCGAGCTAATGCTTAGGTACCCTACCAACATCATGTAAATATTAGTATCCTTGTGAAATATGCATTCAATAATTTTGTTTTGGATATCTACGTTCATCCATTGAAAAACTAATATTCTTATTTAAAATTGGAATCAATGAATCGGGCCACTGGCTATTTGAATATCAAGTCTGAAGGCTCTATGCCTCTTGTTTTTCATTTTATTTTCAAGAAAAAAATGATATTGAGAAGGATCAAGCTTCTTGTATATAATACAACCATTGAATTAAGTGAACAAATGTTTGTAAGTGTTCTCTTAACGGCCTTATGTAAAAAACCAGCCGTGTTTATTCATTATGAATTTGTGTATGCTGGAAAAGCTGAAGCATTCTTATTTCTTTATTGCAGATATTACTCAACTCAAGTGTTATCGGCTAAAAGTGATGTCTTTAGTTTTGGGGTGGTTCTTTTAGAGCCTTCAGAAACAATTATTCCTGTATTTTATGAATTATATTAAAAGGTTGATATTTTGAGTTTAACTAGAATCAAGTATGCTGTGAGTTTGATATATATTTGTTCTAATGTTTTGTTCCATTCTATAGGTGCTTCTCAGGAAGTAGATTTTTGTGATTAATTTTTACTTAATTGTCTTGTGACTTTAACATACTACCTTAACTTATGCATATGTCAGTATACTGATGAAGAGGTGGACCATTGTTATGAAGAATTTTATGAAGATGTACATACAGAGTTCCTGAAGTTTGGTGAACTTGTAAATTTCAAGGTTGCCTGATGCCTTTTTTGTCAAAATTTTTATGCAAAAATTGTGTCCGCCAGATTAATGTTCATAATTGTGATAGAGAATATAAAGGAATTTATGTAAATACTGCTTGGTTCAGCTGCATCCTGCCAACCAATATAACCAATACATTTCATCAGTTTTAAAAGTCTCTCAGTTAGATTTTCCATGTTAAAATTGTCTTCCAATTTGAATTGGCATAAGACACGAGCTATTTTTCACCATGTTAATGATGCTCCTTAATTTTTATTTTTCTTCTAGCAGTATTGAATCGTGCTGGTTATTCTATTAATAGTGATCTTTTCAAATCTGCAAAAACAGGTGTTGCTAATGCTTAACAATATGTGCCTTGATCGGTGGTGGCTGTACTTTCCTGCTCTGGCCCTTCTTATATTTAATTCCATCTATGCAAACTATTCTGCAATTATTTTTGACGCTTGGCTGGATGTAATTTGCAGCATTGCTCTCATAGTTCAATTATCATTTCTTTATGATCTTTAATACCAAAAAAAATATGTTGAAGGAGATTTCTCCATTTTGTGCAACTGAGTATAGTGGTTTTATGGATTTTGAATCCATTCTCAATCCTCAAACTGTACCATCTTATGTGCTCACTGTACTACATATGTAACTTAATAACACTTGGATATCATTTTTGAGAATTTCTTTACCTTTTGATTCTTCACCATCTTCAATCTGCATGTTTGCTAGTCACGTTAATGTCTATAAATATTTCTGTGAGTTTAGAAATTTCACTTATTGCATGCTAAGGTATCTTTTGGTTTGTGGATTTTTTATTCGTATGCCATAGAGAATTATTGAATATTTCTATAACTCATTTGATGTGTCTCCCCAATGCTTACTCATAATCTTATGGTTTTCCATTCTCCTTTCATAATATCCATCTCTTTTTCTCCATGAACTAGTCAAACTTGCCTTTATGTTTTTGCATAAAATATTTATATCACGTTTGCAGAAATCTGCTGCCAGAAACAAGTCTTTTTTTGATTTTCCATCCTGTAGCTTGTTGAACAAAAGAATAAAAAATTTCTTGATGAACTAGTTGCCCACAATTCATTCTTACGTGGCATTTGCCACCCAATGAATTCTGAACCACTCAAATAAACCCAAAAAATTTCAACTTCCCATCTCATTTCTTTCATAACAGGTTCACTCAATGAATATTATGTGGCTCTGTAGCATTATTTGATATTTTTTCATTGGAATTTTCTCACAGTTGTTTCGCAATCGACTGGTAGCCACTGCACGCCAAAGCAGGAAAAGAAATTCAAGCTTGACTCAACTACTGTATGGAAATATGCAAGACGCTTATAAGAGATGGAATGCTAAGCTGGTCGAAGTTCTGCAACGTACTCCTCACTATTTGATCTTGGACTAGACCGTTTACTTGCAAACTCGTGGGGCAAGCTTCTACATTGTCTTTGCTTGGAAAATCACATAGCGAGTAGGAGTATAATGTGTTATTTGATTTACATTTTGCTTTTGTTGAAAGAAAAATGGATAGTTGTAAAATACATGGATTGTTTTGTTTTTGAAACTAATTGGATGTTGCATTTACTTAATTCATGGTGTGTTATTGATTTTGGATAAACTATTATATTATTGTGTTCTTTTATATGTCTAGAAAAATTATAAATAAAAATAAATATGAAATTTATATAAAAAATTAAGACTTTTGACACCGGTTGTTTCTAGAACAGGTGTTAAAACATCATTTTTAACACCGGTTGTTCCCAGAACCGGTGTTAAAAATAATGTTTTAACACCGGTTGTTTCCAGAACCGGTGTTAAAAATGATGTTTTAACACCGGTTGTTTCCAGAACTGGTGTTAAAAATGATGTTTGAACGCCGGTTATTTAAAATAACCGGTGTCTAAAATGGCTTTCCCGCCTCATAATTGAACTTTTAACAACGGTTATTAACCGGTGTTAAATCTATATATTACACCGGTTTGTTAACCGGTGTTAAAAGTCTATACTTACAATGCCGGCTGGATCAACATCGGTTCCGGAACCGGTGTTAAAAGTCGAAAATAACCGGTGTTAAAAGCCTTTTTTCCACTAGTGTGGGACTTATTGTCATAATGTCATGCCGTTTGGGTTGCGTAACGCCGGAGCAACCTATCAGTGGATGATGGATAAGGTCTTCCGACATCAGATAGGGAGGAACATCGAGGTATATGTGGAAAACATCCTGGTCAAGAATGACAAGGGGAAAGACATGATAGCCAACCTAGAAGAGACATTCGCCACCCTGAGGGCCAATAAACTGAAGTTGAACCCCGCTAAATGTCTGTTCAGGGTGAAGAGTGGTCGATTCCTAGGGTATATGGTGACGGAGAGGGGAATTGAGGCTAATTCAGAAATAGTAAAGGTTATTCAGGACATGGCATCTCCTCGCAACTTTAAGGAGGTACAACGAATGAATGATAGAATTACAGTCGTATCTAGGTTCATCTCCAAGTCTGTCGATAGGACTCTGCCATTCTTCAGGATTCTGAGAAAGGCAGTCAAGTTCGACTGGGACGACCAGTGTGAGAAGGCTTTTGCATACCTGAAAGCCTATCTTGCCGAGCTCCCCATCCTTTATAAGCCAGTGGAAGGGGAGACATTGTTCATCTACCTGTCCGCAGCAGAACAAGCAGTGAGCTCTGCGCTCATCCGAGAAGAAGGCACTATGCAGTAGTTGGTCTACTTCGGATACCTTCTGAAGGACGCAGAGACACGATATACCATGATGGAGAAGCTGGCCTATGCTCTGGTATTGATGGCATAGAGGCTCAGGCCTTACTTCATAGTGCATCCTATCGTGGTTCTCACCAACAACCCGCTCGGACGAGCCATCACCAATCCGGAAGCTTCAAGTCGGTTGATTAAATGGACTACGGAGCTGAGTGAGTATGGGATTGAGTACCAATCCCGTACTGCCATCAAGGCTCAAGCTCTTGTCGATTTCATGCAGGAAGCTGTTCCAAAGCTAGAAGCCGAAAGAGTTTGGAAGATCTATGTGGATGAGTCGTCCAATAGCGAGCATAGCAGAGTCGGAGTGTTGATGGTTTTGTTGGTGCAATCGACCCAAGTTTGATAGGGTAGATCATGGATTTTGATGTGTGCATCAATATAATTAAGTTAGGGTTTCATGTTGATCTAATATGTGTATGTGAGTGTGTAGGTTTGCAAGATACACATACACTCAGTTGGACGTATTCGGGTCCGGTGAAGGATGGCATGGGGAGACGAGTCGTGGGCTTGCATGCATCCAAGGGACCGTGGACAACACAGGAACTGTAACGCCCACCCTTAATCCCCTAGGGATTCGGCGGCGCTACTTTAAACTTTCATACATTACAACTACACGCATGCATTCATATTTTTTCTATCTAATCTATGCATGGGCATATGTATCATTTAAGCATGCAAGGTTCATGTAGCGGAAGCATGATTATTTTTATTCATCTTCAAACATAGCATGTATATAAAAAGAAAAAAACATAACATGGGTTTAACATGACAAGTTCCAAAACTTGAAGCAACTAAGAGCAAGATCCTTTTTATCCACCGGCACTATCACACACACACTTGCCCTTCTCTCGCAGCCTCCATAGCTTAGCGTCCTTTATCTGTAGCATAAGGGAAAACACTAAACGATAAGCAATAGCTTAGTAAGACCCTGTCCTACTCACAAAACCGGATATCATGAAAAGGTAAGAGAATATATCACATTCAAGTATGGTAAGCATTTAAGCATGTTTAAACATCTAAGCATGTTAACTTCATAGGAAGGTTCTTTTTAAAACATATAAACATAATACTTGAACATAGCATAATCATTAGGGCCCGGCTTGTACTTCATGTTTTGCGCGCGCCCCTGAATAGGAACGAGGTAGCTAATCCCGAACCACTAGGGTTTACTAGGACTTCTCAAAAGTCCTTCAGCCTAGTATCATAATCATTTGACTCACTTTAAGAGTCTATAGTACAAGCCATTACAAAATAAAATAGTTATCATGTTCTTCATTTTCATAAAGTATGCTCTTAGTCCCAACCTTCTAGGGAAGCATTCTTTAGGCCCTAAGCCTTCTTCGTCCATGCCCTATAGGGCTCATTTTTATACATATGTATACATTCATAATCTTGATAATTCGCATAGTATAAAGCATGCATTTCATGGGAGCAACCAAGGCTAGGGTCCAAGAGTTCTCTCTTGATCGAAAGTTGTAATTTGGCTAGCATGCATTCCAATCAACATATCAAGAATCACACAAGCATGTCATATCCTACACAAGATCATTATCATGCATGGCATTTATTAATCCAATCCCAAGTATAGGGCTCTTTTGGCCGAAAGTTAAGGGTGGAGGTAGCTTAGGTTTTTGACCTCAAGTATCATATATATATACATCATGTATCATACTAAGCATAGCATACATCATGGGGTAATCAACCTTCATAAACCTAATGTTCCATGCTTTGGCCCAATATCACATGCTAGGGAAAAATTAAGTTTTCCAATCAAACATTTCATTTAAACATCACTTGCATATACATATCATCATCCCAAACATAAGCATATCTCATAGGGTAGTTTATCCTTCACAAACCCTAACTTTAGGGTGTTGGCCGAATGGTGTAGGGTAGGGGGGATTAGGGTTTTTGGAAATCAAACCTTCACACAAACATTTACACAAACACCTCACATACATATCATGCAACATTATTAAACATGGATTTCATCATAGGTTAATCATGCACCCTAAACCCTAATTCTTCTAGGGTTGGCCGAAAGTGTAGGGTAGGGGGATTTAGGGTTTTTGAAATCAAATATTCATACAACCATTTATACAAACACCTTATCTACACTATCATGTCATACACTAACATAAGATACATCATAGAGTAATTCAACCCTTGAATCCCTAATTTTTCCATATCTTGGCCGAAACTTGTAGGGGGTGCAAACCCTAATTTTTTGTTATCACAACTTGAAGGAAATCAACATATATGTATACCCTAAGTTCCAAGGGGTTTTCTCATGTATCAAAAAGTAACCAAGGCTTTCCCTTAAGGAGTGGCCGAAACTTACCTAGGGCAATTCCTATTTTCGCAAACTACAAGAAGAAGGAAATCATACACAGCAATTATGCTACAGGTGAGGGGCACTTACTTCTTTTGCTAAATATCCTTAAGGTATACCCTTAATTCGGAGGGGATGTGCTTGTCCTTGCTCTTGAGGTCCTTGACTTCTTCTTGCCTTGCAAGAGATTCAAACCTTCAATGGGGTCTTGGGAATGTCCCTTGGGATGAGACCCTTCCTTTGAATTTTGAAAATTGAAGAGGGAGAAGGGAGTTTAGGATTTCGGCAACTTGAAGAGGGAGAGTGAGTGAGGGGTTTGCAACAATGATGGTTAGCCCCTTAGCACTCCCTCTTATTTATACTAAGGGAAGAGACAAAGTGTCTCTTCTCCAAGTGTCCCTTCACCAAGGGGTTTCTCATCAAGAGCCTCTTCCTCTACCCTTTCACATTCCCTAACCCTTAACAAGAATTTCCCTTCCTTCCTCTCAGCAATCCCCTGCTGGGTGAATTGGTTACTTCGTTGCTTTTCAAGGCTTTGCTTACCAAGAGTTCCAAGGTTCGATCCTCGGCAAGAGCATATTTTTACTCCTCTTTGGTTTTCACTTTTGCAAAGCCCATTAGCCCAATTCACTCTCATATTCTCAAATCAAATTTATGCAATCACATATTCCAATTCATGCAATCACCTATTCTAATTTATGCAATTACATATTCCTAATCCTTTCTAATGAAATCACATAATATTTAATCATAAAATCACAAAATGTAATTTTATTCATTTATGAAATAAATGTCATACAATCTGATAATATATATCGACATTTTTGTGCCCTTTTTACAATCGGAAGCAAGCCCAAAATTTGGGGTGTTACAGGAACGATGAGCCGAGGGAAGCGCACTTCGAGGCATACGCGAAGGATGGCATGGGGAGACGAGTCATGGGTTTGCATGCATCCAAGGGACGAGAGCCAAAGTCGAAGAAGGCTTGAAGGTAACAGGTCGAGGCTGTTGGTTGAAGAGTCAACTGAGTCGTGATGGTTCGAGTGCTGAGAGAATTGTACTCAGGAATGGAAACCCTAGGACTAAGTCGTGAGGGTTTGAGTGCTGAGAAAATTTACTCGCGAAGGGAAACCCTAGGCTTAGGAAGGTAGCAGTCAACTGATGCTTGGATCAGTCAACTGATGTAGAGCACAGAAAGATCAGTCGACTAGTGTCGACCAGAATTGAATCGTCAGGCTGTGACATTCATATTCACGAGGACCAGTCGACTGGTAACGGTCAGAACAGTATCGAGCACTATTTAAGAGGGCTCGTTTTTAGCTGAGTTTCTTTAGCGAAACAAGCTTGGGTAAAGTTTGTTAGTAGCCTACAAGTGCTCAGAAGTTGTCAAGGGATTGTGGTGAGGTTTCTCCACCCACAAGGAGCGACAAGAGCTAGCCGGAGGTCTTCCGGGGAGTCATCCACCGACAGATCGGGATCATCCACCTTACGGACAGCCGTGGAGTAGGAGTATCATCACTGAACCATGTAAAGGTTTGGTGTTAACATTGTTTTGGTTTATTGTTTTAGTTTTCCGCTTGCACTTGCTAACACGTGTAGGAAAAAAAATTGAAAAGTAGCTATCCACCCCCTCTAGCTAAACGTAAAGGTCCCAACAAGTGGTATCAGAGCGAGGTTCGCTCATCTACGGACTAACCGCCGAGAGAGCAAAAAGCTAGAGGAAATGGCGATTGAAGAAAGATTAGGGGATGATATTAATGTTCCACCTCCCTACGACAGCGAGAGTTTCGAGTATTGGAGGATTCGAACAAAGACATGGTTCAGTATAGATTGGAACTTCATGATGACGCTAGAAGAGTCATTTGAAGTTCCAAAAGATAAGCACGGGAAAAAGTTCTGACCACGATATTGGAATAAGGAGCAACAAATGCAATCAAAGGCAAATGAGAAGGTAATTTCAATATTACTTAATATTTTACCTAACGATGTGATTAGCCATGTAGATGAGTACAAAAATACACATGAACTATGGAGCAATATAATAGCGCTTCGTGAAAGCCCTACACAAACTCAAGTAGTGGAAGAGCCCAAGGAAATGAGCTCAATGGACCAAGAAGAGGAAAAGGACAAATCGGATGAGAAAAAAAGCTCAACATCCGAAGAGGAGGAGAAAGAAGAAAAAGAGTCATCCATCTCCTCAAGTAAAGTGTCACAAGAAATTGAAGAATCATCCACTTCATCAAAGGGGGAAGAAGAGGTCTCCACCTCAAGGATTGAGTGGGAGGAGAGACCATCCTCCATACCGGAGCAAGAAGAAGTCTCCACCTCCACCAAAGCAAAGTCAAAAGATCATATTATTTACTTTGGATGCAACAAGAAGGGACACTACAAGGACAAATGTCTATTAGGTAAAAAGGAGATAAACCCTAAACCCAAGTCAACTCCTTTAAAATCTAACATGGGTTGTAGGGAAAAGAAGGAGAAGAAGCACATTAGGTGTTACACGTGTGGTGAGCTAGGACACTACCACACCAAATGCTCAAGGAAAGAAGAATTCAAGAAATTGGAGCATTTGAGGAAGTGGGAGAAGAAGGAGAAGAAGAAAAGCTCATATCAAGGGGGAGCTACAAGGGTAAGGGAGGTAATCCCTAACTGTAAGCATTTTTCAAATTCCTCTATGCATGTTAGAAATAATGAAAATTATTTAGCTATGTATAATTTTGGTTTTAGATATTATGATAAAAATAGGGTTAATGTTGCATATCAAAACCCTAAGGATTTATGTATCATGATAAACCTAGAATTTTTAGACCTAAGGACCAAGGCATTAATCTAAAGAAAGGGAGACACATACCTAGACAAATGGGTAGATCCAGAAATGTTCAAGGTGGATATGTTGATGTTAAAGTTAAGAACCTAGAGAGGGAAAATCAAACTTTGAGGAAAAAGCTTGACAAATTAGAGAACCCCCTAGATAGATTCACTATTGGATCTAAGAGTGTAGGTATGGAATTGGGAAGTCAAAAATCCAACAATGATAGATCGGGTCTAGGATACCGATCTAAGTTCTCCAATGCTATGGAGAAGTCATATGCAAGGGTGTCATATGACTATAGCATGGGAAAGGTCAAGAATGGCAAGGGAAAGTCATTCAAAGGAGAAAAGAAGATTTTAACTAAGGACAAGGTGTACAAAGTAAAGAAGGTTAGACTTGTAGGTCAAGAAGTACCGGAGATACACAAGTGTGGCCTTGCCATTATAGATAAGTCACCTAGAGAGGTAACTAAGGCTAAGGACTCAAGGGGGAGCTCTAGGGGTCAAGTTGGGACCCATGGTCAATGGATCTCAGGAGGATTTCTCCAAAAGGACTAGATGGACAATGGAGTGTGTCAAAGGATGTGGAGACGGATTTGAGGGTCAATCCTAGAGATTTGGCACATTGGGGTTGAGTGTCATGCATAAAAATGACATTGGGATCATATTGCATGGAAGATAATCTTTAATGTATAGATGTCATATAAATCAATGCTAGGGATGCATTGTGACTGGGTATGAGAAGATACATCAAAAAGAGATCAAAACTAGAACTTTAGGTCAAGGTTCAATTGAACCATTTAGATAGTTTTAAATGTTGTATCAATCATGGGATTGGTAATAGATACATGTATGGAGGTATTTTTCCCAAGTAGACATGGGTACCACAAACTTCTCCATAAAATTTGAGAATTTTTGGAGAGTTGTAGAATTTCTGGTGCATTTCTGAAGTTGGGTTAGAAATGCTAAAAATATAGGGTATCAGTCGACTGATGCAGAGAGTCGTCGACTGGTACAGTTCGATCCAGGAACTAAGGTTTTCTATGCATCAGTCGATTGATCCTCCATCAGTCGACTAATCTTTTTGTGGGTTTGCAGTTTGAAGGCACCAGTCGACTGGTAACTGACGCAGTCGACTGGTGCTTATATTTTTTGATTTCTGGGGGTTTTTCAGAAAAAAAAGGTATCCTTCATTGATACCAATGGTTAATATTGCTTGGGGCAATCCTTTTGATGGTGTCAAAGGATGAGAACTTGTGGGTTTAAGTTAGTTTTAACTTAACTTGTAAAGTTAGTTTTTAACTTAACTTGTGGCTATACAAAATTGAAAATTATGTGTAAAGGCATAGGCTAAGGGGGAGGTTGCATATGTATGCTCCTTAAATTGCTATATCTGTAATTTTCAATTGTCATTATTATTTTTGTACCTAACTTAAACATATTGTCACGCATCAAAAAGGGGGAGATTGTTGGTGCAATCGACCCAAGTTTGATCGGGTAAATCATGGGTTTTGATGTGTGTGTCAATATGATTAAGTTAGGGTTTCATGTTGATCTAATATGTGTATGTGAGTGTGCAGGTTTGCTGGATACACATAGACTCAATTGGATGTCTTCGGATCCGGTGAAGAATGGCATGGGGAGACGAGCCGTGGGCTTGCCTGCATCCGAGGGACGAGAGCCAAAGTCGAAGAAGGTTTAAAGGCAACAGGTCGAGGCTGCTGGTTGAAGAGTCAACTGAGTCGTGAGGGTTCGAGTACTGAGAAAATTGTACTCGGGAAGGGAAACCCTAGGACTAAGTCATGAGGGTTCGAGTGCTGAGAGAATTATTCTAGGGAAGGGAAACCCTAGGCTTAGGAAGGTGGCAGTCGACTGATGCTTGAATCAGTCGACTAATGTAGAGCACAGAAAGATCAGTCGACCGGAATTTGAATCGTCAGGTTGTGAAATTCAAATTCGTGAGGACCAATCGATTGGTGCTAGCACCAGTCGATTGGTAACGGTCAGAACAGTATCAAGCACTATTTAAGAGGGCTCATTTTTGGCTGAGTTTGCTTGGCAAAACAAGCTTGGATAAAGTCTGTTAGTAGCCTACAAGTGCTCAGAAGTTGTCAAGGGATTGTGGCGAGGTTTCTCCACCCACAAGGAGCGACAAGAGCTAGCCGAAGGTCTTCCGAGGAGTCATCCACCGACGGATCAGGATCGTCCACCTTACGGACAGCCGTGGAGTAGGAGTATCATCTCTAAACCACGTAAAGGTTTGGTGTTAGCATTGTTTTAGTTTTCCGCTTGCGCTTGCTAACACGTGTGGGAAGAAAATCGAAAAGTAGCTATTCACCCCCCCCCTCCCGCCTCTAGCTAAACGTAAAGGTCCCAACAGGTTTCCCCCTGGAGGGGATACGTTGTATTTATCTATCAGACTCCACTTCCAAGCCACCAATAATGATGCCAAGTACGAAGCAATTCTAGCAGGGTTACAAGCAGCCAAGCACGTGGGAGTTGCTAGAGTTGTCCTGCATTCGGACTCCCAGCTCGTTGCCCAACAAATAAAGGGCGACTTCAAAATAAAGTGCGAGCACTTACAAAGGTATGTAGCCATATATGAGCAGTTGAGATCCTCCTTCACAAAGGTTATTTTGCAAAAAATCTCTCGGGCAGACAATGTCAAGGCGGATAAGCTAGCCAATTTGGTTAGCTCCATTACCTCTTGGGCGCTGGATGAACCCAGCAGTGTGGAAGGAACAATAGCTCAGATCGAAGAAGAAGTCGAAGACTCTACATTAATCGATTGGACACAACCCTATGTGGAGTTCCTATGCAATGGGAATATGTCGGTTGATGATAAAGGCGCCTAATTATTCCGTCGCCGAGCTTCTAGATTTGCGCTAGTTGGACATCAATTACACGAGAGCCTTCGCACGGCCATTACTCAAGTGTATCAGGTCGGAGGAAGCCGACTATGACATGTGAGAAGTCCATGAAGGCATATGCGGGAGCCATATTGGGGGAAGATCTCTATCTAGGAAGATCATCCTGGCAGGATACTTTTGGCCAACACTGCAGGTCGATGCCCTCATGTTTGTAGCTGGATGTGAGTCCTGTCAAAGACATCAGCATATCACTCACCGCCCGACTAAGACGCTGCGAGTCTCCACCGTGTCTTGCTCATTTGATTAGTGGGGAATGGATATCGTGGGACCCTTTCCAATCGGGCACCAACAGAAGAAGTGCTTACTGGTCCTGATGGACTATTTTTCAAAATGGGTACAAGTTGAGCCTCTTGCAAACATCACAGAAGTCACAGTGATGAAGGTCCTGTGGAGTGACATCGTCTGCAGGTACGGGATCCCTCACAAGTTGGTGTCGGATAACGGTAGGCAGTTTGCAGGACGCAAATTCAAAGAATAGTGTGAGGAGCTGGGTATTCGACAAGCCTTCACTTCAGTCACCTTCCCTCCCCCCCCCCCCAGGGCAATGGCCAACCGAAGTCGTCAACCGGGAAATCATCAAGGGGCTCAAAATAAAGTTGGACCACGTCAGAGGCAGCTGGGTAGAAGAGCTCCTGAGCATTTTATGGTCCTACCGCATGATTCCTAGGGAAGGGACAGGGCAGAGCCCTATCAACCTGGTATATGGCATGGAGGCTGTAATCCCGGTGGAAGTCGGTGAAGAGTCAACTCAGCGTCAGCACTACAACAAGGAGGAAAATGATCAAGAGAGGCTGATCGACCTGGATCTTGTGTAGAGGTCCAGAACAAAGCAGCTACCCCGCTAGCATATATGCAGCACATGCAGCCAGCATACAACCGCCGAGTAATCGCTCGAACCTTTCAAGTCAGGGGGACAAGGTCTGGAAAGGACTCAAGCCCGTAGGTGAGCCCGGGAAACTCGAGCCACAATGGGGCAAACCTTACATCGTCATCAGAAAGCTCGGCGGAGGTAGCTACTATCTACAAGATAACAAGGGCAAGAAGCTGGAGAGGCCATGGCATGCCAACTATCACCAACCTTATCGCACCCGGAGAGATTTGTGAGATACAAAATGTACTTATTTATGTATTCTGGCTGCCTTGCAATGTCAATCATAGAATATACGAGACATCTCATCATGAAGATCCAATACATTTGTCTAAAACCCTACTTTCTCACGGTGCTGCGGATGCCCGAGGTGAGTAGGCCTGGTCCGGGTGCTGCGGATGCCTGACCAGGAGCTGCTAAAACCCTACTACCTCGCGGTGCTGCAGATGCCCGAGGTGAATAGGCCTGGTCATGGTGCTGCGGATGCCCGACCAAGAGCTGTTAAAACCTTACTACCTCATGGTGTTGCGGATGCCCGAGATGAGTAGGCCTGGTCCGAGTGCTGCGGATGCCCGACTAAGAGCTGATAAAACCCTACTACCTCGCGATGCTGCGGATGCCCGGGGTGAGTAGGTCTGGTCATGGTGTTGTGGATGCCAGACCAAGAGCTGTTAAAACCCTACTACCTCACGGTGTTGCAAATGCCCGAGGTGAGTAGGCCTGGTCCGGGTGCTGCGGATGCCCGACCAGGAGCCAATAAAACCCTACTGCCTCGCGGTGCTACGGATGCCCGAGGTGAGTAGGTCTGGTCCGGGTGTTGCGGATGCCCGACTAGGAGCCAATAAAATCCTACTACCTGGCGGTGCTGCGGATGCCCGGGGTGAGTAGGCTTGGTCATGGTGCTGCGGATGCCCGACCAGGAGCTGCTAGAACACTACTACCTCGCGGTGCTGCGGATGCCCGGGGTGAGTAGGCCTGGACATGGTGCTGCGGATGCCCGACCAGGAGATGCTAAAACCCTACTATCTCACGGTGCTGCGAATGCCCGAGGTGAGTAGGCCTGAATCGGGTGCTTCGGATGCCCGACCAGGAGCCGATTAAACCCTATTACCTCGCGGTGCTACGGACGCCCAGGGAGAGTAGGCTTGGTCGTGGTGCTGCAGATGCCCGACTAGGAGCTGACTACCTTGCGATGCTGTGGATGCCCAAGGTGAGTAAGCCTAGTCCGAGTGATGCGGATGCCCGACCAGGAGCTGCTTAAAGCCTACTGCCTTGTGGTGCTGCAAAAGCTCGAGGTGAGTAGGCCTGGTCCGGGTGCTGCGGATGCCCGACCAGGAGTTACGTAAACCCTACTGCCTCGCGATGCGGATGTCCGAGGTGAATAGGCTTGGCCGTGGTGCTACGGATACCCGACCAAGAGCCGAAAAAGCCCTACAATCTCTAACCATGAACTCGAGAAGGATTTGTCGGAATACAGAGGAGGAGGGAAACCAACACGTAGACGACTGGATACAAAAGAATGCCATCAGACATTAAGGGCGAACATGATATTTAATCATTGCTAGAGAACCCATATTACAGAGGTAACAAGCTTTCTTTTACTGCTGAGTAGGATACATTGAGTATGACAAACTAAAGAAATACAAAATACAAGGGTACATGGGAAATACAATCATTAGACCCCACAGAGGAGGTTGCTCCTTTGTCTGGGCTCTCCTCTATTGCCTTGTCATCTCCTTTTGGCCACCGAGCTAGGAGTCGTCTCCTTATGGCTGCTAAGCTGAAAGTCATCTTCGCTATGGTTGTGACCTCTTGGTCCTTCACTGTGGTTGTGACCTCTTGGTCCTTCGCTTTGGCCATGACCTCTTGGTCCTTCGCTAGGAGTACAATGAGATCAACCCTGGAGGCAAAAGCAGGTCGTTCAATGCCGAGTGCGTTTTCGCAAGAAGTCATAAATTAAAAGGAAACAAAAAAAGACTCTGGGTACACAAGGTAAAGGGACGAAAATGTTCCATTCAAAAGCCTTGATTACAGTTGTCGATTACATTTGATTCACATTTAAAAACAACAAAGTAAAATACAAAAGAGGCAACAACTACAGCTCTTCCCTCTTGGTCGACGCTCATCTCGGCCTAGTCTTCTCGGCCTACTCATCTCAGCCTGACGCTTCCCTCTAGGTCGCTCGCTCCTCGGGCCGAGGAAGAACACTTGGTGTTAAATCCGATACTTTTGGACGCGATCCAGAAAATCTTTCGGAAGAAGATTTACGGTTTCAGAGACCCCAAAGAGGGTTATATCGCTTTGAAACTTAAGTTTTGATGGCTTAAGTGTGAATAAATCTAAACTTTAAAATGGGAGGAAGTAATAACCTAAACTACAGGGGCTAAATGTATATACTTCAGAAATTAAGGGTTAGATTGTAATACCCTAAAGTACAGGGACTAAAATGTAAATTTGCATCGCAAAAGAAAATAGCCCTAATTCTTTCTGCCTCCGCCCGAAGTCGCTGAGTTCTTCCTCACGAATGGGATCGAGATCGAGAGGCCACCGACTTCTCCCTCCTCTCCTCACGCGACGCATGCTGGATCCAGATCCCCTTTCTCTTTTCTTCTCCTCAACCTGTGCCATGATCGGAGCTTCCTCATCATCAGTGGCCTGAAGGAAACCTGGAGGATTTCACCATCATTCTGGAGATTTAGGAGGAACAGCTGAGGAAGGAGAAACTCGCGTGAGCTTGTGGACTCGCCAGATTCAAGATGAGCGGAGTCGGCGCATCCAATCCAAGTAAGGATTACTTGCTTGGAGTGTGGACTACTACCTATGATTTAATTCTGTTTGAGACTACATTATGATTGAGGTTTCCTTTTATTTGGATTGAGCAAGTTCTGATTTGGGAATCCCTTATTGAGAGATGATCTTGGTTTTCGATTGAAGACCTAGAATTGGTTTTGTTTCGGTAATTATTGTCATAATCTTATTTTGATTTGGGATGTATTAGTTTTTCTTAGATCAGTGGAGATTTTGAGTAGGAATTGGCTTGTTTTACTGTCCTGTTCTTGGTTGTTGAGATTTTTGGATTAATATCTGTTGATTTGGTATATTATTGATGTCCTTTGGATCTCACATTGGTTTAAAATACTTTGGATTGTATTTGAGATTTGATTAGAAATTGAACAGATGGTTTGATTTGGGTTTTGGATCGGAGATCTATTTTGAGGTTGGTTTGGAATTGCTATAGGATATAAGCTATTCTGATATAATAATGGATTGAGCTTGATCTTCTTGGATTTCAAGGATGAAGATGGAATCTCGTTTTGTTTAGTGTGGGTTGATCAGCTAGAGGTATGTATAGGTTAATTGACACTACGGTGTGGTTTCAGGTCTATTGTTTGCTGCTTGGGTTTTGTGGTTTTGGAAACTGAAGTCAGAATAATGATGATGCTCGATTCTGTGGGTAATTATGATTATAAGTGTATTTTTCCCCTATTACAGTTCGAGTCCTAGATGCTCAGCTGTGGCAGTGGATCCAAGTTGGGATTAATGTTAGGTTGTAGCTGATGCTTTAAATCCAGGACGTGTTTAGATCTGATTGTTGAGGTGTTTCCTTTGTGCTATTCAGTTTTAGTTGTCCTATGTCATGAGCCTAGGGGTTTAAAAAGGGAGGCCTTTTGAGTTATATGTATTGCTTTGATTTGGGATTCGAATCTGTTGTGGAGTTAGCTATTAACTTAGGATGATTCTGATTAGGATTGTTACCTATATAGATTAACGGTTAATTAGCTAGTTATTTCTATGTAGATAACTTTTTAATATGTCCTTTGATACAGGACACTGATCGATTTGCTTTTGGACTTCTGGACGGGAGGTTCTCCTTTGATACAGACTCCTACCTGGAGGCAGGTACTTCTTGCTTGTATCTATAGTTCCACTTTATTTTTATGCATGGCGAGTTGCTATTTATGCAGTAGGTTGTTATTGACCTTTATCTACTATCGTTTTGTTATCCTGCTCTGTTCTGCTCCGCTCGACCGCTCATAGGTAGTGGTTTCGGAGTGTGGTAGCAGGCAGGGATCCCTTCTCTTCCCATAGACTAGAGGAGATGAGAGCGACACTCCCTCATATATACATGGGGTAGGGGGGTGGTCCCCCGCCACCATCCTGTCCACTCGGTCACTCAGGAGTAGTGATAGCAGGGTGCGTACAGTGTCACAGCTCTACCCACTCGGCTGACAGAGTATCACCTATCTCGGTGGCATGATTGGCATCAGGGGTGACCATGGCATTGCAGCATGTGCATATGATGCATTGTGCATTTTGATTGTGATTGCTGCATTTATTTGCTGCACTTGTTTGACATGCATGTACAGGATATGCTTATGTGTGGTTTGATGACCCTGCACTTACTCGTGTGGTACGAGTCCTTTTATGGTCAGTATAGACTGATTTTTGGTATGTACAGTCAGTTATTACTTTCAGTTATGTATATTTTGCTATTCCTGTTGAGACTGTATCATGTTGTTTCTTTATAGCTTATTCAGCTATTTTGTTGGCCATGCATATCTTTCTATATACCCGTGGAGTCCACTTGGAGTCACCACCCGTCGTAATATTTTTGTTTTCAGGTTGATAGCTCACTGGAGGAGCCCAGTTGTCGGTCCTGGTCCCTACAACGCCGTTGTTGGGTGCTTCCGTGTTTGTTTCCTTTTTAATAGCATTCTTTATGTGTTGTATTCGTTTTTCATATACCGTGGGCTGGTATTGGATTTATTCTTGCGGTATTGTATTTTGAGTCATTTGTTGGACTTTGTGTTTGTGGATTTGCTATGTGCCTGCCCTGAGGGCAGCTCAAGTGACTTCTATGTTCCAGTGTTGTGGTGTTTCGTTATCTTATGTTTTATATATATCTGCTTTCTGGCCTGAGGCCATTTTATATCTGTGTGTGTCTGTGTATTTGTCTAAATTGTCCGTCGGACAGGGGAGATGCTGTTCGATTTTATATTAGGTCAGCGGCTGCATTGGTCTCGGGGCGTGACACTTGGTCTTCAACTCGCTTGCTCCTCAGGTCGGTGAAGGACACTTGGCTTCAATGAGCCTGCTCCTCGGGTCGGGTAAGGACACTTGATCGCATAAGGAACAAGAGTACAAAAAAGAAAAAAAACACTCAAGACAAAGTAGGCAAAAAAAGTGTGTGCATTCAATACAGATGATTACATATCTGGTACATCAGAAAATAAAAAAATACAAAAAGCAAAAAAGAAAATACAAGGCACAGGTCTGGGAAGAGCTTTTATATATCTTTCTCTTTATGCGAGACCTCATCCCAAACCTGGACGACGCTTAAGGCGCTCAGGTCTGCGTTTGGCTTCAGTATTTGGGCTTTTTGAAGTTGACTGATGGCACCATTGAAGCCCTGTTTTAGATGCTTCAAGACCTACCCAGCCAGAATGTCGCCGAATTCATCAGACTGCAGAAACCTGGCCTTGAACTCTGCCTCGACCTCCGGCAATTGAGCTGCTTTGTTAGTCTTGTATCTTTGCAGTTCAGCTTCAATATCATCCTTGGCAGCCTTCAATTGGGCCACTTCCCAAGATAGTCGGTCGTGAGCATCTAATGCTTCCTTGAGTTTTTGGGAGGTGGTAGAAGCTTTGGCCTTAGCTCGAGCAGTGTCCTCTTGAAGATCGGATACATATGCAGCCACCGTCTTTATTATAGATTCTTGCTTGGCCCGCTGACTCTCTTATTCCTCTATCTGACCGTTCAAGGCCTCTGCCGAAGACTCCAGGAGCTGGATGCTTGCAGATAGTCTCTTCTCCTAGGCCTGGAGCTGCTCCCGCTCCTGGGTCATCACGTGTAGGTTGTCAGAGAATGCCTTGTTCCTCTCTGACAACAAGCGCTCCCTTAGGCAGTAGCCATGCAGGACTTCCTCGGAGGCCAGAAGGGTGTCGAGGCAGTGCTCCACCTTCACCCTTAAGGCCCTGCTTACCTCCAACTGTAGGCGACCTGCCTCGCGAGCGCGGCCAGCTTCTGGGTCTGACTCGGCTACATGCCAGAGCAGGGCCTCAGCCTCCCTCTTGGATTGCAACTGGCACCCCGCAGCGAGACAATCATGAGCAGCCTGCAACAAAGAAATGTAGAGGTTAGAATATGTAAGTAAAAGTGATAGGGATAAATATGAATACCTGTAGCAACGACTGGGGCAGCTTGGCTAGAGGCTCGACCGACTCGACCAAGCTCCTCAGCGCATCACCCCCGGTCCCCATAGGGAACGTGTCATCAGAAGGGGGGATGCGCTGGATGGCAGGCTCCTCGGAGGGCAAGGTCGACGGGTCTGGGATGTTTCTCGGGTCAGGGACATCCTCCTCCAAGTAGGACGCTACCTGGGGTCGTGGCTCTCGGAGGGGACGACCTTTATTTGCACAGATTGTTGACCTCGGGCAGCCGCCTTCTTCAACGCTTGAGCCTTCTGGCTCGAATGAGTGCTCGTCGGGTGGGGTTCATGGCGCAGCACCTCCTTGCCTTTCTTGGCGTCCGAGGTAGTGGTTGAGGCAGCCGGGGCAGCTTGGTGTCCCGACGTGGAGGAAGGCACCTTCTTGACACGCTTGGACAAGGGCACCAAGTCCTCCTCGATGATAGGTTGAAGCTCTAAATGATAGATCGACAGGCGTGCTAGAGGGGGGATAGCACTTTGTCGTTTACGTCTCTACAAGGTTGTTAGCATAGCGGAAACAATAATATGCAAAGGACAATAAAAACAATGCTAACATTCAGAATTTACTTGGTATCCACCCCGGACGGGTGACTAATCCAAGAATCCGTCGGTGGATCAATCCCCGGATAACCTCCGACTAGCTCTCGTCGCTCCTTGTGGGTGGAGAAACCTCACCACAATCACTTTGACAAGATCTGGGCACAAAAGACTACTAACTCACTTTACCCAAGCGAGTTTCGTCAAGAGATAGTAGTCTGAAACGAGCCCCTTTAAATAGGGCTCGAATCTGAAACAGCCGATACCAGTTGACTGCCCCTGGGGCAGTCGACTGGTCCCAGTCAGATTCGACCATTGCCGTACAACCTTTGAATCTGCCAGCTTGTTCCAGCCTACACCAGTCGACTGGCCACAGATTCGACCATGGCCAGTCGACTGGTACACACCTAAGCCTAGGGTTTCACTCCCGAGTACAAGTCTCTTCACACTCAAACCCTCACAACCCAGTTGACTCTTCACCAGCAGCCTCGACTGTTGCCTTCACGCCTTCTTCATCTTCGGCCCTCGTCCCTCGGATGAGCACGCAAACCTCCAGTTTGTGTCCATGCCACCCTTCACATATACCTCGAAGACCGCGTCCCTCGGCTCATCGTCCCTGCTATCAACAGTCCCTCGGATGTGCACGCAAGCCTCCAGCTTGCCTCCATATCATCTTTCACCTGAAGACATCAACCAAGTCCATGTGTACCTGTACACCTGCACACCCATGTACACATATGAGAACACAATAAATCCTAACTTAATCATATTGCCCACACACATCAAAACCCTATGATCCTCCAGATCATCTAAGGGTTGATTGCCTCAACAATCTCTCCCTTTTTGATGTGCGGCAATATGTTAAGTTAGGTAAACATATAGCAATAACAATAACAATAGCAATTGAAAGTCAAAGCATAATACAAAAGGCAACCTCCCCCTTAACCTATGCTTTCTCCCAATTTTCAATCCTTATTGCTAATTCCAAGTTAAGTTCTCTCAACTTAACTCCAAGGTTTCACAAATCAATCAAGGTTAAGTTTCAATCCAAACCTAACTTAACACCCAAGTTCTCCCCCTTTGACACCATCAAAAGATTGCCCCAAGTAACCCTACACTTGGTGCCAAAAGAACTCGACCAGATTTCTGAAAAAACCCCTCAGAAATCACCAAAACCTATTCTGCCCATACTACCAGTCGACTGCCATCCTGGCAGTCGATTGATACGCAAGTTTCTGAATTTCCAATCGAAATTCAGAAACGCGTAAAAAATTCCAAAAAATTCGGAAAATTTAAATTTTGCAAGCACGTTTGTTAAAGTATTCCCTACCCTAAAAAAATATTGGCTCATAAAAAGAAACAACCGTGCTTGACTTTTGGTACAAACCCTAAAAATCTCAAATAGTGTCAACTTCGTATCAAGGTTGATATCCAATCGTGATTTCCTATAGTTGCTAATTTCATTCACTTCCATTTGACATATAGAATGATTCCCAACCTTACTTTTTTTATATAGATATTTCCATTTGGACAAAAGCTCCACCTCTTTCTCTAAGTCTAGATGATCATAAAAATAAGACTTCCCATGCCCTTGTCTATAGAAGTTTCATTATGTAACTTGCAACCAATATATAGTGAGCAAGATAACCAATATAGGATTACGGACCATCTCAAAAACACATATATAAATAGCATAATTTAAAACCATAGTGTTTTAGCAATACATTAGCACTTAACGAATCGTCAAGCAATATTCGACACATCATCAAGTTAAGACAAAATTTTCAATAACATAACATAAAGGAGAATGTATCATACAAAGAACCATAAGAGTAATCATGAAATAAACAGCCAAAAGAGTAGCTAGGGCCAAGAATGAGGAGTGTTTGAGAGATATGATAATACATCAAATGATAACAATGCTCTCAACACTGAACTGCTCCCAAAAACTGCATCATCTGGTCAAAACATATCGTCGTCACCGCATGGAGGAGGAGGAGGAGCCTGAGAAGCGAGATGAAGTTGTCGTATCATCTCGTACATATCATCCTATCAGCTCTGGAATCCCTGACATAATACGGTGAGGTCATGAACCTCTCCCTGGATCGTGTGGACATCAGATCGGAGCTGTGTGAACTCCACATGCGTAACAACCTCACCGAGCTCCTCATCTGAGCTAGATGCCTCTGGACGCTCTCTCCAGACAAATGCCCCCTGTCGGCTCTCAATGCCTGCCAAGGATAACTGACGAGTACCTATCTGGTCATAATCCTTGGACAGGTGCCTAACCTGACCACTGGTGATGCGGATACCGAACCGCAACTGGAATAACTCAGTCAACACATGACAGAAAGGCATATAGATTTTCCCATTAACACTTTGGGAAAAGTGGCAAATGGAGGTAAATACATGAAGAGACACATCTATGTCCAACCTCCGCTCAAGAGCATACATCATTACTAGGTGAGGCAATCGAATCCTTGCCCTCCCCTTAGTGACAATGGGTAGGAGACATTCTACAACAATCATGTACAGAACATGACTGAATGGACTCATGGGTTTGGCATCAAAGGTATGCTCAGACTCATGCCTATGTCTTCTAAAATAGTGGAAATGAATCTGATCGATAGTCACATTTGGAAACTCAAGCGGCTCAACAACATTGGGAAAATAAGTATTAACATTGTTTGAAGCCCGACACTCTAAAAAACTAGCCAAAATCATGGCTGAGAAGGGGATGGTAACACCGGCCACTCTAGATTCATAAAGATTATTTTCTGAGTCAATACAGGTCAAGTTGGCATAGCACTCCTTGCACAAATCAATATTAACATCATGTTAACAATAAACCAGTTGTTCTATGCCAACATACGTGACCATCTCAATAATCTGAGGTGCTTTTTCTTGAAAATAGGTTTTGTTTAAGTACCGACAATGCATTGGGACAAACTCATTCTCTTCAAACCTCTTTTTACATTCTAAGCACCTAAATCTGGCCTCTTCTGGAGCTTGCAGACCTAGACGGGATGAACCTTCACCCATAGGTCTCTTAGACACAACCCTAAGATATCAAACACATGCATGCATACCAAGATACCCCCAAAAGAGAAAATACCAAAGAAAATATATACAAAATATCATATTAGTATCAAAACATAGTTTAAATGGAGAACTAAACCTTAAATCATGATACCTTTTCGCTAATCTTTTCATGGTATTGATATTGAGAAAATGACTTGAGAAGAGGAGTTTTTAACCAACCCTAAGGGTAGATCGGGGTTAGAGGAGGACTTAGGGAGAGAATTTGGGGCTTAGTAAGGCCTGAGGACGAAGGAGGAGCTTGGGAGAGGAGAAAGTCGCCGGGTGGATCGCCAAAACCCTAGGGTTTGGCTCCCCGACGCGCCCGTTTTCTTTTATAAAACCCGCGTCCCAGTCGACTGGCAAGAGACCAGTTGACTAGGAAACCTCACAGAATGTATTTACCATCAAAACCAGTCGACTGCCTCCAAGGCAGTCAACTGGTAAAATTCACAGAAGATTCTGTGTTATGGGTCAGTCAACTGGCTCTCAGCCAGTCGACTGATACCTTAAATCCTAGGGTTTTCAGTTAATTTTCAAAAAGGCATAACTAATTCCACAAATCTCCAAAAATTCTGAAATTTCGTGGAGAGATTTGTGGATCCTAACGTCTACTTGGGAAAAATATAATTTCAATCAAAATTATCCCGAATTCCAAGATTGATACAAAACTCAAACTTGTCCAAATTTAGTCATTTAAACTTAACTTAAAGTTCTCATTTGGACCTCTTCTTGATGTTTTTTTCCCATACTTGTTCACAATACATTAATGACATCAAGTTATATGGTATTTAGGCATTAAAACCAATTTCTCTTAATTAAAATCCCATTTTCAATCTTTTACTCTATAACTCTCCCTTTAGTGTGCCAATTCTCTAGGATTGAGACTAACCTTAGCCTTTTAAGACTCTTGGCACACCCTATAGTCCATCTAGTTTCCTAGAAGGAGACCACCTGAAATCCATTGACCATGGATTCCATTTTGGCTTCTAGAGCTCTCCCTTGAGCTCCTATCCCTAGTTACTTTCCTAGGTAACTTATCTACAAGTGCAAGACCACACCGGTGCCCTCTGGTGCTTCTTGACCTTCTACTCTCACTCTCTTAACTCTATAGACCTTATGCTTGGTCAACTCCTTCTCTTTTGCCTTAAATGATTTTTCTTTGCCATGTTTGACCTTTTCCTTACCATAGTCATAGGGCATCCTTGAATATGAAATTTTATCAACATTTGTCCTTCTAGAATTATATCCTAAGCCCAGCCTACCTTTCCTAAAATGTTGATCTTTTTGCATTATCCTTGACCTTTTTGACCCCTAATGAGTCTATCTAGATTTTTTCCAATTTATCAAGTTTTGCTTTCAAAACTTGATTTTCTTTTTCCAAATTCCTAGTTTTAGGATTATTTGACCTAACTTGATCATTTCTAGATCTACCCATTTTTCTAGACATATTTTCCTTTTTCTTAGGGTTTATGCCTTGGTCCTTGGCCCTAGAATTCCTAGGTTTATCATGAAACACAGAATTTTGCATATTTTGGCATTCGCCTTTGTTTCTATTCCTATCATGATATTTAAAACCAAAATTACATCTAGGCAAACAATCATTTATATTCCTGGCATTCATGGAAGAGCTTTGAACATAAGTAAAACTAGGGATTACCTCCCTTACCCTTGTAGCTCCCCCTTGATGTGAGCTCCTTTCTCTTTTCCTCTTTCTCCCATCTTCTAAGGTGCTCCATCTTTTTCAACTCTCCTCTTCTTGGGCATTTTGTATGGTAATGCCCTAGCTCCCCGCATGTAAAGCATCGAATATTCCTTCTTTTCTCCTTTTTAGCTTCCTCATTCCTACAACCCATATTAGAACTTAACTGAATAGATTTGGGCTTAGGCATTACCTCCTTTTTACCTAGCGGGCACTTATCCTTGTAGTGCCCCTTTTTGTTACACCCAAAGCATATGACGTGCTCTCTTGATTTGACTTTGGCAGAGGTGGGAGCTTTCTCTTGCTCTTGTATAGTTGAGGGTCTCTCTCCCCCATCAACTCTTGATGCTGATACTTCCTCTTCCTCTCTTGAAGAGGTGAACGACTCCTCACTCGAGTTTTCAACTTCACTTGATGAACTTGACACTTCTCCTTCATTTTGGTCTTCTTGGTCCCTTGAGCTTAGTTCTTCAGATTCTTCCACTAGTTGAGCTTGTGTAGGGTTCTTGTGAAGTTCTTCTAGTTTGCTCCATAACTCATAAGCACTTTTATATTCTCCTACACAACTCAACACATTTTTAGGCAAAATATCAATCAAAATATTGATTACCTTTTCGTTTGCCCTGGATTGCTCTCGTTGTTCATCTGTCCAATATCTAGGCCGAAGCCTCTTGTCGTGCTTGTCTCTCGGAATTTCAAAAGGATCTTCAATGGTCATTCTACACTCCCAATCCATCCCTAGCCAATTTTCCATCCTTGACTTCCAATGGCCGAATTCTCCATGATTGTAGGATGGTGGTGTGTTGATGTCTTGCCCCAACTTATCTTCCATGTTCTTCTTCCTCTAGCGTGTGCTCCCTCGGCGGTTAGTTCGATCAAGAGCGATCCTTCGCTCTGATACCAACTGATAGATCGACTGGCGTGCTAGAGGGGGGGTGAATAGCACCTTTTTTGTTGACGTCTCTACAAGGTTGTTAGCGCAGTGGAAATACAAATAAAAATAAACTAACAACTGAAGACAATGCTAATAAACCAGGTTTACTTGGTATCCACCCCGGACGGGTGACTAATCCAAGAATCCGTCGGTGGATCAATCCCCGGATAACCTCCGGCTAGCCCTCGTCACTCCTTGTGGGTGGAGAAACCTCACCATAATCACTGTAACAAGATCTGGGCACAAAAGACTACTAACTCACTTTACCCAAGCGAGTTTCGTCAAGAGATAATAGCCTGAAACGAGCCCCTTTAAATAGGGCTTGAGTCTGAAACAGCCGCTACCAGTCGACTGCCCCTGGGGCAGTCGACTGGTCCCACTCAGATTCGACCGTTGTCGTACAATGTTCGAATTTTGCCAGCTGTTCCAGTCAACACCAGTCGACTGACTGGTACACACTTAAGCCTAGGGTTACACTCCCGAGTACATGTCACTCCGCACTCAAACCTCCCAGCTTAGCCCCTAAGTACAATCACTCATACTCAGACCCTCACAACCCAGTTGACTCTTCACCAGCAGCCTCAACTGTTGCCTTCACGCCTTCTTCATCTTCGGCCCTCGTCCCTCGGATGCGCACGCAAACCTCCAGTTTGCCTCCATGCCACCCTTCACGTACGCCTCGAAGTCCGCATCCCTCGGCTCATCGTCCCTGCTATCAACAGTCCCTCGGATGTGCACGCAAGCCTCCAGCTTGCCTCCATGTCATCCTTCACCTGAAGACATCAACCAAGTCCATGTGTACCTGTACACCTGCACACTCATGTACACATATGAGAACACAATAAATCCTAACTTAATCATATTGCCCACACACATCAAAATCCTATGATCCTCCAGATCATCTCAGGGCCGATTGCCTCAACACGATCGACTGCCCCAGGGGCTGTCGACTGGTGGCACTCAGAATTCGAACGTTGGGTGGGTAGTCGACTGGTGGCGGCCAAACAGAAGGTAAGTCCTATTTAAGAAGGCTTCGTTTTGGCCGGGCTCCTTGGCGAAATCTGCTTGGGTAGAGTAGATTAGTAGCCTTTGGTGCTCAGGTGTTGTCAATGTGCTGTGGCAAGGTTTCTCTACCCACAAGAAGCGACAAGGGATAGCCGGAGGTTATCTGGGGAGTGATCCACTGAAGGATTCTTGGATTAGTCACCCTTAGGGGTGGATACCAAGTAAATCGGTAGTGTTAGCATTGTCTTTTGTTGTTAGTTTTGTTATTATTATTGTTTCCGCTTGCGCAACTAACAACATAGGTAAAAGAAAGCTGAAAAGTGCTATTCATCCCCCCTCTAGCATACGTACAAGATCCAACAATTATAACCTAATAGGAAAGCATGAACCCTAGAGAAAAACTCTTATTAGCTTAAACCTGTTGGTGCAATCGGTCCAAGGTTGATCGGATAGATCATGAGTTTTGATATGTGTGTCAATATGATTAAGTTAGATTTTTATGTTGATTTGATATGTGTGTTTAAGTTGTGCAGGAATTAGTGAATCACACATGAGAATTAACGGAGTGAAGTATCCGAGGGACGAGAACCGAGGAAGAGGACTTCAAAGGGTGAGCCGAGGAAGTAGACTTCAAAGACATACGCGAAGGATGACATGGAGATGAGCCGCGGGATTATGTGCGCATCCAAGGGACGAGAGCCGAAGGTAGAGAACTTCAAGGGGCAAGCCAAGGAAGTGGACTTCAAGGCATACGCGAAGGATGGACTCCGGAGAGGCTGAGAGTGAGTTTGTAAGCTGGGCAGTTGACTGGCAAAGGAAGCAGTTGACTGCTAGCGTCGAGTGGAAACTCACAGAAAGATCAGTCGACTGGTCCAGACACCAGTCGATTGGTCTAGGCACCAGTCGACTAGTCTACTCAAAAATAAAGCCGTTAGGCTAGCCGTTGGCTGGGCATCAGTCGACTGACCTTGGGGGCAGTCGACTGGTGTCGGGGCTGAGTTGTTTGTTAACAACTCTCTCTACTATTTAAAGGGGAGCTTGAGACTTGAGATAGGTTAGCAATTCACTGTGATATCCTTACTCTAGTGCTTAAGTGCTCAAGCTTCAAGTGCTCATCTTCCTCCTAAATCCTAGCTCTATCTTGTAAAGAGGAAGAAGGTTTGTGAGAGGTTATTCTCCACCGAGAAGGAGAAAGCTTTAGCCGGAGATTGCCGGAGCGTGATCGATCGAAGGATCAAGGGTTCGTCCACCTCAAGGACACGCCGTGGAGTAGGAGTAAACAATCATCGAACCACGTAACCAGTAATGTATTAGCATTGCATTAATTGATAGATTAAGTTTCCGCTTGTGCTAACCATTGTAGGAAGAATATTGAATTGGAGTGACTGAGCTATTCACCCCCTCTAGCCGTGCCATCGATCACGACAAAACCCATGTAACCCAACCCTAAATCCTAAAATTTTAAATCCTAAATACATATAATATATCAAAAAAAAATATTAAAAAAGATACTCCTTTGACTCAAGACGCCTCCAATGCCTGCCTCCAATTGCATTGGAGGCACCTTGAGTTGGAATAGATGGTGTTTTCGATGGAATTGAAGGCGCCTTGAGTTGCGTGGGCAGGGTCGAATGGCGGGTGCTCTATAGCAGAGAAATTTCACACACACACACACACACGAGGTTTGATATACAGCGGACAGTACATTGTGCAACCATCCACGCCCGAGTGATAGAGGTGCTTGGATAAAAATCTAGGCACCTTTATCTTTTTTAGCAACAACCTTTTTTTCTTTTTAATTTTTTAAAAATCAATATTTCTTTAAATTTTAAATCCTAAATATATATAATATACTCTATCAAGATTTAAAATTTTATATCTGGAATACTATACCCTAAGAGGAAATCTTGCTTAAATGCATTATAACTCATCCCTTAAATTTTAAAATCTTAAACCCTAAATACATATAATATACCTCGTGCACATCTAAAATTTTGTATCTGGAACATATAACCTAAAAGGGAAGACTAAACCTTAAAAGAAAATTCTTATTGGCTTAAATCCACTATAACTCAATCTCTAAATCCTAAGATCTTAAATACTAAATATATATAATATATCCCAAAAAAATTTTAAAAAAATTATTATTGTGCACCTGGTGCCTGGATTCATTCCAGCCGCCTCAATCAGTGTCGCGGATGAGTCTGAAGTGGGTGTTCCGCAGCATATCAAATCGTATATATACTTGCATTTACCTCCTTCTATATCTGTGGGGTTGTCTCTAAGGGGCCGCTGAGACAGTGGATCTAATGGAGGAGTAATTGTGAATAGTAATCACAAACAATAATCATGAATAATATCAATGAATAATAATTATAAATAGTTACTAGTCAATCGTAATCACGTTTTGAATTTTTAAGATGAATCTAGATTCTTTGGAAAAATATTTTCTTTATATTGTATTACTCATCTTCTAATTATATCTTGTAATTCAAACTTATATAATAATTACATGTGAATAAAAAAATTAAATCATATTTCATTAACAAAAACAAACCGTACCAAATGTTATTAATAATCATCAATTACAAACATTACTAATGATAATATTATTAATTTACTACTATGTAGAAATATTTTCTAATTTATTATATAGGCACTGTCTCTCCGTTAGACATCTTCATCTTATACCATTCATTCCAAAATCCTTGCCGTTGTTTTCATCATCGACTAAGCCACTGTCGTTCACCAGAATTTAGAATTAATTATATATTCGAAAAGTTCGCGACTTAAGTTTTTTTTTATTGATATTTTGATATCAAAATCTTCAAGTGGTTTGCAACCATCAGACGGGCCACCGACTCTTGTTTCGCGTCATTGCTACATGTAAATTTGTTCGATGTCGTTATCTTATAGATGTGCAATTTGGGATGATGATTTCTAAAAAATTTTAAGATCGATTTCAATCCTAAATGAATTTTTTTGATAATAATTATTTTTATCATTTACTATACGACTCTCAAATTTAAAATCCTAATCTGTCCCAACCTCGGTGTGTTAATCGAGCATTATAACACTCGATTAACGCACCACGCACGTTAAAACTATTGCGGTGAGTACGTTAAAGCGTTGACGCGATGAACACGTTCAGATGATTGAACGCGTTTATGTGTTATGACATCTCCAATCGATTGCGACTACCCTCAATCGATTAAGGGCCGATTAGGGGTGTCCCCAATCGATTGGGAGCCGCCCCTGTCTCCAATCGATTCGGGACACCCCTGATATGTCCTTGAGCTACGATTGAGGATGTCTTTAATCGATTGGGACAACCGTAATCGATTAAAAATCGACAACGATCACTTAAACGGCTAGTAAACACCCATAACGGTCACAAATGACTATTTTAAAAAAAAAATAAAATTTCATATATAAATACTCTTCATTTTACAACTCACATTTTAATTTTCAAACACCTCCATTCCAATTACTCTCATTCCAATCTTCAAACTGTTGGGACCGGTAGACGAGCTAGAGGGGGGGTGATTAGCTCCGATTTGCTCCGTGATGATTTGTCGCGGCGGAAGACTCGAGTAAACGCTAACACAAAGGATTTACTTGGTATCCACCCCGGACGGGTGACTAATCCAAGGATCCACTCTCCTCACTCTCTCATACACTATGAAAGATCTCCTTCTTGAGGTGGAGAAACCTCTTACAAGCTTACAAGAAGATACAACAAGAATCTAAGCAAATACAAAATGAAATCTTACAAGATTTACAATGATAAGCTCACACTTTGCTTTCCTTGCTATCTTCAAGCTTGTGATCGCCTCTAGAGCTTTGGAAGTGCAGCAACACTAAGCCCCAAAGCCTCTCTTGAGATGGCGTGGAAGAAGGAAGAAGAGTTGTGCTTCAAACCTGCGTGAAAACCTTTATACCCGACGCCTAGGGTTTCTGAATCGATTACCCAATCGATTACCACGTTAGATTCAGCCATTCAACGGCTAGTTTTCGAATTGTAATCGATTACCCAATCGATTACGAGTGTCCTGAATCGATTGCCCAATCGATTCCGAACCCTTGTGTTCTCTCGCGCAAACTGCCCTAATCGATTAGCCAATCGATTACCGATACCCTGAATCGATTACCCAATCGATTCAGGACCCTTCTGTACTCTCGTGCAAACAACCCTAATCGATCAGCTGATCGATTCACCCAATCGATTACCCAATCGATTGAGTCCAACCTAACTTGTTTTCACAAGCCTAGGATCCCCTACCAAGTGTCCGGTCACCCCCTTTGACCAACCTGGATTTCTACTGCCTAGCTCCCAGCTCGGACTTAACCTGGTTCCCAACCAGATTCGCCTAACCCTCGAGTTAGGTCTAGTCTCTCGGTAGACTTCCACCTTGCCAGCATGCGATCTCCCCGACCCATCTGGACTTCACCTAGTCCCACTAGGTGTGCCTAGTCCCACTATTAGGTCTTTTCCCATGCCAGCGTACGATCTCCCTGATCCACCTGGACTTCACCTAGTCCCACTAAGTGTGCCTAGTCCCACTAGGTCTTTTCCCATGCCAGCGTACGATCTCCCCGATTCACCTGGACTTCACCTAGTCCCACTAGGTGTCATATGATATTCAAACATCATAACATTCAAACATCATTATCAAACATCGAAACATCCAAACTCAAGCTTACCAAGCTTAGTCAGACTTAAGCTCACCCGAGCCTAGTCAAACTAGGTCAACCCTGACCTAACCAAGATTGCACCAACAATCTCCCCCTTTTTGATGTTTGACAATATGTTTGAGAAAGACTAATCCCTATTAGTCTTTCAATCTCTCCCCCTTTGACACACATCAAAAACACTCCCCAAGAGTCTATGTGGTCAAAGGCATGCCCAATGAAAGTCCCATACCTTCCATTTGAACCTATGCTCATCCTTGAGCATTCATCATAATGAAGATTTCCAATCTTCATCCTTTCACTTATAAAAAATAATTCAAACTCATGCTCTAAACCTCTATCATTGTACCAACAATGATTTTGGGAGTTCCTAAAACTTTAGGAAATCTCAATTTGAGGTTTGAGATTTTGGGATTCAAGACTTGAACCAAAACCTCTCCTTAACCCTATAGTTAGCACCAAACCATCTCCCTTTTTGATTTCATAATGAAATTTACCCAAATATACTTATGAAAGTAATTCAAGGGGCTAGGGATTGGTAGGTGACTCAAAATTGGGTTATTAGACTGAAAATAGACAGTTTCAGTCTCACCAATCGATTGACGTTGGGAACCAATCGATTACACTAGCCTTAATCGATCAACTAATCGATTACGGCTGACTGTAATCGATCAACGGATCGATTACGCGAGCTTCTGTGCTCGCAAAAAGGATCTACCAATCGATTGACCAATCGATTGGCTGCTGTCCTAATCGATCACCTGATCGATTGAGAGTTTCTGATTTCTGAAAATAATTTCAGATTGAATTTCAGAAACTCCTAAATAATTCTATAAAATTCGAAAAATATTGAAATTTTGTGTAGAGATTATTTATATCAATATACTACCATGGAAAAATAGTTTTCTATGAAAATAACCTTTATTTCCAAAGATTGACACAAAATTAGAAACCATTGAAATATTTCAATGTTTCACTCTATTTTGTATCCAATTCATCAATGATGATATCTATCAAAAGATAGTCTTCACCAAGGTTTTCCAAGATTGTTTTGAAATAGATTTCAAAAACAATTTCCAACCATGTTCCTTGGGCTAAATGCACATAACTTGTACATTAGCTTTCCCAATGATTGGAGTTCATTTATATTCAAATCTTGATGACCCTAAAACTCAATAAGGTGCATATAAATCAACACCTTGAGTTTTGTTCATCACCCTAACATCTCACTTGTTTCTAATGTATCTCAAAGACACTTACAAGTCACCTTATGGTCTTAGTGAGATGTGAAAGTCATGTTCTCCCTAAACTAAGGGTTCATGCATTTCTATCTAGGTATTATAAACTTTGATCATCCACCTAGAATGTCAATTAATGCCAATGTCCTTAATTTCAATAAACATTGACTTAATGCATGATAATGACTATGACATGCATCATATGAGGATTTTCAAAAGAAATTATAGCTAGATGATGCATGTATGACATGACATGTAATATTTTCATAATAACATATGAATGATGAATTATGATGTCATGGCATGTAATAGGGCATACAAAGCACGACATAATAGCACAAAAGAAAATACCTAGATTTCCTATCTAAGTATCAATAATTCATCGCTAAGCCATTGATAATCCTAACTTTGTCCCTAATTTCCAAGATAATGCCAACATACCCAACTTGGCCTATCTTTGGATTATAACCTAGTTGTGCCAACTTTTATTGACTTCAATCTTCCAAAAATATAGTTTGGCACAAATTTTACTCTTCCTAGAGTAAGCAATTGATTCCTTTATTTTCAAGGGTAATAAACCCTTGAAAATGTCCCAAAGTGCCAACTTCATCAAGGTTAGATTAACTACCCTTCCAATTTGAGTTGACACTCCCTAGACCTATCTAGGGTGTGGCAAACACACTCTTAGGAACCCAAAACCTATTGGTGCTCCTTGGGTGTTCTAGGTATTCACTAGGGATAACTTCCCTTGATACCTTCCTAATGACCCTTCTAGGCTTTTCCGAAGCCTTAGTCATGTTAGTCTTGTCGTGGTCAACTCTGGGGATGACTTCCCTTGTGGCCTTGACTTGACTCCTTGACCTAGATTGAGTTCCATACCTATATGGAACTCTATGATAGGATGGACCATCATCCTTAGTTTTAGGTTTGTATCCCAAACCTTTCTTGCTCCTAGAGGATCCTTGATTTCCTAAATCTAGGTTTTGAATTTTTGATCCCTTAAATAGATTTTCTATTTTCTTGAGGGATTTTTCCAATTTATCAAGTTTTGACCTCAAAACTTGATTCTCAATCATTACCTCATCAAGGCTTGGTTTTCTAATATAGTCTTGGTGATTGTTCCTCTTGGCCTTGTGTTGGGTAGGTCTATCGTGGAAAGTTCTACTTTGCTCCCTATCCTTAGATGTTGTAGTCTTAGCATGGAAAGCTCTATATTTTTCCTTAGGTTTCTCATGCCTCCTATGTTCATGATAAATAGCATTAAAATGATAATAATTTTTCCTAGCATGCATATTATCATGATTTAAACAAGTACCATTACCTAATGGTACCTTAGTCTTGTTCTTGGAGGCTCCCCCTTGATTTGAGCTCCTCCTCTTTGTCTTGGTCGGATCCTTCCCCTTTGGACATTGATTCCGATAATGCCCCTTTTCCTTGCATGAAAAGCACACAATGTGCTTCTTATCCTTCTTTGCCACGGGGCCGACCTCCTTTGACTTCTCCTTGGTCTTGGGTGCCACTAGCACCTTCTTCTTGACCAAATTGGGACACTTACTCTTGTAGTGCCCTTTTCCCCTACACTCAAAGCAAATGATGTGATCTTTATTTCTACAAATTGAAATTCTTATACCTTTGCTTGTAGGGGTGTTGCATGACTCTTCACTTGATCCGGAAGTAGATACTTCTTCTTTTTCCGGAGTCAATGACCTTTGCTCCCCCTCAATCCTAGAGGTGGAGACTTCTTCTTTTTCCTCCTCGGCCAATGCTTCATCTTCGGATGTTGAGCACCTCTCAACTTCCGAATCTTCTTCCTCCGATGAATCTCCCTCTTCGGATTTGTCTTGAATTTGTATAGTGGAGGGATCTTCATGAAGCCTTGCCAATTTGCTCCAAAGCTCTTTGGCATCTTGAAATTTCCCAATTTTGTCCAAGATGGTGCTTGACAATAGATTGACCAATAACTTGGTCATTTTGTCGTTGGCCTCGCATCTCTTGATTTGCTCCTCATTCCATTTGCTTTTCTTGAGGAGCTTTCCTTTGGTACTTGTTGGAGCTTCAAAACCCTCCATTAGAGCAAACCATTGCTCTATCTCCATCATGAAGTAATTTTCAATCTTTGACTTCCAATGATCGAAATTTGCCTTGTCGAATGGTGGAGGTGCCCGGGTGTCGTAGCCGAACTCCATTTTTGAAGTTGAACCCTCTTGATGATGACTTCTTGAAATTAGAGATTCTTCCAACTTCTTCTTCTTCCTCTAGCTCTTGCCCTCTTGGCGATGTGTCCAAAGAAGAGCAACCTTGCTCTGATACCACTTGTTGGGACCGGTAGACGAGCTAGAGGGGGGAGGTGATTAGCTCCGATTTGCTCCATGATGATTTGTCGCGGCGGAAGACTCGAGTAAACGCTAACACAAAGGATTTACTTGGTATCCACCCCGGACGGGTGACTAATCCAAGGATCTACTCTCCTCACTCTCTCATACACTATGAAAGATCTCCTTCTTGAGGTGGAGAAACCTCTTACAAGCTTACAAGAAGATACAACAAGAATCTAAGCAAATACAAAATGAAATCTTACAAGATTTACAATGATAAGCTCACACTTTGCTTTCCTTGCTATCTTCAAGCTTGTGATCGCCTCTAGAGCTTTGGAAGTGCAGCAACACTAAGCCCCAAAGCCTCTCTTGAGATGGCGTGGAAGAAGGAAGAAGAGTTGTGCTTCAAACCTGTGTGAAAACCTTTATACCCGACGCCTAGGGTTTCTGAATCGATTACCCAATCGATTACCACGTTAGATTCAGCCATTCAACGGCTAGTTTTCGAATCATAATCGATTACCCAATCGATTACGAGTGTCCTGAATCGATTGCCCAATCGATTCCGAACCCTTCTGTTCTCTCGCGCAAACTGCCCTAATCGATTAGCCAATCGATTACCGATACCCTGAATCGATTACCCAATCGATTCAGGACCCTTCTGTCCTCTCGTGCAAACAGCCCTAATCGATCAGCTGATCGATTCACCCAATCGATTGAGTCCAACCTAACTTGTTTTCACAAGCTTAGGATCCCCTACCAAGTGTCCGGTCACCCCCTTTGACCAACCTGGATTTCTACTGCCTAGCTCCCAGCTCGGACTTAACCTGGTTCCCAACCAGATTCGCCTAACCCTCGAGTTAGGTCTAGTCTCTCGGTAGACTTCCACCTTGCCAGCATGCGATCTCCCCGACCCATCTGGACTTCACCTAGTCCCACTAGGTGTGCCTAGTCCCACTAGGTCTTTTCCCATGCCAACGTACGATCTCCCCGATCCACCTGGACTTCACCTAGTCCCACTAAGTGTGCCTAGTCCTACTAGGTCTTTTACCATGCCAGCGTACGATCTCCCCGATTCACCTGTACTTCACCTAGTCCCACTAGGTGTCATATGATATTCAAACATCATAACATTCAAACATCATTATCAAACATCGAAACATCCAAACTCAAGCTTACCAAGCTTAGTCAGACTTAAGCTCACCCGAGCCTAGTCAAACTAGGTCAACCCTGACCTAAGCAAGATTGCACCGACACAAACACCCCCTCTAAAAATCTTCTCTCTATTATTTTCTTCCAAAATGGATGAAAATAATCATGTTTTTTTAGATTTTTTTTAGAAAATACTTCTTCCCAAAATTCCCAAACTCCACCAAATTATTCATATTTTCCATATCAATCAAATTATCCACATAATCCATACTCACCAAATAACCCATATGGTTTATAACTATTAAATTATCCATATAATCCATATCCACAAAATTATCCATCCAATCCACCTGCAACCGACATTCCTTTTACATCTCCAACGAAAAGTGATCCATTTACTCTAACTTTTGTTCCAGAGACTCAAGTGTCTGACCGTGAATCTCCAATTGAAGTTATTAATTTAGAGAAGGCGGATTCTGACTCTTTGGGTAGAAGAAAACGATCAATATGGAGTAAGCTGAAGATGACATTTGGTTAGATCATTTTTCACAATCAGCGACGATCCAATCATCAGCAATGATCAGAAGATGAATGCTTTCTAGGGTCGTGTTGTTAGCTACTACAATGAGAATCGTTCTCAAGGTACACCCAACAAAAATGCAAGTATCATACGATCTCACTGACACAATATCATACGAAAAAGGTATATCACTTCAACGCAAATTACAATAGCTAGCGTTTATAGTGCGTATCGTAGTGACCACAGTAATGAGGATATATTGCGGTTTGTGTATGAAAAATATTGTGAGGGAAATAATGACATTACATTTAATCTCGAGCATGTGTGGAGGATCGTAAAAAACCGTCCAATGTTTACTTCACAGTCTGTTGATCATGTTGTTAGCATGAAGAAGGGAAGAATCTCGGAGTCAGGAGCAAGCAACACCTCATCTAACTAAGATGATAGTCTATATGTAGACCTAAATGAAGAATAAACTCGTCTAATGGGCCAGAAGGCAGCAAAAAGAAAAGGAATAGGTAAAATGAAATTAGACATTGAAGGTATGACAACAAATTTGGATAATATGTTTGCAAAATTTACTGAGTATACATGCATAAAAATGACTGAAGTTGGAATGAAACAAAAACAACTCGAAGTTGATGAGATAAAAGCAAAAGCTGCTGAAATGAAAGCAAAGACTGCCTTAGACAGAGTTAAATTAAAGGAATATGCAATTCTTTCGAAGGACACCTCGCAAATGATACAAGAGTAATTTATCATCCATCAACATCTATATCAAGAGATTAGAAAGAGATGAAATATGTAATTTTTATTTATTATAATTTTCAATTATTATAATTTTCAAATATTATACTTTTAAATTAATATAATTTTCTATTATTTTACTTTTTAAAATTCATTTATAATTTTTGGTCAATTAATATAACCGTTGCAAACTAGCCGTTGGAATATAACTATTGTAATATGACAGTTGGAATATAGCCGTTGTAATATAGTTGTTAGAATATAGCCATTGACAAGAACAAATAAATAGACACCTTGTGCTCTACAATTCTTTATTCTCCAAGTAATTGACGAATTTGTTTTCTCTTCATTCTTCATTTTTCGATCATTGTGCTCTATAATTTGTTATTTTTCATTAGCTCTAAATTCATTTCCTCCAAATATGTCTCAATCTTCAAGTAACACCATATCCGACTCGACAAGTGAAGATAAAGTCCATGTTGAAGATGCTGACGAAGGTTATGATTCAGAGAATGAGCTAATGTTATTGATACTTCAACAAAGCCAACAAATAGTTGAAGCATATCAAAGTAATTACGAGATGCGACGAAGAAGAATGTTTATCCAAAAAAATCGTGAAGCCAAGCATGTGAGATTCTTCAATTATTATTTCTCTACAAATCTAGTGTATCCAGATCAAATATTTCGAAGACGATTTCGCATGTGAAAGATTTATTTTATCGCATAATGAATACACTTGAGAGTCGTTCATCATTTTTCAGCAAAGGGATGATGCTGCGAGTAGAAAAGACTTGACACCACTACAAAAATGCACAGCTGCGAATCACCAATTAGCTTATGGAGTCCCAACCGACCATCTTGAAGACTACCTACGCATGGGTGAATCAACCGCCATCCAATGCCTTTTTAAGTTCTACGTTTATGTGGTTGAACTCTTTGGCGGTCAATACTTGAGAAGGCCAAATGCTGATGATGTTCAACGTCTTTTTCAATTGCATGATGAGAGTTACGACTTCCTTGGAATGTTAGGCAGTCTTGATTGCATGTATTGGGAATGAAAAAATTGCCCAATTGCTTAGAAAGTCCAATTTACAAGAGGACATGAATCACCAACAATCATGCTTGAAGCGGTCACGTCTCAAGATTTGTGGATATGACATACATTTTTTGGTGTTGCAGGTTCACGTAATGATCTTAATGTATTGTATGAATCTCCCATATTCAGTAACGTCTTGCAAGGAAATACCCTGGAGATTAATTTTACGGTCAACGACACTCAATATAAGAAGGGGTATTATTTAACAGATGAAAAATATTCAGAATGGACTACTTTCGTGAAGACTTTTCCATGTCCAGAAGATCCCAAGTGAAGATTGTTTAAGGAAAGATAAGTGGTTGTAAGGAAAGATGTTGAACAAGCATTTGAGGTCCTTCAAGCTCGATGGACAATTGTCAGAGGTCCAACTCATTATTGATATAGAAAAAAATTAAAATATATTATGTTAGTATGTATTATTTTGCATAACATGATTGTGGAAGATGAGGAGATCACGTGACAAATTGGTACAACGATGAAGGTGATGAATCCGCACAACCCGTCCAAGGCTCAAATCGACGATTTCATGATTATCTCCGGATAAATTCCCAACTACGTGATAGTTATGTGCATCATCAATTTTGTGCCGATTTAGTTGAATATATTTGGTCATAATACAATAATAACTCCTGAATTAGTATTTTATTGTTTCACTTTATGTTTAATTAATATGTTGTTTTTAACTTATATCAAGTGTATTTTTTTTATATTGTACTCTTTTATTTTAAATTTATAATAATATTTATTTCAAATAATGATAAATATATGTAAAAATATTATTATTATTTATTTTAAATAATAATTATTTAAATTAACAAATGAAATTTAAAATAAAAAATATGTATATCAAAAAATGATTATGTGAGAGAAAGTATATGTCAGATATTGTGTATATGACATGTGAACCTCATAAATAATGGAGGTTAAATGTTAAACGAATGTGAGAAAATGAAGATCTTAATGTTAATGTGTATATGACATATGGATCCTATATATTTTTATGAGGTGGTATGTATTATAATATTAAAAGTGTTATAAATAAAATAAAATAATAAAATTCAGACACTATCTTTTAATATGGTATGTTGAATGAAGCGTATTAATGCTTATCATCGTACATCTCATAGTTTATTTTATTTCTCCGCAGCCACCTGATCCTCTAACCTAGTATCGCTTGTCCCCACGGCTTAATTCTTATCGTCTTTCGTGAATCCATAACCAAGACGGCCATACCGATGCAAAACGTCCTAGCAGCTTCCCTTGAGGAAGGTAAATCAAGACTCGAACCTTGCCACCAACTGAGCTACGCCCTGATGGCGAATCCATAATCATAGAGGGGGAGAGAGACAGAGAGAGAGATCTTCCACCTCTACCAAGCCCTACTCCAATCGCTCAGGTAAAATAAAGAGGAAGAGGAGCAGCTATTCCGATCGCACCAACCATGGACCAAATCTTCCACGTCTTCTGCATCGGGACCTTGGACACCAAGCTCGATGAGCTGTGCTTTCTCGCAGATAAACTTCGATGCCATCTCGATGCATTCTCCAACAATTCCAATTCTGTCAGGGTAAGCGGATCTTCCTTCTGCGTCTGACATTACATTTTGAGTTTTTTTTTGGCTTTAACTTCATATAATATAATGAATAAAACCACTTTTAGTATCCCATGAATGAGGCATGGTACGAAGAAGTTTCAGAAATTATGAAGGAAGCTTCATTCATGGACTTGAGATCAGGAATTGCACTTGTGTGGCCGAATCTTTCATTGTTCCTCAACAGTTCAGTGGTAGAGTGATCGGCCGTTCACTGCCTGATCATAGTTTTGAATCCTACTTGGGGATTTGAAATTAAGGATAGAGAATGGAACTAAATAATTTGCTTTGATCATTATGAGTAGGTAATCATTTTGTTCTGTTCTATGGCAAAGAGTTGATATCAGTCTACCTTATTGTCTGGATGTTCTGACATAAGAAAGGATTACACAATGAAGCTTTTGTCTTGGCTGGCTTTCTTTTGCTTTAGATTGCTCAAGAATAGCTCATATGTTCACTTCCAAAATCCCATTGAAAGCCTTCGTATAGATTTGCTACCAAGACTTACTGCCGGAATTCACTTGATTACTGGACTATTAATTTACGTCAGTTGGTTTATTACATTAGTTGAGCCAATTTAACCTACATATAGTTGACTACCTAACTCATAATGGTTACTTGAGTCAACTAATCCTCTGTCCAGTCGGCTAATCTCCTATAACATCTAAGTCATCTAACTATCATAACCAAATATATCATATCAATGCATCTCTTCCTAAATTCTTATAGTTCTAGTAGTTGACTCATCTTCCCTATCAGTAGATCTTGCCTCAATTGCCTAGTCTTTGAATCATGATAAAAATAACTTTTGGTCTTTGGTAATCCAGCCTAAGTCAGTTGCCTGGTCGACTCAACCATCAACCCAGTCAAACCATACGTAGTTTACTGAAACATTAGTTGACTGAAACCATATGTCGGTTGGGCGAAACCTTAACTCTAACCCATGCTTAGCTGAGCCCTTCTCTAAGTTAAGTCTATTCGAACCCAAATTCCAAATCACTTGTAGACTCTCGTCTCACTAAGGGTTTTTTGTCAAGAGGCCCATGCCTCAAGGACTTTTTTGTCTATTAAGAGCCCTCGTATCTGGTACTTCATGTGCCTGGAGACCGTGTATTTCCTCGTTTACGTAATATCATTCAACCTTGACCTAGGTTACGATTTCCATTACCTAGAGGTCTAGTTTCCGAGATTTCATCCTTTGCTTAGTGTCAAACATCCTTGAATCACCTAGGCCTCCACTTGCCCAACCTTAGGACTTCCATTGCCTAGGGGCCATCCGAAATTTCATCCTTTGCTTAGTGTTAGGCATCTTTAGATCACCAAGACCTCCACTTACCCAACTTCTGAACTTCAGGTCAATCTTAACCCATCAGGATTTCTATTTGACGAACCTTAGAACCACCTTAACATGCTTGGACTTCTACTTGCCCAACCTTAGATCCCTTTGACCTTATAGGACATTCACTTGCATAGAGGTTACTCCTCTGGGACTTTCATTTGCCTTGCATCCAACCAACTTTGAGGATGAGACTTCATCACTTGTCAAGCATCTAGTGAGCTGCTTGAACTTCCATCACTTGCCAATGATCTAGTGAAATTTGACCTGCCTAACTTCCACCACTAACATTTGTTGAGCTTTCTTCTTGCCAACCCCTCGATGCACTTTCCACATTATCAAGTCGTTGTTGGACGTTGCACTTGCCAATTCACTATTGGATTTTTCACTTACTTTTTATCTGCCAATACTTGTTACTATTGGACCTGAATAATTGCCAACTCGCAATTGTTAGTTTTCCAAATCCATCTTCCCACTTCAAGATATTTATCTTTTAGTGTGATATTTTGTTCAATTGGATTCACATGCAGTTTAGTTGGTACAGCTAAACTTTATGTTTTATAAGGTATTTTGATGTGAAGAGATTCTAGAATATTTTAATTGTTGAACTGAACTTTATTGCTTTCCCATTGTTTCTTTCATGATTTTCAACTTTGTGCATGAGGAGTATTATATACTTAGAATAATTATCAACCATTTTAGTCGTTCTGTCTTGAAATTGAAGTTTTTTACATAAAATTTTTGGACAAAACTAGAGTGAAAATGATTATTAGAAGCAATGCTCATCTTTTATTTTCTACTATTTATGAGAAATATACTAGTGATAACAGTTATACACTTGATTATATATACTATAAGGTGTAAGATATAAAGTTACAATAATGAATAGAATGATAGAAAATTCTACCAAAGGATAAGAAAAATCCTAATAATTTTTCGATTATTAACATGGTGTTAGAGCTGGATTCCCAATACATCCTGCCAAGTTAATAGCTTTGGTAACAACTCGATTCATTGGCTTGACCTTTTAAGCTCTATATGTTACATAGTGATGTGTACTTACTACTAAATGCTTGCGATGCCTTCCACTCTTGGTGCCTATGAGCTTGCTAACATCCCCCTCCCTATTGTGGATTCTTCACTTGGCATTGCTCATGACTTCACGATTGTCTACAACACTGCTTGGTTGTGATCATTTGCAATGCCACTTTCTCGTGCCCACCCTAGTGGCTTTCTTGAGGTTGATTTCTACTTGTGCAACTCCTAGTTCTTTAAGAACTTAGAACTTGATCCTTAATCCTTCATTTGATTCTCTTTTCTTTCCTTTACCTTTTCTAATGAATAAGAAACCATTATAGCTATTGCGAGATGAGAATGATTTTTGCATCTACAAAATAATCATGGAGTATGAAAATGGTAACACTAATGATGAATCTGTTGATACCAAATTTGAAGAATCATGGGTTTCCACAAAGTAAAAGCACCTTAAAATAAATATACAAGGGTAGAAGCTTGAACATCTTCTCTTGGTAAATTAATAAACTTTCCATTTGAAATTTTAACTTATGTTTATATAAGTTGATAAATTTGCATTTCTACCAAAGTTGAAGAATCACTGTGACAAAGTAAACATACAATGCAGAGGCTTGACCATCTCTTGGAAAATTAATAAATTTTCCATTTGAAAATTGAAATTATGTTTAATTAAGTTGGTAAATTTGTGTTCCTACCCAATTAGCACAACATAAGAGTAGATCAAAGCTTACACGGAGATTTGATTCCACTTAAGGTAGTAAATGTCCTATTGCAAGTAGATATAAAGTGGTAAATTTAATAGTTAATTTTCCCACAAGAAGGGTGGATGAAGGCATACCAAATTAGGATGGTAGCAGAAGGCTGAGGGCGGACTAATGGTGGAACGTCAATTGCAAGTGGTGGTATGTGTGGGTAAGGATTGTTGTAGATTTAGAATGAACTTGAGCAGAAAAACCCTTGATGGTGGAGTTTATAAGAGGCTTTGAGAGTTATCTCAAGAGAAGAGCTTATATTTGATGTTGATAGACTCATTGGATCTTGTGGAGGTGGCTAGTTTAAGGTAATGAGGTGAGACATTGGTGGAGAATGATGGTGGTGGATGGAGTGCAAGGAAGAAAAAAGATGGTGATAGAGGATCTCTTGGTGGATATGAAATGATGGCAAAGACAAAGGTGCACAATTCTAGTTGTGGGGTTGTAAAAGAAGAAGATGATGGATGAGGTTCACAAACAGAGAATGTCAAAGTGTCCGCATATACTAAACAAGAATTTGGCTTTGGTAGCAAACTCATGCAACATGGTGATAAGCAATCTAATACAAAAAATTAAACCATACACATGAGAATGAAAAGTTACAAAGAGAAATTCTATTTTGTAAATGATGATTAATATGGGGATATGAATCCCTTTTGTAGATCCAATTGAAACAATATTGGTGATAAAACAAAAATATTCAAGGAAATAAATAGTCCATTACCTAAAGAACTCAATCAAATTAGGGAATAAACCAAATTACAAACTATGAAAGGAACCAAATTTAACTTATACCAAAATCTCACTACAATCTGAAATAAAACAATTACCAATTTGGATAATTCTTTTAAAGAGTTATTCTCCTGAAGAGGAGAACCTACTTAAATAAACTCTTACAATTATAAAAATATTTAAAAATTGAATTCCTCATTTTCTTGGAGACTTCTTTCAAAGAGTTCTCCTAAAGAGGAGAACCTACTTAAATAAACTCTTACAATTATAAAAATATTTAAAAATTGAATCCCTCAAGGATATAGCTAAAGAATTCAATCAAATTAGGGAATAAACCAAATTACAAACTACGAAAGGAACCAAATTTAACTTATATGACAATCTCGCTACAATCTGAAATAAAACAATTACCAACTTGGAGAATTCTTTTAAAGAGTTATTCTCCTAAAGAGGAGAACCTACTTAAATAAACTCTTACAATTATAAAAATATTTANTTAGATAGGATTTGATTTATTCCTTTTGAAATGTCCTAGTTTTTATATATAAATAGGACTAATCTTTGTATCTCTTAAATCATATAACAATTATCAAATTACAGATCACATAAAAAAAAACATGTTAAGGGTAAAATCAACTTTACAAAAAAAAATTAAACTAGATTTTTACAAAAAATTTTGTAAATTGACTAAATATGAAGGAAAATTTAAAGTGAACTTTGACAAGGAAACAAAACAGCAATGAGTAATTTTAAAGGCAAATGCATTTTGAAAAAAAACATAGAAAATTATATGAACACCCAAACTTTTTGAAAATATTTGAAAACATGTCAAAGGTAATACTTAGTCTCCAGAAAATTCAATTTTTTAAAAGTCGGTCGAAAATTATTTTTAAAATTAAAAGTCCGATTATCAATAAAAATTTATAAAAATTTTATTATTTGTCGAAAATTACTCAAATTTTTATCTAAATTAGAAATTTAGCAGGCTCATCTCTGTAAAAATTGTCAAAGTAAAATAAATTTTCTAAATATAAGTAATTAATTTTGAATTTAGAGTTGATAAATTTTGTAAAAATAATTTTAAAATTTGATTTCGACTCAAAATAAATTTGAAAATTTTTCTCAATGTTCAAAGATAGTATATAGATCCCGAAAAATCAGATTTGACAAAAATTAAATTTTAAGTATTTTTAAAATTTAAAAATCGATTTTCAAATGAAAATTGATAAAAAAATTTATTTAATAGTCAAAAAATTTGAGAAAAAATTTTATGGATAGATCACAGTGAACTATATCAAAAAAATATATAAAACTAAATTTTCTACAAAAAAAAATTACATATTCAAACAAAAATTTCAAAAAGATGGCAAATAAAGCATTAATTATCACAAAAAAAACATTAATTAATAATTGACAAACAAGTATTAAATAAAATCTAACAATTTAGTATAGATTTTGGAATCCAAAACAAATTCTTACCAATAGGATTAATCAAAAATTTAGATGGAATATAATTTTTAGGAATTCTTACAATTTGGCCCTTATGATACCGTAAATACCAATTTAGTCCTCCAAAATATCTACCTTTTAAATTTTGAAAATAATTTGAACATGCATGGTTATTTTTCAATTTCTCTATTTGAGCCTTCAAGTTTCATTTTCTATTTTCAGTTTATCATACATATTTATTTGGGCATACAGAAACTAACTTTTTTTCAATTCTTTATTCTTAAATTTCAACTTACATAAGGATTTTGCCATTACTTTAATACCATAATAGAGTTGATCGGGAGGTAGAAGACATACCTCACTTACCATATCATGTTTAAAGTCCGAAGCTCCCCCTTCGTCGTTGTTTTCTTCTAATATGGCTCCCCCTTCATCTATGTTTTCTTCCAGGAGGGTAGCCATCAGTGCTAGTCCGGTGTGTTCCATGAGATCGGACTTATCTGATGATGATTAGTCATATGTGGCTTTCAGGTTCTTATGTTTTGACTTGTTTACCTTTAGCCTTGGGCAATTCTCCTTGATGTGCCCTTCTTCCTCGCAATTATAGCACTGGATCTTTGTTTGCTTTGGGAAACGTCTCTTACCCTACACTTTATTAAACTTTTTAGATTTAAAATATTTAGATAGTTTCCTTGCCATATACGCTGTTTCTTCTTCATCGGCTGATGATTCCTCCTCGTGGTGGATCTTCCTCGTGCTTAGGGCGATGTTCTCCGTCTTATTCTTTCCTACGCACCGAGATTCGTGAAGTTCTAATGTCGAAAATAATTGCTCTAAGGTACTTACCTCAAGATCCTTAGAGATGTAGTATGCATCTATTACAGAAGTCAAGTCCGGGGTCTTCAGGAAGGCGTTTAAGGCATACCTTTGTGCATCACAACTCGTTACTATTTCTCCGAGGTTCTTAAGTCTCGTGATCAGCTCTTTGATTTTGACGTGAAGTTGGGCAACTGATTCTCCGAGATTCGTGTAGTTCTAATGTTGAAAATAATTGCTCTAAGGTACTTACTTCAAGATCCTTAGAGATGTAGTATGCATCTATTACAGAAATCCAGACCGGGGTCTTCGGGAAGGCGTTTAAGGCATACCTTTGTGCATCGCAACTCGTTACTATTTCTCTAAGGTTCTTAAGTCTCGTGATCAACTCTTTGATTTTGACGTGAAGTTGGGCAACTGATTCTCCTTCTTCCATTCGGAGGTTGCTGAGCTGATTGCGGAGCATATCTCTTTTTGCTAACTTTGTTTTAAAGGTACCTTTATGAAGCTCCGGGAACTTTTCCCAAAGTCCCTTTGCTGATTTGTAGGTTCTGATACGGTTGACTTCTTGCACCGGTAGAACGGTTAGCAAATGAAACTTTGTTTTCCTATTTGCCACAAACTTCACTTGCTCTATCTTTATCCACAGGCTTTCTTCTTTGTCTTTATCGTCGCGACTTTGGAAACTTCAAAATCGTTTTTCATGATTAGTAATAATTCAAAATCAGTTTTAAAGAATACCTGCATTCGCTTTTTCCACATAACGAATTCCCCCACGAATTTTAATGGGTAGATAACTGGTTCAATCATTTTCGTTGCTTTAGATGGTGGTTAGCCCTTCTAGAGTGTCCTTGCATTGATACGAATTGTTGGGGATCGTGCGGTCAGCAAGAGGAGGTGAATTATCCCTGAAAAAATAAACTCAAATCTTTGTTCACTTTAACAAAGATAGAAGTTAGTTTATAAGAAGAAACAATAACATGAACTGAAATAACCAAAAAGACAAAGATACAACAGAATTACTTGGTTGCAACCAGCGTGGTTGCCAATCCAAGACAATGAAACAGCGCAATCTCTAGATGATCTCCATGTGGGCGGAGAAGCCTCTTTACAGAATTAGAACTCAGAGAACAAAGGAAAACAAATGAGAATTTTGTTTACAATTCGAATGGATGAAAAGAACTGAGTTCAGGGATTTATTTCTAGCCCCTGTGAAACTTTATCGAAGTGTTGACGTGGCACTTCTCAGGCGCCCGAGTGCATACGGGCGCCTGACACGTGGTCAATTCTTATCCATGTCGCACCGGCTACGGAACGGCTACTTTCTGGATGAACTATGGTCACACGAGCGCCCGAGTCATTTTAAACGCCCGAGAACACAGGCGCCCGAGTCAATGGGGGTGCCCCCATTCACGGGCGCCCAAGTATGACTCGGGCGCCCGGGTTAACTGGTCAACAGCTCGTTCATCAGTCTTCTGGCGTTGGGCTTCTGGGTGATCTCGATTCTTCCAGAGTTAGGCTCACCCAAACCCTTCTCCGACCTTCTCCTCGAGCGTGTTTTCTCTCGGCTTCTCATCCCTCGGGCATCGCATGCGTCCTTCTCGCTCCACCGGCGTACTATTCCGCAAACATCCGTGTCCCTCGGATGCATCGAGCCTGTCGGCTCTCTTCCCGTGTCATCCTTCTCGTCCGCTACATCGTCCACTCGACTTCCTGTGCTCAGTTGTTGCACACTTAGACACAAGGATCAGATACCAACAGGACCTAACTTAACTCGGTTTACTACATCAAAATTCATCCGAGATACTTACATAAGATGATAGGTCTTTTCCTTGAGATTTTATGCTCCATGTTTTACCAAGAGTCAAGAACTTCCTCCTAGTCAATGCTGAATATTTAGTCTGGAAGAGAGTGCCTTCAACATGCCTAGACAGAAGTAGAAGCAGAATATGTACTCTTAGATTAACATCAGGCAAAGAAAGCAATCTGACGTGCTTCTTGCATCATCATTAATGTCTTATCATTTTGAGTGTCAGGATGCTGAGCTAAATTGTGAGGCTTACACGAACACGCATTACAAGAATCCATTATTAGTCACTCAAATTACATCCTAAATGCTTTCTAAATGACAACGACTGCTTCTTGTGTCTCTTCAATGACTAGTGATAGTGATACAATCAATTAAGTGAACTTTTTTCATTGACAATGTCTAAACATTGTGTCAAATGCCCCTGAAACTTTATAATCATCTTCTTGGATTCTTTTTCAAAGTCATACTTCACTTTTAGTGCCAGAGTCATTAGCGAACTCATTCTCAGTGCACACATCTATTAAGAAGCCGATGGCAAGAAAATATCTAGTTGAACTTTCTCAATGTCCGGTTGTTTTCAAATTATATGTTGGGAGTTTTGATTACAAAAACTAAAATTAAACATACAATTCAGGTTTTATTTTTTATAGTTTTAATTTTTGAAATTTTTATTACTAAAAGATCTCATCTCTTAGAAAGATGCAATCCCACTGAATATTCAAGGGGTAGGCTTAAAGAGACATTTACTCTCTATAGAAAAGGATAGTCAATTCATTATCATGATGTATTCTTGGATAGAAGATCAGAATCAAACTTGCACGAATAAATTCTTTGCCTTAGGACTATGCACTTCAGCTTGCCTCCCGATCTTTTTTCTCTAATATTTCTTATTTATATCCATTAAATTTGTGGCTTCATTTATTAGCTCTCTTAATCAAAATGGGTTGCATGCAATTTTATTCTTTATAATTTAATAGAAACTAAATTTGGTTCCAATGATTTTAAGGCAAAGAAGATTACTGATTTTGAGATAACGGAAATGTGGCTCAAAAATTTTATTGATGAAGGTGATATTTTATGATAGGAACCAAGTTCCAAATGTGAGCCAAGTGTTGGATCATGGGGGAAACAAGCACAAATCATGGCTTGTATATTCTAGGAGGAACAAACCAAAAGGGTGCTTGAACAGAACTAATGCATAGGAAGTTATATTGCAAGCAAGTATTATGTTTTAGAGTCGGTTATATCTGTGAGGTAGTTATGTTAGCATGGTTTAGAGTTAGTTACCTAAATGTTGGTGGTTATAAGTATGTGTGAAGTTAGAGGGGTGAGGATTGGTATTTTTTCTAGTTTATGGAAGGTTTGAGAATTATTATTAAAAGAGAGCATAGGCTCTTGATGATTCAGAGAGTTTCTTTACCAGATTTGAGTGTTCATTGTTGTACTATTTGCATTTAACTTAATAAAATTCTGTGTGTTTTTCTATTTTAACTTCTAGAATCATAATATTAATCTGACCAGCCGAATCTAAGAGGGGTTGTATGATTAGAAGGAATATCAAAGATGTAAGCTAGGATTCATGTTTTGAAAGAGAGGATGGCGATCCAAGAAGGAAATATAGAGGAAATGAGAGAGATTATGCAGCGATTGATGTCTAAAATGCAACGACATGGTTCTCTTTTACTAGAGATCCGAAAACAATTAAAAAAACAAGAGTTGAAGCAACACCATTGAAGGAAGCATCCACTTCTACTAATAAGTCCTTTCAAGAACAACAAAGTGATCAATTGGACGAGTATAGGATGTTTGTTTGATGGTCGGAATCTAGTAGCATGGATTACCGGGACTGATATTTATTTTGAAGTCCAAAATACTTTTGACGAAGTTAAGGTCAAGTTGGCACATGTAAGTATGGAAGGCACCACCATTTATTCGCTTAATCTTCATCATAGGGGAAACAAGCCAAAAAAATGGCTTGTATATTCTAGGAGGAACAAAACAAAAAGAGGTCTGAACAGAACTAATATATAGGAAGATATATTGCAAATAGTTATTATGTATTAGAGTTAGTTATATTTGTGTGGTAGTTGTGTTATCATGTTTTAGTGTTAGTTACCTAAATGTGTGGGGGTAAGGATTGGTATTTTTCTGGTTTGTGGTCTGAGAATTATTATCAGAAGAGAGCATCAACTTTGGCTAGTTGAGAGAGTTTCTTTACCCAATTTGAGCGTTCTTTGTTGTACTATTTGTGTTAAACCTAATAAAATTCTATGTTTTTCTCTATTTTAACCTTGGAATCCTAACATTCTGTCTTGATATTTGTTTTTTATTATTCTGTTTCTGTTTGTTTACTACTTAAAGTCAAAGAGTAGATGCATGTATTCTGTATCGGTTTAGCAATATAATGCACTAGTTAAATTCATACAACAATTCTATAATAGTAACTAAATATTGTTACGTATTACTTTTTAGTGTGACAATCCAATAGTATTGATTCATCTAGCGCTAGTATGATTACTTTCAAGTAAATTATCAACAACAAAGATGTCATAACATAATTTTATAGTGAAATAAATGATCTGTTTCCAAGGTCCAGTTAGGATTTTTGAGAAGTGATGATATTACACTAATCCTTCTGCTCAAAATTCAGAAGAAAAAAAGGAACAAATAGTTTGGGATGTCATACAAGACCACCTTTCTTACAAGTTTAATGACTGACACGGATAAAATGTTTTTTGAAGTACAGGCAGGGTGCTATGCTTACTCCTTGGGAAAGATAAGATGCAAATTTATATCAAGCTGGTGGTGTCACAACACTCTTTGACATCACAGCAAGAAGTTGAGATGGCAACAGCACCTCCCTGCTCAACTATGACAGCCACCAAACTGATGGCATTCTATGATACCAAAGCCGAGTATAAGGCCTGCGTACTGCTGGCACCACCGAGGCATTGCACTTGTTCATGCTGCCACAAGGGAGCAGGTACATCAACGTAGGGCTTTTTCAAGGCGGTAGGACATGGGGCATTCGCCCCAATCCATGGAGGTGGCAGTCAAGGGGTGTGCGTGCATTCCACAAGGGAGACAAGACAACAAAGATGTCATTCTACACAACACGCGGTAGTTGGTGATGCACTCTTGAAACTGTCTTGTGCTCTGGATTATTATCTTTAAACATCAAAGACCAATAAGCACAACAAGCAGCCACAACTGTCACCTACATGACCAATGCACCACGGCAAAGCCAACAACTGCGACATTTCAATTCAATAAGGGAGATGGCAACGCAATTTCTATCATCCAAGACAAACAGAAGCCTAGAATCTTTAACATTCGCAGCCTTCCGCATTAATCAATTGGCTGGATTAATTAGTTAATCAATTCTATCTAGCACCAAGGTCATGCATGCTGTCAAAGGTACTTTAATTTTGCACCTTTAATTTAATTATTGAATTATTTTAAAATTTAGATGCTGTAGCAATTGCATGATTTTTTTGGTCACTGCTTATAGTATAAGAGATTTGCAATTGGTATTAAAATGAGTAATCAGTTAGTGTATTCAATAACACATGTTACATCCAGTGAATATCAATATGCAAAGTGAAGTACAGTAGACTTAATATTCATCCTTGGTAATTTTATTCACTCATCATAGTTCTTCATGTTTTACATTAATTATCTCACAAATTTTACTAGATTGTTGAAGGAAAATAAGGTTGCTAGTGTAATGCGGAGGGCTTGCAGATGCAATCCCAATTATAGATAATTACTTATCACAATGCACTTTAATTCAGGAAAGATGCATGCTATGATATATATATGCATTTTGTCATCGAAATGCAGGGTTTGTTGCATATGATAACTTTGCCATATTGAAAAATGTGGAAGTGTGACATGGAAGCATTTTTCAATGATTATCTATATGCTTATGTTGCAACAAATGATGTTTTATTTCCACAATGTTAATTGACTATATAAGGGTAAAAGCAGGATTAAAATCTTTTTTATTATCTAGAAAAGAAAATGTAGATAATAATAACACTAAGATCTTGACATGAGAGGAGATATAGGACTAGCTGTGTGAAACCAATACTTGATTAAGATGTTGGATTCATGATGTTGGATTCATGATGAAGCCTGATTAGGCTATGTAGGGCTGGCTTGTGAACAGCATTTGAGGATTTATCCATAATGAGTCTTCTTACGATAGCAGCCCAAACTCTTTCATAGGCAAACACTTGAACTAGGTTCAATGGATAATTAACAAGGTGACTGACTGGCCAGAGGTGTACATTTATACAAAGAGAAAATTTGAAATAAAAAAAAACACTTACTGTACAGAATGTCCAAAATACTGACCTTCCACTTACAATTCTTCAAATGATGGTAAGTACTTGTATGTAGAGGTATAAGTAATAGGATAAGTTTCTAGAAAACTCTTAAAAATATTTGAAGTAGTATTATTGTGAGATGTGACTCTAGACACATCTATAATAGGGCTCTACTATAGGGGGGGTGTCTACATATCATTGCAACTAGGAGTCGAACCCACCAAAAGCCCCCACGAAAAGTCAAGGCATTGCACATGGTTGCTAATGCATCAACTCATGATATACATTCTTGTACTATATGTACTCCAATCAAAATAAAGCCAAAATGGGCAGCATTTAATATCTAGTCCACCTGGTTCCTTCTAATAGATGATCTAGTAGTATGTAAAGGCCCCAACTTTTAAAATCACCAAGTAACCACATAGTCTAAATGTTCAACAATAATTTAATTTTAATTACATTCTTCTTTTTAAAATTTCAACTTCTCTAGGGGACTATTAGTGTTTTCAAATTTAAAATAAAAATAAAAATTTTATTTATTATTTTAATTTTAATTTTTTATTATTAATAACTACCTTAAAAATGAGAACATAGAAGGATGTTAAGGTAGATGTATGGACATGCGAGAATATATAGCATAAGAAATGAAAACATTAAAAAAAATCGAAGTTGCACCTATTGAGAGAAAACTCTTAGAGACATTTAAATGATATAAATATGTACTTAGGCAACTAATAAATATCTCAATTAGGCAATTTGAAAGCATGACAAATACGCACATTAATTGGGAAAGGAGGGGAAAAAAACTTAGTTAGCAATGATAAATAACAATAAAGTTCATTTAATTATAAATGAGGATTTAGTAGGGTATTAAGTTCAATGATATAGGGGATCCATATAGTTGATCCCATTTATTGGGATAAAAGCTTGGTTATTGTTGTTATTGTAATAGTTATTTTGAGAAAGATATTGCCAGCTCTATTCAATTGGTGTTTTAGATATGCATTTGCTCTTACAAAAGGAGAATTAATCTACAGGTCAAGATGTACCATTGAGAAGTTCTGATCAATAGAATTATTGGCAATCCCCTTTCCTTCACCCCTACTCTTATTCAATAATTTAAGTGTATATATTCTTATGATGTTCACTATTGGTTGTATCCTTGGGATAGATTATCAGAATAAAACTCGTAAGAACGGATCGAATCTTTGCCTTAGAACTCTGCACTTCCAAAACACCTTCAGATTTTTTTTTCTCACTAATATAATCTATTTATATGCGCTAAATATGTGGCTTCATTTATTACATCTCTTGATCGGACTAGACAACGTGCAATTTTATTCTTTATAATTTGACAGAATAAGATTCCAGTTCAAACATTATACTCGCGCAGCCAGAAAATTAAGTTATACCACCAATAATTACAAAAACAAAACACGCATACAGCATAAGAAAGCGAAATATAAATCACTCAGCCTAAGATCTGCAGCAGCAGCAGCCGCCGCATAGTAACACTTACATTCAGAAGGAAGAATCCAATGAAGAGAACGTAAGAAAAGAGAGAATACGAAGGTAAACCGAAGGCACCTGGAAGCAGATGATGTCGGCATCGAGCGAGGTGAGAAGGCGAAGGAGGGAGCCGTGCTGAGCAACACGCTGCCTGAGCCCGTTTACGTTGTACGTCACTATCTTCATCCGCTTCCCCCGAATTCTTCACGTTAGATCGGAATCTGGAGAAGGGTGCAGTGTGGGGGAATGGCGTCGCACTTCCGCCGGAGAGAGGGAGGGGGCGGCGAGCGACAGGGACGTTTATCAATTTACCCGTCGAATTCGTAAGAACCATTTCAATTCGACCTACAAATTCGGCCATCTGTTAACCAAAGACACTTAACCAGCATGGGACCTAAAATAATTGGTTTTTACTAAATCGTTTCTTATTGATTAGTTTTTACAAATTACTCCCTCAATTATTTTCTTTCAATTTTACCGTCTACGCACAAAGAAATAAATATACTATTGAATTTATTAATTTGTATTTGTATTCTACTCTTAAATTTATTTATATTTGAATTCATCCAAAAAGCGATTGAACCAAATGGTCCTTTCAGTAATTACTTTACTGAATTTGTAATAATAAAAGAGAGTTTGTGGATGATTTCGCTGAAAAGATTTCTAACAATTTTGGCTGTGTAGAGGTAAGATCTCCAAGTTCGATGAGATTATCGTATCGTTGGTCAAGTACACACTTATATAAACCTCTGCTTATATGTCCCTACAAGATAGTTTGATGGTGACGCACAAGGTGTTACCATCATAAGGTTTGCCATCAAATCATGACAAAGTCATGTGTCTAGTCTTCTTTATGTGATATTCACTGTCTAAGGGCTACTGCTTATCCTCCCTTATGCACTATTCACTGTCTAAGGGCTACTGCTTATCCTCCCTTATGCACTATTCACTGTCTAGGCTAGTAATCCTCGTGATTTACCTCCTCCATGTTGGCCTTGGAATAGGTTGGCGAGAGCGTTGGGACGAGCGAATCACCTTTTGCCATCATCTACTTAGAAAACTCAAAATTACAATCTAATGTGCCTTGTAGTCTCCGTCGTAGCGGATATTGTAGACTCGCCCACGCAGGTACATGCTAGACGACCCAAAACATAACCTCCAGGCTTCAAAACTTGAAAAATATCATACTTTGGAATAACCCCTTTGGACACATCCCCAGAAAGACTAAGGGGGCGTTTGGTTTGTTTCATTTTCCATTTTCATTTTCCAGAAAATCGCATTTTCTAGTTTTCTGGAAAATGACTTTTTTTCATTCTCCAGTTTTCCAGAAAACGCTATGTTTTTTCTGAAAAACAAAGCTGGAAAATACAAACCAAACGTGTTTTTCAGAAAATCGCATTTTCTACAGAAAATGAAAATGAAAAACAGACTGGAAAATGCAAACCAAACGCCCCCTAAAGGCTTCACAGCTTGGGAAATGTCGCGGCTTAAGAACAACCCTTTTGGACATATCTCCAAAAAAACTCAAGGCTTCATGGCTTGGGAAACATTGCAGCTTAGGAATGCCTCTTTGGGCACATCCTCGGAAAGACTCGAGGCTTCAGGGCTTGAGAAATGTTGCAGCTTGAGAACAACCTCTTTGAACATATTCTCGAAAAGACTCAAGGCTTCACGGCTTGGAAATTATTGCATCTTGGGAATAGTCCCTTTGGGCACATCCACGGAAAGACTCAAGCCTTCACAGCTTGGGAAACGTTGTAGCTTGGGAACAACCCCTTTGAGCATATCCTCGAAAAGACTCAAGGCTTCACGATTTGGGAAACTTTGCAATTTGGGAATAACACCCTTGGGCACATCCCCAAAAAACTCAAGGCTTCACAACTTGGGAAATATTGTGATTTGGTAACAACTCCTCTACGTACATCCCCAGACAACCTTCATGACTCGAGAAGTACACGGCTTGGGAAGTGCTAGCTCAGGTCAGCAATGGTGGTCAACCCATGCTGGTCAACTAGCACCAATAGAAAACCTGATAGAGTATCATCTCTAGTAAATCGCTCAAGCCCCTTCTTTTCATAACTGACTAATAGCACAAGAGCATCCTTGCTTGAGAACATCCTCAGCCTATCAGCCAAGCTGAGAGAACATCCCCACTCGAGAATATCTCCTCTAAACTCTGATCCCTCCAGTCATTTTACTTCATCATTCCTACTCATGCCTCTCAAACTAAGTCTAACAAGTGGTGTCATTGTCCAAGCTATGAGAATGCTCTTACTCGTGGATGTCTCCCCTAGATTCCAAACCCCCCCCCCCCCCCCCAAGCAGTTCCCTGGTGATATCTCCCCTGGACTTCAATCCCTCCGGCCTCCGGTCATTTTACTCAATTATTTGTACTAGTTGTCCTTGTACCTAGAAGCAATCAACAAATGCTTAAGTAGAGATAACAATTTCTTCCGAATCTGATGGAGGATCTGATATCCGACCCGAATGAAGGAGGGTATGAAGGGACTATCTGTTGGATCGAGAAAACCGATAGAGGGGGGGGGTGAATATCGGAAATCATTTTTCGAAAAATTTAGAGCAAGTACGCAGCGGAAATTAAAAATAACAACACAAAGACACAGTCGATTTTACTTGGTTCGGAGCCTGGGGCGACTCCTACTCCAAGGCCCACGGTCGTTGACCGTTTACTTTGGGCAATTCTATATTAGGCGCAAATAGTTTACAAAAAGGTATTACAGAATTAACTACAGTAAACTTAAATCGCTCTTTTACCGACGTCCGGGGTAGATCGACTTTTTCGGAGCAGCGGGACGTCGTCGGCTCGAGTTGGAAGGATTCCGAGGCGAAGCGCAAGAGCAGAAGAGCGTAGAAGCGTTGATTGGAAGTTGTGTTCTGAAGCCTTGGTCGAGAGTCCTTTATATAGGGCCTGGGGGCGCCCGGGACGTCGGGGGCGCCCCCACGTGGCCTTTGATCCGCCAACTCCTCGGTCAGCGTCTGATCCCTTTATCTTCGGGATTCGCTTTGACCGGGGCGCCCGGAGCGCTCGAGGCACCCGGGTTGACCGGGTCAAATCTCATCCCTTCGCTTCGCTGGCTTCTGGTTCGAGGCTTGCGCATGGGGCGCCCGGGACGCTGGGGGCGCCCGGGAGCAACGGGGGCGCCCGAGAGTTGTACTGTCGAAGCCTGTTTTTGTAACTTGTGTTTTGTGTTCACCATGGGGCCGCCCGGGACACTCCGGGCACCCTGGTTAGCTGTTGCCTCATTCCTTTGAGGCTCTCTGAGCTGCAGACACACGTTCCTTCGGTCCTGCATCCAGGGTTAGTCCAAAACATACTGAAATAATAAAATATTTATTTATACAGCCTTAGCTGTCTTGGTTCTGACTTTGGGTCTCCAAAATGGAACCCTAGGTCGAACCGACGCCTACTGTTCCCTCGACGGGGAAAGCGTCCTCACCTACTTCTCTCGGGAGAATATATCTGATGCCAACCGCTCCTTTGGTTGGACTTTTGCCTGACGGTCCTTTGCCAGGTCTTGGATACTGGCAGCCCTTCGCCAGTTGCCTAGCAGTCCTTCGCTAGGGCTTTGATACTGGCAGTCCTTCGCCAGTTGCCTAGCAGTCCTTCGCTAGGGCTTGGAAACTGGCAGTCCTTCGCCAGGTGCCTAGCAGTCCTTCGCTAGGGCTTGGATACTGGCAGTCCTTCGCCAGTTGCCTAGCAGTCCTTCACTAGGGCTTGGATACTGGCAATCCTTCGCCAGTTGCCTAGCAGTCCTTCGCTAGGGCTTGGATATTGGCAGTCCTTCGCCAGGTGCCTAGCAGTCTTTCGCTAGGGCTTTTTACCCTGGCATTCCTTCGTCAGTGCCTAGCAGTCCTTCGCTAGGGCTTTGTCTCTGCACACTTGAGTAAATATTGTTAGATCACAAACAAACTTAACTTTGAATCCTTTGCCAATATCAAAATAAGGTTCGATATGGTGCTTCCTGCACCAACAATCTCCCCCTTTTTGATTTATGGCAACACAATTCAAAGTTAAGTAAAAGCTTATAACAGTTAAGAAAAAAAAGAGTATGAATAGTATAAGTGTAGATTAAAAAAATCCTTTATTTTCTATACTCCCCCTAAAACCCTGAATACTCGTGTTATAACACCCTTAACTTTGACCTTTCCTCCCCCTTTGACATATATCAAAAACATACATGGGTGAACAAGGTATCTAATAGGGAGTTTAGAGTTTTACCAAAATAAATTTAAGTAAAGGAGTTAAAAAAAACATAGTTTTCAAAAAATACTTTAAGTAATGGATTTCATAATTTAAAAAAATGATGTTCAACATTTTGGAAACAGGTTTTCCTTTAAAAAGGTTCAACATTTGCACTTATAGTGAAATTTCCTTGGAACATATTTTGTGCATTAAAAACCATTTTTACTTGGAAAAATCTTTAAATAGACAAGTTTTTGCTGAAACATAGATTTGTTTACTAAGAAAACTTTGCTTAGAAACATTTGCCAAAAATTTTAAAGGTTTTTGCTCAGACAAACTTTATTTACTAAGAAAGATTTTACTTAGGAATATTTTCAAAATAAGTGTATTTCGTGCTTTAGAGGTTTTGAAAGTACTTTGAAGATGCTTAGATCACTTTTAAAGCACTTAAAAATACTTAGTGAAAACAAGATAAAATTTTAAAATTTTCTCTCTCTTGGACATATATCAATAAAGAATTCTTGAACAATATATTTTGAAAGAAGTTTTTAAAGAGAAAGTTTATGTATCAGAGCCTACGAGTTTTGAAAACATAAAAATACTTAGTATAATTCTTGAAGGCATAGCAAAAAAGCTTAAATGTCCAGATTAAATCCATTTTGAAGAGTATTGTACAGTTCTGAAAAATATTTTGTATTTGTAAGAAAGTATTAGAAAGATTTTCCTTAAAAAAGATTTTTCAAGTACATTTGAGATTATGATTTGAAACACATAAGAACTTTTAGAAAAGTATTAGACTTTGAAAAATATGAGTAATTTTTGAAACGTATTAGACTTTTGAAAAATATAAGTACTTTTGAAAATATTATTTTCAAAAGTATTCTAAAGTCAAGCAAAATTTTGAAAGTGATAGCAAAATCATTTAAAAGAATAGTATCTTGAAAGACAATTTATTTATGTTTTCAACAGGATTTTAAAATTGCAGTGCATGAAAACATATAATTTTTTTAAAAAATTATTTAATAATTCTTTTAATTTAATCTCCCCCTGAGCTTGACCCAGTCCTAGGAAGCTTGTTGTCTACAAGCGATCTTCCTCTGAGTCTTAAGGTTTGATTCAAACTATAAGAATTATCTAATAATGATTGTCAGAAATAATTTCTTTTGACTCAAACTCCCCCTAAATTTGACACATCCTAGGAGTCCTTATAGATCATCAAGTGGACCTTCCTCTGTGTCTTTAGAGTTTATTAAAATCAAAAGAATAATTTTGACCAACCTTCTGAGTATGATAACTTTCAAGGAGATACATTTTTGAAAACATAACTTGAAATGATAACACAGTTTTCGAAAAAATATTTTGAAATGATGATAATTTTTCAAACACATAGTAGTATACTAAGATTTTTAAATCAATTTTTGAAAACCTTATCGAGATGATAGTATGATTTAGAGCATAAGGTTTTTGAAAAAAATATAAATTTTTCGAAAAGTATTAAAAGAAACTCCCCCTGGATCCGACTCAATCTGATTTTATCTAAGTTCCTGAAGGGGATTCAGTGTTGAGTAGGTTTGACTATGTTGACAATGTTTGACTAAATCAAACAGGCCCTAGATTATATTTAAACCGAGTCTATTGAGATGTTTAACATGAAATTTTATTTAAAAGGATGGTGAATTATGCTTTTAGGTCCTAGATGTCTCACCCAGTTCTACGTGATCAAGCATGTTAATCTTATGGGTTTTGTGAGACAAATATTTTAATTAGTTAACTTAAGTTTGAAAATAATTAGTTTGAATTTATTTTGAAAAAGAATATTTGATTCTATGATTAACTGAAAATTTGTGTTAGATTCGAATTTGACAAAGAGTAAATTGAATTTGAATTTCAAAAATTGGCTTCCAGGTCTTGGCGAGGCACAAGGCCTTCTTTGGCCGTAGCCTTATTGGATCATCAACCCTTTCCTAGACAAAGCCTTTTAGTGAAATTTCATCTTCAAAATTACTTTTTGGTAAATTCTGGTCTAACTAGTTTGGGTCTTGGATCGGTAGCTTCGGCTAGTTTCACCAGTCTAAAGAGATCAAGTGAACTTGATCTTATTAGAATTGGTTTCCCTAACGTACTATCATCTCACCTCCACCCAATACTATGTTGTCAAGTTTCAGTTAAGTTTGTTTAATCCTTATACTAATCAATCCTAATTCTAAGCAAAAAGAAAAAAATTAAATAAAAAGCAACACACAATTAAAGCAAAACAAATAATCTAAGTTACATCATAATCAAAATAAAACTCTGGTTTATACAAATTAACCATGTTATTTGAGATAAATGTTGGATTTCCAGGTATTGAAAATTTACCTTTTGATTCCCGGTTGGGAATCTCCCCCTTGATACTTGTCGTCTTTCTTCTTTGTTTCTTTATCATCTTGTAGTGAACACGAGTTAATCGGAACAGTTTGGTTCGATCTCCTTCTTTGTCGTCAAATTCTGAGTCTGAGTTGGACTCGGGTACAGGTTGAATCTTCTTCTTTGGTGGTTCTCTTGGAGTTTTCCCTGCACTAGAAATTATACCTTCCTCGACCATTATAGTATCTGTTGGATTATCTAATTGTAATTCAAAAAAGGATTCGAAATTGGTTACCATTTTTGTCTCAGTCAATTCATCTTCTGACTCTGGCTCGAGTTCGCAGTCAGGTGCTAACTCTTCTAAGATCTCAATTTCGGAGCTCTCTTCGTGTAGATTGATTAGTTTCTCCCACATCTCTTTAGCACATCCAAATGAACCGACTAGCTTGAGTTGTTCGTTGGTTAGACCGCATTGTATGATTACTGTTGCCTTAGCATCAGTCTCGATCTTCCTCAAAGTTGGTTCGTCCAATTTATCCCAAGCGATCGATGTTCCATCTTCCGTGGGGAATCTGAACCCCATTTGGATTATCGACCATAAATCCAGATTAACCTTCAGGTGAGATTCCATTTGACTTCTCCAGGAGTTGAAATTTTCACCAGAGAAAAGCGGTGGACGTATGCTATTCCATTCTTGATTGGCCATTAAAAATGATCCTTGCACACAAAAGAAATAACAGAAATGTACCAAGACTTGGTCTTGGATTAGTAGTGCGGGAGAAATAAAAAAGTAGCCAAAAAAAATATTGCACGAATTTCGAGACAAAATAATAATAAAATAATAAAAATAATTTATGACAAGTTTTTGAAAATGTTGATTTTGTCAATTCTGATTAATACTGAAAAAGTAAGAATTTAATGTTTGAGAAGAAAAAAAATTTGCTTGAATTAAAGTAGCACGAATTTCGAGAAAAATATTAAAATAATAAAAAAAAGTTTATGATAAATTTTCAAAAATTGTTCGTTTTATAAATTCTGACTTGTGGAGAAAAAATAAGAATTCAAAATTGAAAAAGCAGTAAGAATATTTTAAATACACTTACAGATATTATTTATTTGAAAATAAAAAGCGAGACTAATCGAGTGGTGTTGATTAATAAAAAAAAGGAAATAAAATGAAAAGAATTTCGTAAATCTGAAAAACTCTCAAATTGGTGGTTGCACCAAATTTGAGCAACCTCGCTCTGATACCACTTGTTGGATCGAGAAAACCGATAGAGAGGGGTGAATATCGGAAATCATTTTTCGGAAAATTTAGAGCAAGTACGCAGCGGAAATTAAAAATAACAACACAAAGACACAGTCGATTTTACTTGGTTCGGAGCCTGGGGCGACTCCTACTCCAAGGCCCACGGTCGTTGACCGTTTACTTTGGGCAATTCTATATTAGGCGCAAATAGTTTACAAAAAGGTATTACAGAATTAACTACAGTAAACTTAAATCGCTCTTTTACCGACGTCCGGGGTAGATCGACTTTTTTGGAGCAGCGGGACGTCGTCGGCTCGAGTTGGAAGGATTCCGAGGCGAAGCGCGAGAGCAGAAGAGCGTAGAAGCGTTGATTGGAAGTTGTGTTCTGAAGCCTTGGTCGAGAGTCCTTTATATAGGGCCTGGGGGCGCCCGGGACGTCGGGGGCGCCCCCACGTGGCCTTTGATCCGCCAACTCCTCGGTCAGCGTCTGATCCCTTTATCTTCGGGATCCGCTTTGACCGGGGCGCCCGGAGCGCTCGGGGCGCCCGGGTTGATCGGGTCAAATCTCATCCCTTCGTTTCGCTGGCTTCTGGTTCGAGGCTTGTGCATGGGGGCGCCCGGAAGCAGCGGGGGCGCCCGAGAGCACGGGGGCGCCCGGGAGTTGTACTGTCGAAGCCTGTTTTTGTAACTTGTGTTTTGTGTTCACCATGGGGGCGCCCCGGACACTCCGGGCGCCCCTGATTAGCTGTTGCCTCATTCCTTTGAGGCTCTCTGAGCTGCAAACACACGTTCCTTCGGTCATGCATCCAGGGTTAGTCCAAAACACACTGAAACAATAAAATATTTATTTATACAGCCTTAGCTGTCTTGGTTCTGACTTTGGGTCTCCAAAATGGAACCCTAGGTCGAACCGACGCCTACTGTTCCCTCGACGGGGAACACGTCCTCACCTACTCCTCTCGGGAGAATATACCTGATGCCAACCGCTCCTTTGGTTGGACTTTTGCCTGACGGTCCTTTGCCAGGTCTTGGATACTGGCAGCCCTTCGCCAGTTGCCTAGCAGTCCTTCGCTAGGACTTTGATACTGGCAGTCCTTCGCCAGTTGCCTAGCAATCCTTCGCTAGGGCTTGGATACTGGCAGTCCTTCGCCAGGTGCCTAGCAGTCCTTCACTAGGGCTTGGATACTGGCAGTCCTTTGCCAGTTGCCTAGCAGTCCTTCACTAGGGCTTGGATACTGGCAGTCCTTCGCCAGTTGCCTAGCAGTCCTTCGCCAGGTGCCTAGCAGTCCTTCGCTAGGGCTTTGTCTCTTCACACTTGAGTAAATATTGTTAGATCACAAACAAACTTAACTTTGAATCCTTTGCCAATATCAAAACAAGGTTCGATATGATGCTTCCTGCACCAACACTATCAATATTTGATATCTGACCCGAATATTCGATTAAATAATATATATATATTAAAGAAAATTTTATTTTCCTAAACCCACTAATTATTTTTATTGATGTTAAAAGTAGGTTATATAGATGTTTAATTTATTTTTTTAATTATATATATTTTTTTAATATGATATTAATTTTAATATTTTTTTTGAATGATAATAGTTGAATAGAAACGAGAAATTTATTAATATAGAAAATATCTAACCCTTTAATGATTATGAGTATGAGGATGGATATCTGATACCCAATGGATATGAATACGAAGAATATGGAATCCGACCTGAACTTGACCCATTGTCATCCTTAGGCTTATGTATGGGTGAAGCAGAGGTTAACCTGAGAAAGTGGCATAAACACTGTCAACCCATTAAGTGTACAAGAAATCTTGTATGATGAGAAGAGGTCAACCATGAACCCTTACTAGTATCAATCAAATGTGTGTCTTAGACAAGATGGGATAGTGACCCTTGTTGGGGAGTTTGATAGAGTGCATGCTAAAATATATTTCATAAATATGCACAGTGAAAAATAAAAATAATATAATAATTCCTAATTATTACATCACACACACTATATGCAGACAAGGATACACTCCTATAGACATGATCATAAAAAAAATTGTATAGAAATAAATTTATTCTAGTTATACCTAATGAATGACGTTGAGGAGGAATGATATCAACCAAGCAACGCTCTCAAGCCTTATCTTTATCCATATCCACGTCGAGTTTTCATCAAGATGGCTTCGCTAAGCCATAAATCTTTCCTCTCCGATCGGTACTAGCCAACCGTGGAGACGAAGCGATCCAAGAGAGAACTCCAACCCAACTTGGTGTTCGATAGCTCGAAGCAACCTGACTACACCAAGGGAGGGATCCGACCAACAACTTGCCCGACACAAGAAAGAGTTGTTGTTTCAGCGCTCTTTGTACCAGTAATGGCTCCCGGGCCTGTGGATGATGTGTGTCCGCAAGTATACGGGAACGTCATCAAATAATATAAAAGATTGTCATATCTATAGGAACTATTGATTAAGCACTAGTTGAGTTTACAAACGTAAGCTATCTAGACAATCGCAGGATTGGTTTGAAAGCTTTCTAGAGAAAGGAAGGAGAGTTGATCTTAGGAAAAGAGTTGGATGAATGGAATCTAGGATTTCGGTTCTCACTACAATACTAGTTGATGACCTATGGGTTGTTCGTATCCTAATCTCGATATTTATGTGTTTGTAGAGATCCTAACTAGCTATCGGTATTAATCCTGTAGAAGTGCACCAGAGTACTTCTCCCCTATGACATCCAATGTCATTAAGTAGAGAAAGTAACCTAAAGAGTCCGGTTAAAGGTACCCTTTGTCACTAAGAGTCTGTTAGTAGGAGCCTTAGAGCCAATTATGTGATGATTGACTAGAGGCATTTTTGTATCATATTCTATTATTAATAAAGGCATGTTTGGTTATTATACTTACTTTGTATTCTGTGCCGAATAATTAAGTATAATAATGTCCTTGTGTAGTAGGTTCATATCTACATTATATCGATTGGTTGAATTGATAGTGAGATAATGTAGAGAATATTGCACTAAATTATTCCTAGTCGAGCATCAATTATTCAGGGACAATACTGATGCATGGAGACTAGCATGTAGGTCAACTAATGACTTGAGCTCACAAGTCATGGATATGTGATATCAAGTTGACACATGGGTATACATTGGAGAATGTGTACTGAATGACCCGCCATGAAAAAGTTTCATAGATTGTCATATGAGTGTCATAGACTCTCTCATGTGACTATTGGTATGAATAGTCCTTAGACCTGAAGTCACTACGGTTCCCTACATAAGGAGTTATGCACTTTGGTATCGTCAAACGTCACCCGTAACAGGGTGGACTATAAAGGCGATCACTGAGTATGTAATGAATTATGCGGAGGGATGTGAGTGATGTAGATGGGATCTATCCCTCCCATATGACGGGAGTGATATCTGTGGGCCCCTTGATCGAGTAGGACTACTGAAACGCATGGACATGCTCAAATGAGTCAATATGAGATATTGAGCTCATTTATTTGAGTGAGTCTACTCGGGGATCAAGAAACACAAGATTGATTGAGGATGACATGGTCTATGCCTCATTGGTCAATCTAGATATCAAGGATAGAAGGACAAGGTCATACACTATCATAGTCACGGAGGTTTAGTCGGATCTCGACTTTTCTTGTTACTTGGGTAGCAATGATGCATTGCTAGATGCCGCTCATTGTTTATGTGTCTAAAGTGTTTAGGCGCATTGCCAACGTCACGAGAACCTATTGGGTCACATACAAAGGACACAATGCTTCGGGAAAGTTGATCGGCAGATCTAAGCCCGAGTTGGGAACTCGGGAGATCTGAGCCCGAGTTGGGAACTCGGGAGACTTGAGCCCGAGTTGGGAACTCGGGAGGTCAGTTCGGGGGACTCGAGTTGGGAACTCGAGAGAGGTCGAGTCGGAGCTCGGCGGGCCGAGTCGGAGCTCGGCGGGCCGAGTCGGAGCTCGGCGGGCCGAGTCGGAGCTCGACGGGCCGAGTCGGAGCTCGACGGGCCGAGTCGGAGCTCGACGGGCCGAGTCGGAGCTCGACGGATCGGGTCGGCACTCGGCAGACTGGGTCGGAGCTCGGGATACTGGGTCGGGAGCTCGCCACTCAGGAGACTTGGTCGGGAGACCGAGTCGGGAGCCCGAGAGGCCTGGTCGGAGTTGCATGGAGGAAAGAGAAAAGTCTCTTTTCATTGGATGAAAAGATTCTTTTCTTGCATGGGAAATGATAAAGAGCCACATAAAAAGATGTGCTCTTTATTGGGAAGCCAAAGAGACACAAACCTCTTCATATTCATGGGATGATTATAAAAGAGGGCTTTGTGACTTTGGATGGGTCTTCTTCTTGCCTTAGCTTTTCCCCTTCCCTTCCTCTCTTCTTCCTCTCCTCCACTCTTGGTCGAAACCTGATTGTAAGGTTCTTGGTGTTCTGTGAGCTACCTCAAGTTGCTAGCACAACTAAGATAGCCCTCCCGAAGTTGAGAGATTGTGTCCGTGCGGATACGAATAGAGGCACGGACGCTTGAACGTGCAAGAGATCCGGCGCATCTTGGACGAGCGGGATAACCGAAGGGCACGCTTCAAAGGTATAAATAGTAGATAAATCTATTAGATAGATAGCTTTGTACGAGTTTTCTTTCGCATGGATCGCTTGTGGGTTCTTGTTTCCGCTGCGTTTTTATTGTTTTGTGCCGGGAGAACCCAACAGAGTCCTCGGTCATACGTCTTTAGATTATGCTAAACACTTCCCAACATGGGATAGAGAGAAACTCATTAAATGTTGTTAGCTAATCTCTTGTAAAAGGTTAACCTCCATTTCAGGACAATACCCAAGATGTTCGGTTAAAGGTAGCCCTTTGTTACTAAGAGCTTCCTTGTCATACAATCTTGGACACTCTCTCTACGTGGCAGCCAAACCCTCACAAATACATATCTTCACCACACACACATTTCATCAAACATATACAAGGCACAATACATATAGAACAAGACATAAATACTTTATTGAATAAAGAAATACACAAATTTATAGTTCATACAACGCCATCACATTGTAGCTACTCCCTACGTGCTAGATACGAGATTTTACTCCATCACAAGGAGAATACAACAAGAAGACAAGTAATGAAGAATCTACAACCCTAAACAAAGATAGAGAGGGATAAGAATGCTTATCAATAGAGTGTGAGTCTTCTTGGAGGATCTTCTTCCTTCGGAGGTGGACGGATCATAGATGAAGGCAACGAAGGCGGCTCTAGGGTTTCCCCTAGAGGGGAGAACTCTTCCCCAAGGTCAAAGGGACAAGCCCTCAGCAAAAGATCTTTGCCCTAGAGGAAGGGGGCCCTTTTATAGGAGGGTGTGCGGTGGTCTACACGGTTGTGTCATGCGGAATGCCACAGCAGGCGCACGGGCCATGCGGGATGTAGGACATCGGTGGCGTCGATAGAGGGGGGGGGGTGAATATCGACTCAAAATTTCTTCGAAATCTTGTCATTCGTTCACTTGTCTTTCTATCAGAAGAGTTAGTACGCAGCAGAATAATAAATAAAGACAAGAAAGCACAACACTAACACGCGAGATTTTACTTGGTTCCCAACCCCCCAGGGTTAGTACGTCCAAGGCCTAAGTACGGGTAGCACCCGTCCACTAGTGGTCTCCTTTTCGGAATTTCTGGAGGTGGAGAACCCCGTCTTACAATTTGAGTATAGGCACAATTATAATAATGAATCACAACTTATAAATAAATCCAAACCAAACAAAGGATGACGATCTCAATCAATCTGAAACTCCGAAGCGTCACACACTTCCTCCTGGAGCCTCCTTGATCGCAGAGCTTCGTCTTCGTACTTTTTCTTCGCAGAGAATGATTAAGCAAATGTGAAAGTTGATCTTTCAACTAAGGGGTTGACACCCCTATTTATACACAGTATTAGGGTGCCCTAGAGCCCATTGAGGCGCCTAATAACTGGTCCAAGCTGATCCAAACGACGAACTCGATGTAGGGATAAGTTTCTTGCCTCTGTTTGTTTTGCATTTGTTCTCCTATCTTGCCTCCAACTTCAGGTATCTGCAAGACAACAAAACACACAACAAACAAACAAACAATCTTATGCCTTAGTTGATTGACAGCAAGAGCTGTCTGGTTTTGACTTTTGGATTTCAACTGAAATCCTAGGTCGAACCGACGCTACTATTCCACTTTCCGAGGAACACATCTTTCACCTACTCCAATTTAGAGAAGCTTGTAAGATGTGTATACTGAAAGCCATGACTTTTATATATGATTCTCTTTATTATGAAAAGAGAATCACAACTACACTAGGTGCCTGTTTACATTAGTACATGCATGAAGTCCAATACTAAGCATTGTAGATAACATGGTGTGTGGTGACACACGGAAAATCGTGTTATCAGTTCCCTGCCTAGTATAAGTAGAGGCTCACAACCGAGATGGAATTGGACAACCCATCGGGATGGTTGTAGTGTAATTAGGTATGGTTGGTCTTGACCATAAAATTACACTAGTGTTCTTTGAGTACATTGAGCAGGACCAAAACTCAAGGTTATCCAATTTGTACTGACTCGATAATTGGATAGGACCTCAGTTTATATTATGGAGTATGATCCCTTAATCCCGAAATAATAACAGGCATATATTATTAATTTTTTTTTGATTTACCAAAGGGCGAGATCTATTCTGTTAGATCGATAGACCCGATAAGTTGAAAGATAATATTAATAATATGATGTGCCATTGTTTATTGACGAAATTCGTGTCCTGGTCAGTCGGGATGATGATGCCCCCTTGATGAGCTCAAAAAGTTCATCGTGCTAAATCCTGCAGGTGGATTTGATTTGGCACGATGATAAGGTTGAGTGGTACTAATCAAGGATCCAGAAGTTAATTAATTTAAATTATCAGTAATTTAATTAATTAACGGGCATTCGAGATCTTAAACACGGGGGGGGGGGGGGACGACTCGTAATATGTGGAGCCCATATGAAAATATGGGGGTTGGCGAGGAAGTTCAATTAAGATCCTTCAGTGGAATGGATCTTAATTAATAGATCAGGTTTAGATCCATTAATGGGCCAAGAGCCAACTCCTCCTCTTGGTCCCTATCTTAGCCCTATATATACCATATGGGATCAAGAAACCAAGGCTTAATCCAATTAATCCAAAAACCATCCAAGGCTCTCTCTCTCTCCCTCTTCCCTCTCTCCTAGGTTAACCGGCAGCACCATTGAAGAAGAGAGGTGATCCACTTCTCTTCTCTCGGTTTTTCTTCTCCACCTCTTGGGCGGAAGTTGTAGGGATAAGAAGGAGTCTTTCCCCTTCTTTTGTGACTCTCGGCAGCAGGGAGAAGAGAAGAAGGTGGCCGGTTGTGGAGAGAACCAACCTTCTCTTGGAGAAGGTGGTGGTGCAAGCAAGGTGAGGGAAGGAGGTTTATGCGGCTTGGTTTGGTGAAGAAGAAGCGTCTTTCTCTTCTTCTTCTTCTTAATCTTCCTCTCAAAGGCTTTCTTGCGGTCGGCGGGGCTTTGGTGGTCCACGGTGGTCGGCGGCGCAAGAACAAGGGAGAGGGGGAAGGAGGCCGGCGGCGCAAAACCTAGGGTTTTGGTCGGCTAGAGGATAGGATTCTTTTGGAGCCTTTGGTGATCTCGATTCGCGGTAGATTGTCGCCCACACGACGTCCGCGAAGGGAGGGACATAAGGTAGAAGACCGCGAGGTGATCGGAAAGGTATATCTTTCCCCATGCTCCCTTGTATTTCCTTGTCAATTTTGTGCCTTGATTATATATCTCGTCATTTCATGTTTAATAATTTATTATTTTGATTCCAAATCTTGATGAATAAATTATTAACTGGACCCCAACCATAAACACAAAAGTCTGTGATCAACTCATCGCCTTTTCCATGGTCGAACGGTCGAGCAAATTACAAGGCCGATTTTGGTAATTGGCTAAGTTGTAATTTGGATCGTTCGATATGGCACGAGATGGTCGATGGGAGACGGCTCTCCACTCGGATTAATTTTTTAATCCGTGGACGTGAAGAGGTCTCTCAGATCGCCCAGGTATTTTCTTAGGAAACTCGTCAAGCCATACCCTACAAAGCTACCTTTTGCCAACCGGGACCCCCGGTTGGACTTTTGCTCGGCCTCCGAGAACCCGGATCTCAAGACGTTCGTTCCTTGACCTGTCTCTACTTCTTTCCGCGATCCCCGTTCGACAAAGTCTTATGCTCGGTCCCCCGAACCAAGACTTCATGCACAACCTCCGAGACTCCCGGATCTCGAGACGTCCGATCCTCGACCCGTCTCTACTTCTGTCAGTAGTCCTCGCTTGGCAAAGTCTTTGTTGCCCAATTCTCGACTAGGACTTCATGCTCAGTCCCTTGGACCAAGACTTCAGTGCCCAACCCTCAACCAGGACTTCGTGCTCAATTCCCCGAACCAGGACTTCCTGCTCAACCCTGCAGGTCAAGACTTCTTGCCCAACTTCACTCACCAGGACTTCATGCACCTAGTGTAACGCCCGCCCTTCCCACTTTACGATGTAGGCAAGAGGCGGCGCTACGCGAACATACATATACACATATGGAGATCTTAATGCAACAAAATAATTTAAAACTTTATACATATGCGTTAAACCATGCAATTAAAACTTGAATCATGTTGGCATATCTTAGTTATCATTCTTCAACATGGCTACTTGATACACTTAGCATTTGTCATAACATAAAACATAACATATGAGACATAACATTTTTGAACATGCTTGCATTAAACATAACTTATCCTACCATCAAGCTTAAAGCCAACATATTGTTCTAAACGAACACATCATGGTATAACATGTTAACATCATAATTTAGCAATGATAAGTATAGCAATAAAGCACGATATAGAAATCAACCTAAGTCGTTCATAAGCAACATAAGTAATAAAATTTCCTAGTAAGTTGTTCTTTAGGAAAACCATCATAAAGTATAGCATGAAACTAAAGATGACAATGCAAAACATAAGACATATAACAATTATGAGTAATAGGATCTTTTTCTTTTTCTTTTGCCATGTCACTGCCACACACACACACTTGCCCCTCCTGCTGCTTCCTTAGCTTAGTATCCTCTTGCTTGATCTGCGGTATAAGAAAATAAAACTTATAAGCACATAGGCTTAGTAAGACCCTTTCCTACTCACTAAAATCATTCGTCACATATCATGGAAAAGGCATAACATAAAGAGTATAACATAAAACAAAAGCATATCATGAGAAGGTATTCATAAAGCATTTGACATGAGGAGGCATATAGATGTACATGAAAACACATAATCATATAGAAGTGCTTAACATGTAATGAAAGTGCATAGAACTCATGGCATAAGAAGTACTTGACATAAAATATAAGCACATAAAATACTTAACATAGAGAAGTTCTTGACATAAAACATAAGCATATAAAATACTTGACATGGAATAGATGCATAACATGAATGAATGCATGAGTTAAATGCACATAACATAAGGATGCTTATTTGAAAATCATAATTATAAGTACTTAAACATAAATCTCAACATCATGGGGGGCCCCGCCTTGTACCACATACATACATCCATCATTTGCGCTCATCCCTAAGTAAAAGTGAGGTAGCTAGTCTCGACCTACTAGGGTACTAGGTTACCTTCAACCTAGGGACAACTACAGTAGTCCAGAACCGAGACTTTCTAAGGAGCCCATCCCTATTCGACAGCTACGGTTGTCCCAGAACCGAGGATAGCTACGGTAGTCCCAAAACCGAGGCTTTCTAAGGAGCCCATCTCTTGGACCTTACTTGGGTCCGGTACAAGCCCATCCATAAAGTAAAATAGCTTCACATGCTTCTTTTTACATCATAAGAAATGCTCTTGGCATGCCATCATTCATAGAACTTACATAGCATAATTAAAGACATAAACATGATCTTAATACATGAAGCATGATATAAAGCATACTTAGCATTTCATTATTCATAGTTAATGCATAACATCATTATGCTTTAAAGGCACAAACATAGACTTGATTCATTAGGTATGTCATGCACACATTATTATGCCTTAGAGGCATGAACATCATCTTCATTCATAAGGCATGACATACATACATAATTATGCCTTAAGACATAAACATCATCTTAGTTCATAAAGCTTGCATGATCATGGTACATAAGGTAAGCATGCATAGATAAGTTTTACATACATGGTACATATCACATAGCATACATGATCATGGTATCTCTCATAAAGCATGCATGGGTAGGATCCATATGAACATGATACATACTACATAGGTTCATGACATTCAACATAAAACATGCGTAGGTCTACATAACCATAATATATATATCATAATACATATGTTCAAGGCATTTAACATAATGCATGCATGATTCTACATAAACATGGAGCATACTTCACAACACATGTATTCATGATATATGATTTAAAACATCAATAAATAAAACCTACTAAAATATGGCACATAACATAAGCATACAAGGTCATGATGTATAGCACATAAAGTTAGTTTAGGCACCATAAAATTCATACAACATACTTGAACATATATTTACATCATAATGAGCCATAAACAAGTACACTTGAAACCTTAGCCTAACCCAAACCTTAGACTTAGGTGCTTGGCTGAAAGTTTGTAAATGAAAGTCCCATTATTCAAGTAACATGTGAGGTACCATAACTAAAGTAATGCCCATACAATACATACAATGCCATAGGAAGCCATTAGAACACATGATTGGGGCTAACCCTAATTTCTAACCATGAATTGGGTCTTGGCCAAAACCCTAGAGGGGTCACAAGTCCATGAAAAATTCATATAACTCATAATTAACCTCCATTATATCATAGGGAATCATAATAAGCATGCTTGGAGGGTTAGATCTAATCCTAACCATGAAATGGGGAAGGGGCCAAAAACTTCATAAGGGCTTTTTGGTGTTACAAAAATTCCACAACTCACAATTCATTCTTATTATATCATGAGAAAGCATTAGGAAGTATAAGTGAGGTTTTAACATCATCCTAAGCCCTAAAATGGTGCTTGGCTGAAACCCTAGAGGAGCCCTAATTTCATAGTTTTCTCAACATAGATCCCAAACAAATCTTAAATCAAGAAAGACAACATAAAAGCTATTATACCATAGGTGAGGGAGTCTTACCTCTTGTTGTCTTAGTTATAAACCTTAAATAGAGAAAAAGATGAAGGCCTTCTTGACCTTAGGACACCCCTTTCCCTTGTAGTCTTGTAGGAAACCTTGGATCTTCAAGAGGGAGTCCTCTTGTGAAGTTTTCCAAGGGGAATACTCTCTTGTGGCTCACAGCAAGAAGGAGGAAGAAGAGGGGAGAGGAAGAGCCTTGGTGGAAGAAAAGAGGAGAAAAATAACTTAAGTGCCTCTTCACTTCTCATCCATTTCTTTTATACCAAGTGAAGGGGCATGGTGCCTCTTCACATGGTGACTCTTCACTTCCTTTTGTTGATACAGTCTGACCCTGATTGTTATTTTGGTGTTTGACATGGATTTAAGTTTGATTTAAGTCTGGTTGAATTCGGATTAAGTCCAGGTGGATTGGGAGATCGCACACTGGCATGTGGAAAAGTCCTAGCTTGAAGGGCTAGGTGTGAAAAGTCCTAGCTTGGAGGGCTAGGTGTGAAAAGACCTGGCTTGGAGGGCTAAGTGGGAAAAAGTCCTAGCTTGGAGGGCTAGGTGATGGAAATCCCGGTGAGTGAAACCGGGTCCTGGTGAGTGAAGCCAGGTGATGAAAATCCCGGTGAGTGAAGCCGGGTCCTGGTGAGTGAAGCCAGGTGATTGAAATCCTAGTGAGTGAAGCTATGTTGAAATCCAAGTGAGTGAAGCCGGGTCCTAGCTTGGGAAGCTAGGTTGAACAAAGTCCCAGTGAGTGAAGCTGGGCATGGAGTCTTGGTCCGGGGGACCAGGATGAGTCAAAGAAGGCTAGGGAGGTCGTTCTCTTGACTTAGAGTTGAAATGGGAGTCCCTGGATTGGTTTGGTGACCGATCAGAGAAGCTGGCACGGTGCTCATTCGTGGATCGGTCTGGTGACCGATCTAGCGATGACTGATCGGTCTGGTGACCGATCAGGGAACACACAGTGAGGTTGGAAACCACTGCTCGGCTCCTGATCGGTCCGGTGACCGATCAGGGAGCATGCAGTTCACTCATTGCTCTGCTCCTGATCGGTCTGGTGACCGATCAGGGAGACCGATCAGGGAGCATACGATGAGTTGAGTTCCCCCACTGATCAGCTCCTGAAAGGTCCGATGACCGATCCACGACCTAGGACCTGATGTCCGCGATTACGGTTTTCTCACAGGTGACCGATCAGGCTGGAGCCTGATCGATCAGAGAGGAGTCTGATCGGTCCGGTGACCGATCAGGGAGTTTCCAGTAGGTTTTGGGGATCTTACTGATTTGCTCCTAATCGGTCTGGTGACCGATCTGGAACACTGTTCAAACCGTTCTGGTGAACGATCTAGCGTCACGGACTCCGTTTTACAACCGATCAGGATGGAGCCTGATCGGTCAGGGAGCTACCTGATCGGTCTGGTGGCTGATCAGGTCACAGCCTAATCGGTTTGGTGCCCAATCAGGCCTGCGTAGCCGCGAGAGCTGGGAGTCCCAGCGAAGCGGTGGATCGGTCTGGTGACCGACCCACAAGCCCTGGATCGGTTCGGTGATCGATCACTTTAATTCAAAATGCACTGTCAGACGCTCTGAACACGTCTGAACATATCTGATTTGTCTGCTCTTAATCTCTGATGCATGATTCTCTGTGTGATATGCTATGCTAATGGTCTGATTAAGCTGCAGGTGACAGGGATGGATTCAAACACTCAAGGAGAGTCAATGGAAGCCTTTCCTTAGAGCAGGTTTGTCCATTTGCCATCTCAGGTTGCAACGGCTGGAGCTACTGACTGGAGCTGCTGACTGGAGCTTGACTGAGGGAAGCTCAGGGAGTCCAGGGAGAGCTTAGTGGTAGCTGGTGTTGGCAGGTGAGCAGCTGGAGGCTGCAGTGAGGTGGTGACCCGGCGCTAGTGGAGAAGACTTAAGCTGCGTAGCGGAGAAGTGGTGAAGAGACTTCTTGCTAGAGCTTATTGCAACTTCTCCTTACTGCATTCTTGTGCTTGTGCGATTACTTCCTTCATCTCTTGAGCAAGCGATTGTGATCTTTGAAGCAACCATCTGTTACTTGAGCACTTGGTGGAAGAAACAAGAGGCTTGACGAGTCCATCAGCGAGAAGACACGAAGAAGAGAGTTCTTGCGTGAGATCTGCGTTGGGTGGAGCTCGGGAGAAGTGCTGCTTGTGTTCTTGTCTGTTCTAAGTGCTAAGTAAGATCTTTCTTGTGTTTCATTGTGCTTAACATCTTATCTCTGTTGAAACGCTGTGGGGAGGTTACTCCACTGAGAAGGAGGTTGCTTATTATCCAGATTTTCTGGGGCTTGATCTGCCGACGATCAAGGGATCGCCCACCTTACGGGCACGCCAAGGAGTAGGGGCAAGTTATCCCCGAACCATGTAAATCCTTTTGTTAGCGTTCTTGTGTTTGCTCTTAGCTTATCGTTTCCATTTCTGCATACTCTGCTTTTCTTTTAGCTTTCGCTGTGCTACTAACGTTTGAAGTGTAGAAATTCGATAAGCGCTAAATATCGGTGTCTGGCTATATTCACCCCCCTCTAGCCATCCAAGGTCCAATAAGTGGTATCAGAGCTTGGGGCTCTGTACAAGCGGCTTGACATCCGAGAGTTATCAACAAGATAGCTGGAAGAGAAGGAATGAGCACAAACTGACCTCCACTCTTCGACGGCACAGATTTTCAATATTGGAAATCGAAGATGGAGTTTTATTTGAAGACAAACATGAGCATATGGTTCTCGGTCAAAGAAGGTTTCATCCCTCCAAGAGATGTTGAAGGAAAAGATCACGATTTCTCAAGTTGGTTGGCTGAGCAAATAAGAAAGAGTGAAGCAAATGCCAAAGCGGTGGTCACTTTGCAATGCGGGTCGACTAAGGAGGAGTTGATCAAGGTGGGCCCTTTTACAAGTGCTAAAGATCTTTGGAACAAAATCATTGAGCTCCACGAAGGAACTCAAGACACCCGAATAGCCAAGAAGGACCTCCTTCACAGTCAACTCCAAAATCTGTCCATGGAAGAAAATGAAAAGGTAAGTGAACTTCATGGAAGATTCAAAGAGATCCTCAATGGCCTCCACTCCATTAATGAAAAGGTAGAAAACCGGGATCTAGTAAGGTTAGTTCTAAAATCTTTTCCAAGGAATACTTTGTGGTCATCCATGGTGGATGCCTACAAGGTTTCCAAGGATCTTTCCTTAGTTAAGTTAGAAGATCTATTTTGTGAAATGGAATTACATGAGATCTCTAACCAAGGCTCCGAAGAGAAAGGGGTTGCTTTTGTGGCAGGAAAGGAGGAGAAGCACTCCCATCATTTTGCTTTCATGGCAGTAGAGAATTCAAGTGAAGGAAGCAGTGATGAATCATCAAGTGACTCTTCAACCGCGCCTCCATCATCTTCGGATGATGAAGAGGTAATTTCTCCCGAGCTAGATAAGTGCTATAGAGCAATAGTTTGCTTGACAAACATGCTCAAAAGGTCTAAGAACAAGATCAAATCTTTGAAATTGGAAGTAAAACATTTAAAAACCTCTAAGGATGAGGTAATTGATGACTCGCATGATAAGTCACTTGAGAATGAAAATGAGGATTTAAAGAGCAAAATTGAAAATCTCAAGAATATTCTTGAGAAATTTTCAAGTGGCTCAAAAATCTTAGACATGATACTAAACTCCCAAAGGGCGGTTTACAACAAGACTGGTATAGGTTACCGACATAAAGAACCAACCTTTATATCCTTAATGTCTAGAACTCACTTTAGATCATCAAATGATTCTAGGGTTCAAAAGGTTAGGAAGAAATTGACTAAGGCATGAGTGCCAAAGTCATTAATTGTAGATGGTAAAGGTCCCAAGATTTGGGTACCTAAAACTTTCATATTTCGAATTGTATAAGCATAAATTGAGGTGGAGCATCTATCAACATGGGTGGTTGATATTTGGTGCTCCAAACATATAGTCATTTCTAGTTAGGGATGTGCTTATCATTTCCTCAAATTAATTGATGACCATGTACACAATGTAGGTGATTAGATTTACATCAATTGAAGACTTGAATTCCCCACACAATGTAGATACATGTTTGTGAACTTTCTTGTTAGTAAAGTACAACTTTTTGATGATGAACTCATTGTGATCAAAGGAGCATGAGTAGTTTCCTGTCGACATTATACTATGCTTTGTTTTGATGCAAACTTGTTTGGAACCATGAACTCGATACACATGATTTGCTTCTACTATGGATTGCCTAGAGTGCTTAGTGTTCTTGCTGCAAGTTATAGGTCACTGTAAATCTCGAAATTAGCAACATTAACCCATGACATGTAAATTTTGTTTAAGAACAAGATGAACACATGCTTTATGATGATCATTATAAAAAAAATTCCACAAGGCATCACCAAACAATTAACATGAGTTTCAAATTCACTGCTTATGTTGTATGACATAGTGTTTTCTTTGAATCATGATTTGAACCTTGTATTTATGGGCAACTTGGGGAATAGGTTTTAATACAAATGTGATTTCAAATTAGTTGGAACTATGAATTTGATACACACTAGGAACTATGAATTTTTAAATTCAATCCATGAATTATCAATATAATGGGGAACTGAGATTATGGATTTGATATGTATATTTTTCAAATCTGAACTCTTAAGATTTTTAAACAACAATTCCCTTTAATGTTTTTCTTTATTGATGTGGGAAAATACATGTTGGGTAAGGGAACTCTGATTGAATTAGGGTTTAGGAATGGTTTAGAGTTGAAGCAAACCTGGTTTCAACCTGATGAAGAGTTTCTGGATTTTTTTTTGGAACAAACCGATCAGAAACCTCTCTATGTCGAACCAGATCGGTCCACTGACCGATCAGGACTCATACTGATCGGTCCCGTGACCGTTCAGGGATCAGTCTGATCGATCTGGTGACCGATCAGATCAGGAAATTCTCTGATTGAGTCAAAACTCCTAAGTCCGATCTCCTCTTATCCAATTGTATCAGTTTAATGATCATAGTACAAACAAATCTGATACAAACCAAGTTCAATTGGATCATCCTAATCATACTCGGAGCAAATCTTATACTGATTCGATACAAGCCCGTGTTGAAATTTTTGAAATTCATATGAACGGGTTGTTTGAATCATGTCTTTTGATATCTTGCTCCTTGATGAGGGATAATCTTCAGTCAAGAAATCCAAATCATGACTCTTGTTCTTAATGTCGTGTTTCAGAAATTTTTCTGAAATATCGAATATCAATAGAGTCTACTCCCCTATTATGGAATGCCAATTGTTAATGCAGTCTGATCAGGAACGTATTAGAGTTTCAGAAATTTTTCTGAAATCTGATCGCTCCCCAGACTAATCAGATATGTTTCTGTATCACAAGATCAACGAACCTGATCGGTCACGGAGACCAATCAGGACTATGTGTCAGATACAGATGCATTTCTTACTTGTCATGTGAAGCATATACGTATTTGACCATAATATACTTCTGTATATGTCTTCACATGAAATTCCAAATGTTAATGCAGTCTGATCTTGAATGAATCAGAATTACAGGAATTTTTCTGAAAACTGATCGTTCATAGATACATCAGAAATTTTTCTGTATCAATCATAAGTCTGATGAAGCTGCATTATTACTTGTCATATGAAACATATGTTGGTGCAGAATGCACCTAAGTCAAACCTGTGTTTTGATAATGGCAACATAGCTCAAAAGTTAAGTCTTACTTGTTATCTAACAAGTTACTCTAGTGTGCAGGAAAAGCCCTAGCGAAGGACTGCTAGGCACTGGCGAAGGAATGCCAGGGTAAAAAGACCTAGCGAAGGACTGCTAGGCACTGGCGAAGGAATGCCAGGGTCAAAGCCCTAGCGAAGGACTGCTAGGCGCCAGGCGAAGGACAGTCTGGGACTAAAGCCCTAGCAAAGGAATGTTAGGCACCGAGCGAAGGGCAGCTCGGCATCCAAGACCTGACAAAGGACCGTCAGGCAAAAGTCCAACCAGAGGAATGGTTGGCATCAGGTAAATTCTTCCGAGAGGAGTAGGTGAGGATGCGTTCCCCGTCGAGGGAACAGTAGGCGTCGGTTCGACCTAGGGCTCCATTTTGGAGACCAAAGTCAGAACCAAGACAACTAAGGCTGTATAATCTAATAATTTATTATGTTATTGTGTTTTGGACTAACCCTGGATGCAGGACCGAAGGAACGTGTGTCTGCAGCTCAGAAAGCCTCAAATGAGAGAGGCAATGGCTGAGTAGGGTGCCCGGAGTGTCCCGGGCGCCCCCAAGGTGCATACAAAACAAGTAAAGAGAAAAAGGGTTCGAATAGATGCTGGGCCGGGCGCCCCCGTGCTCCCGGGCGCCCCCGCTGCTCCCGGGCGCCCCCTGCGCTGCGGGCGCCCCCATGCGTAACCTCGAACCAGAACCTCTCGAAGCCAAGGAGATAGAACTTTGACCCGGTCAATCCGGGCGCCCCGAGCGCTCCGGGCGCCCCGGTCAAAGCGGATCCAGAGGATAGACGCTGACCGAGAGCTCTGCGGATCAAAGGCCACGTGGGGGGCGCCCCCGACATCCCGGGCGCCCCCAGGCCCTATATAAAGGGCCCTCGACCAAGGCTTCAAAGCATCAGTTCTCTCAACGCCCCAAAGATCTTCTACGCTCGTGCCTTGCTCCGGAAACACTCCAACTCGAGTCGACGACGTCCCACTGCCCCGAAAGAGTCAATCCACTCCGGACGTCGGTAACGAAGATCGAATTTTTTATTATTATTGTTAGTACACTTATTTGTAATAAATTATTGTAAACTGTTTTGCGCGTATATAGAATTGCCCAAAGTAAACGGTCAACAACCGTGGGCCTTGGAGTAGGAGTCGACACAGGCTCCGAACCAAGTAAATCGACTGTGTCTTTGTGCTGTGATTGTTTTTATTTCCGCTGCGTACGTGCTCTTTACGAAAATCCGAACGATTTCCGATATTCACCCCCCCTCTATCGGTTTTCTCGATCCAACAAGTGGTATCAGAGCGGGGTTATTCAAACTTGGTACAACCACCAGTTTGAAAATTTTTTTTCGGATTTTTTCTATTTCTTTTTATTATTTGATTTTTTTAATACTTTATTATCCTTATCCAGCACTACTAATCCAAGACCAAGTCTTGGGACATTTCTTTGTTAGTTTTCTTTTAACAGAACAAATGCCATGCAAGAGGGATTTAGCACCGCTAGACCTCCACTCTTCAGTGGAGAAGACTTTTCTTACTGGAAAAGTCGTATGAAGGTCCACCTGAAAACTCAGGTGGACATGTGGATCATTATCCAGTCCGGTCTGGAGATCCCCCGAAATGCCGAAGGACTTTCTCAGAGCTACTCTGAATGGGACAACGCCCTAAAGCAAAAGATAGAAGTCGACGCAAAAGCTACTCAGACTCTTCAATGCGGATTAACGAAAGAGGAGCTGAACCGCGTGGGCCCCTTCAACAGTGCAAAGGAGCTATGGACAAAACTGATCGAGCTGCACGAAGGGACTTCAGATACTCGAATCAGTAAGACGGATCTGCTACTTAACAAACTCTACACCTTCAAGATGGCCGACAACGAAACAGCAGCTCAGCTCCACGCACGAATCCAAGAGGTAATGAACGATCTTCACACAATATGTCACAAGGTTGAAAACCGTGACTTAATAAGGTATGCCTTAAACGCTTTCCCTAGAAACACCTTGTGGGCATCTATGTTAGATGCATACAAGGTCTCAAGGGATCTTTCGAAAATAAAATTAGATGAATTATTTTCTGAACTCGAACTGCACGAACAAACTAACACCAATATGGTCAAGAAAGGTATTGCTTTCGTTGCAGGTAAAACTCTAAGGACAACGAAGAAGAAGCCTGAACCTGAACCCGAGTCTAACTCAGACTCAGAAGATGAAGAAGGAGATTAAACGAAGCTGGTTCGACTAGCCCGAAGTTACTACAAGGAGCTGAAGAACCGAACCAACAAATGGAAAATCAGCCGAAGAAAGGACGAACCAGCTGAACCCGCAAATGACAAAAGCAAGCCCAACGTAACCTGCTACGAGTGCAAGAAGAAGGGCCACTACAAGACAGAATGTCTAAACTTAAAGGAAATTAAAAAGACAAGAAGAAAGAAGGCGCTCCAAGCAACCTGGGACGAGTCTTCCTCAGAAGAAGAAGAAGCACCCCAATCAACCCTACTAGCTCTGACCGCCTCAGAAAAAGTCGAGTCTGAGTCAGAATCAGAACAGGACGACGACGAGCTGACATTTACAGAAGATGGTGAAATTAAGGTAACTGGTTTTAATAGATGTCAATTAACTGAATTAATTTCATTTCTTTCTCGAGATTTGGCAAAAGCCAAACTCCGAGTCGAATCCCTCCGACAGGAAGTAAAACTCCTGAAAGAGGGAGCTGACTCTAAACCCTTAACCGAGAAGGTTCAGGAAGGAACTCCCACTCAAGTTGAAAAATTTGAAAAGGAAAATTCCTCCCTGAAAACTCAGGTTAAGGATCTTAGATCAGCTTTAGAACGATTTACATCTGGTTCCAAGGGTCTTGACATGATCCTTGGAAAACAGAAATCAGTTCTAAATCGATTCGGACTGGGCTATAGAACCAAATCCCGGCAAAGATCTTACTTTGCTGTACTGAATCAGTCCAGAGGTAAAATTCAGGCATGGGTACCTAAACTATACCTGAACAAATCAACTGGATTAAATCAGTATTGGATCCCCAAGGACAAGATTCACATCTTGCCTAACCATCACCGTGGCTTTAGTCCAGGGGGAGTCAAACTGAAAACTATATTTATTGTTAGATAAGATATTTGCTTGCAATATGATTGTTTGCTTATTTATTTAATTTCTGCAATTTATCATGCTTAGACTTAGGCTAGTCTAAGGACTGAACAAACTTAGCTGAAACTTGACAACATAGTATTAGGTGGAGGTGAGATGATAGTACGTTAGGGAAGCCAATCTGGCGGAACTAGCCGAAGCTACCGATCCAAAACCTAAACTAGTTAGACCAGAAATTTTTCAAAGAATAATTTTGAAAATGAAATTTCATTAAAAGGCTTTGTCAAGGAAAGGGTGGATGATCCCATAAGGCTACGGCCAAAGAAGGCCTAGTGCCTCGCCAAAACCTGGAAGCTAATTTTTGAAAGTCAAATTCAAATTATTTTTTGACAAATTCGAATCTAACACAAAATTTCAGTTATTTGTAGATCTTTTCAAAAATTTCAACATTAACTAAGTTTTCAAAATTTAATTATTTTTAAAATTAATTAAGTTTTCAAAAACTTAGTTGTTTTTCAAAATTAATCAAAATTTTTCAAAATATTTTTACTAGTCAAAATCTGTCTCACAAAACCTATAAGGCTAACGTGATTGAAAACCCTAGATTTGGGTGAGACAGTAGGATTAAGACTCAATTGTAAATTCTTTAATTTTGAGTTAATCCTGTAGTTCAGAACTCGGTCAAACCCTGGTCAACATGGTCAAACCACGGTCAACCTTGTCAAACCATGGTCAATGCAGTCAAAATCTTAATTATTTCCTTTATGCATTCTTATTTCTGCTATAATTATCTGTTTTGATATATGGCAAAGGGGGAGAGATAGGAAAGGAAAGAGTAAAATTAATTTTAGTTTCTCAAAAAGTTTTTCAAAAATTAATTTTACTTATTCAAAAAGTTTTCAAAAATTAATTTTCTTTATTCAAAGGGTTTCAAATTTTTTTTTGCTTTATTCAAAATGGTTTCAAAATTTTTCTTTATTCAAGCCTTTCAAAATTTTCTAACTTAAGCTTGTCAAATTACTTAAGTTCTTAAAAGCTTTCAAAATTTTGCTAAGTACTCAAGCCTTTCAAAATTTTCTAACCTAAGCTTATCAATTTTTTTTTAATTACTTTAAGCTTAAGTTTTTCAAAACTGGATAAGCACAATGTTACTAAGTACTTATGTTTTCCAAATAGACTCTATTTATTAAGTACTTAAATTTTTCAAAATTATTAAGTACTTAAGTACTAAAGTGTTTCAAAGTTTACTAAGTACTTAAGCTTTTTAAATCTTACTAAGTACTTAAGCTTTTTTAAATCTTACTAAGTACTTAAGCTTTTTAAATCTTACTAAGTACTTAAGCTTTTTAAATCCTACTAAGTACTTAAGCTAACACTTTCAAAACTTTTGAGTACGTTAAAAACTTAAAGACCTCAAAGTACTCAAAAATCATGCTTCAAAAACTTTCTTATGTACTTTTAACTTAAGTTATTAAAAGATTTCTAAGTAACTAAAACTTAAGTTTTCAAAGTACGAGTAAAGTTTTTTTCCCACGAATTTTTGAAAAATCTAGGAGGAGACTCCTTCCAGGGGGAGGGAACAAAAGTTAAAACCTTTTTTCATGTTTGCTTAAACTTAACTTTTTGAACTAGGGTTGTCATAAATCAAAAAGCGGGAGATTGTTGGTGCAGAATGCACCTAAGTCAAACCTGTGTTTTGATAATGGCAACATAGCACAAAAGTTAAGTCTTACTTGTTATCTAACAAGTTACTCTAGTGTGCAGGAAAAGCCCTAGCGAAGGACTGCTAGGCACTGGCGAAGGAATGCCAGGGTAAAAAGACCTAGCGAAGGACTGCTAGGCACTGGCGAAGGAATGCCAGGGTCAAAGCCCTAGCGAAGGACTGCTAGGCGCCAGGTGAAGGACAGTCTGGGACTAAAGCCCTAGCAAAGGAATGTTAGGCATCGAGTGAAGGGCAGCTCGGCATCCAAGACCTGACAAAGGACCGTCAGGCAAAAGTCCAACCAAAGGAACGGTTGGCATCAGGTAAATTCTCCCGAGAGGAGTAGGTGAGGATGCGTTCCCCGTCGAGGGAACAGTAGGCGTTGGTTCGACCTAGGGCTCCATTTTGGAGACCAAAGTCAGAACCAAGACAGCTAAGGCTGTATAATCTGTTGGTGCAGGAAGCACCAGATCGAACCTTGTTTTGATATTGGCAAAGGATTCAAAGTTAAGGGTTGTTTGTTATCTAACAATGCTACTTGAGTGTACAGGAAAAGCCCTAGCGAAGGACTGCTAGGCCCTGGCGAAGGGCTGCCAGAAGAAAAGTCCTAGCGAAGGACAGCTAGGCCCTGGCGAAGGACTGCCAGAATGGAAAAGCCCTAGCGAAGGACTGCTAGGCACTGGCGAAGGACTGCCAGAAGAAAAGACCTAGCGAAGGACTGCTAGGCTGGCGAAGGACTGCCAGAAGAAAAGACCTAGCGAAGGGCAGCTAGGCACCAAGCGAAGGGCAGCTTGGTAACTCAAGACTTGGCGAAGGACTGCCGGGCAAAAGTCCAACTGGAGGATCCGGTTGGCACCAGGTAAACTCTCCCGAGAGGAGTAGGTGAGGACGCGTTCCCCTTGAGGGAACATTAGGCGTCGGTTCGACCTAGGGCTCCATTTTGGAGACCAAAGTCAGAACCAAGACAGCTAAGGCTGTATAAAATAATAATATTATTGTTATTTGGACTAACCCTGGATGCAGGATCGAAGGACTGAGTATCTGCAGCTCAGAGAGCCTCAAAGGAGTGAGGCAGAAGCTGAGCAGGGCGCCCCGGACGACCAGGGCGCCCCCAAGGTCAACCCAAGTCTCTAACAACCTCGACGCACTTCAACCCGCTTGTCGCGGGCGCCCCGCGTGTCTCGGGCGCCCCCACTGCCAGCTGCCGAAGCGCATCTCTGCGAAGCTGAGGAGATGAGGCCTTTTGACCGGTCAATGCGGGCGCCCCGAGTCCTCCGGGCGCCCCGGTCAAACCGGATCCCGAGGATAAGGGGATCAGACGGCGACCGAGCTACAGCCGGATCAGCTGCTACGTGGGGGCACCCCCGTCGACCAGGGCGCCCCTAGGCCCTATATAAAGGGCCCTCGACCCCCTTCTTCAAAGCATCACTTACTGCAACGCTTCCACGCTCTACAACTTTCATTCAACGCATCCAAACGCTCCGACGACCGCGCTCTGCTCCAGGAACTTCTCAACTCAAGTCCGAAGCGCCGTCGACCTCCCGCTGCACTGAAACTCGAGCCTACCCCGGGAGTTGGTAAATATAGAAGTGTTATATTTCTTATTGCAATTTGTATTTCTCTTCTGTACTTATTCTACGCATTATAGAATTGCCCAAAGTAAACGGTCAACGACCGTGGGCCTTGGAGTAGGAGTCGACCCAGGCTCCGAACCAAGTAAAACGACCTTGTTAGCGTTGTGTTGCTTTTTGTGTCTTATTTCCGCTGTGCACTTACTCTTTTTTAAATCCGAACGATTTGCGACATTCACCCCCCTCTCTCGCATTTCTCGATCCAACAAGTGGTATCAGAGCGGGGTTATTCAAAGTTGGTGCAACCACCACTTTACAATTTTTTTCGGATTTTTTTCGCTTTATTTTTCAAATAAATAATATCTGTGAGTGTATTCAAAGTTGGTGCAACCACCACTTTTTCAATTCTGAATTCTCATTTTCTCACCATAAGTCTGAATTGATAAAAGGATCAATTTGTGAAAACTTGTCGTAAAATTTTTTATTATTATTTTAATATTTTTCCTCGAAATTCGTGCTATCTTAATTCGAGAAATTTTTTCTTTTCTTTTTCTTCATTAATCAAAATTGTTAAGGTCAACATTTTCAAAAAAAAATTTTATTATTATTTTACCTCGAAATTCGTGCAAACACCTTTTGAGCTTGTTTTTCTCTCTCTCCCGCACTACTAATCCAAGACCAAGTCTTGGTACATCTCTATTTTTTTTCCTTGTGTGCAAGATTTATCCTTAATGGCCAATCAAGAATGGAACAGTGTTCGTCCGCCTCTATTCTCTGGCGAGAACTTCAGAACCTGGAAAAGTCTAATGGAATCCCACCTGAAGGACAATCTAGATCTCTGGTTGATAATTCAAACAGGGTTCCACCTCCCTACAGAAGATGGACTATCAATTGCATGGGACAAACTGGATGAACCAACCCTCAACCAAATTGAGACTGATGCAAGAGCAACTGCAATTCTTCAATGCGGTCTAACTAATGAACAACTCAAGCTAGTTGGATCCTTCAACTGTGCTAAAGAAATGTGGGAGAAACTAATCAACCTACACGAAGAGAGCTCCGACATTGAGGTACTTGATGTCCAAGCACAGATAGCCGAATCAGAATCTGAACTCGAATCCAGAATCGAAATCGAACCAGTAGAATCAGACGACGAACTGACTAAGACGGTAACTAATTTTGAATCTTTTTCTAAATTAGAATTGAATAATCAAATAGATACTATAATGGTCGAGAAAGGTATAAGTTTTATTGCAGGGAAAACTCCAAGAGAACTGCAAAAGAGGCCTCAACTAGAACCTGAGTCCAACTCAGACTCAGAATCTGACGACAAAGAAAGGTATCCTCGGAAACTTGTCCGGTTAGCTCGCGACCACTACAAAATACTGAGGAAACAATCAAGCAAAGGGAAGATGGCTAAAATCAAGGGGGAGACCTCCAAAAGGGAATCAAATGGTAAATTTACAGTATTTAATAATCCATTATTTACTATGAACAACATGATTAATTCATATGAAAATGTAATTCATAACATTGCTTATTGCGAAAATCTAGAATATTATTACCATTTTGAAGTGACTTAAATAATTTTTTTTGCATGTTTGATTGATTGATTGTTTATTTAATTTTTGCAATTTACCATGCTTAGACTTAGGTTTAGTTAGCTTAAGGACTTAACCAATTACTTGAAATTTGAAAACATAGTATTGGGAGGAGGTGAGATGATAGTACGTTGGGGAAACCAACTCTAATAAGATCAAGTCTACTTGGTCTCTTTAGACTGGTGAAACCAGCCGAAGCTACCGATCCAAGACCCAAGCTAGTTAGACCAGAAAATGACCTAATTTAATTTGAAAATGAAATTTCATTAAAAGGCTTTGTCAAGGAAAGGGTGGATGATCCCATAAGGCTACGGCCAAAGAAGGCCTAGTGCCTCGCCAAGACCTGGAAGCCAATTTCTGAAATTCAAATTCAAATTATCTTTTGTCAAATTCGAATCTAACACAAATTTCAAATAATTATAGATTCTAATCTGTTTTCAAAATTTCTATTTTTCAAACTTATTCTGTTTCAAAAATCACTTAATCAGTGTTCAAAATTTCTGCTTTCTACACTTATTTTTTTTTAAATCTGTTTTCAAAATTAAATAACTTTTTTCAAAATAAATGAAAATTCCTTTTCAAAATTAATTTTTACCTTCAAACCTGTCTCACAAGAACTTTTAAGGCTAACTGTTTGAAAACCCTAGATTGGGTGAGACAGGAAAATTAAGTTCAAATTAAAATTTCTTTTATGTTGTGTTTTAATTCAGAGGATAATTCCAACATAGTCAAACCATGATTAACATAGTCAAACCTTAGTCAACTGAGTCAAACATGGTCAAACCTAGTCAACACTAAGGTCTTAGATAAAGTCAGTCTATGTCGGATACAGGGGGAGTTCTTCTTAATGTTTTTTTAGATTTCTCAAAATCCTTATGCTTTAAAACTTATTTTCATCTCAAAAATAAGGCTTTCAAAAGTTGATTCAAAAGCCTTCGTATATTACTATCTATTTGAAAAATTATTATCATTTCAAAATGTTCTTCGAAAACTGTGTTATCATTCCAAATTGTGTTGAAAATTACTATACTCAAAATTATCTTCATTCCAGATTGAATTTTCTAAAATTATCTTCTTGAAAATTACTATACTCAAAACTATACTCTTTTGATTTTAATAAACCCTAAAGACACAGAGGAAGGTCCATTTCATGATCCACTAGGACTCCTAGGAAGTGTCAAATTTAGGGGGAGTTTGATTCAAAAGAAGAATTTTTGAAATTTTTTTGGTAATTATTTTAAAGTTATTAGATAATTCTTATAATTTAAATCAAACCCTAAAACTCAGAGGAAGATCACTTGTAGTCAACAAGCTTCCTAGGACTGGGTCAAGTTTAGGGGGAGATCAAATTAAAAGAATTGTTGAAAATTTTTCAAAATATATGTTTTCATGCACTGCAAGTTTAAAATCCTTTTGAAAACATAAATAATTTTTCGTTCAAAATATTATTATTATTGTGGCCTATGAAATTGCTTTTGAAATAATATTTACTTGGGTTGGCGAATTTCCAGGACACTTAGGAAAATATCCTTGTAGTCAACAAGGTTTCCTAGGATTGTGTCAGACTGGAAAATAAACCAAGTCAAGCAAAATATTGTGTCTTCAAAAGGTCATACATTTTTCAAAATGTACTAGCATATACTTTCAAAGTACTATCATTTTTTTGGAGATAGTATTTACTTGAATTAGAGAACTTTTCCAGGACACTTAGGGAAATGTCCTTGTAATCAACAAGGTTTCCTAGGATTGTGTCAGACTGGAAAAGAAACCTAGTCAAGTAAAATATTTTATTTTCAAAATGCATAATACTTTTCAAAAATTACTCATATCTTTCAAAGTCTAATATTTTTCTAAAAGTACTTATGTGTTTCAAATCATAATTTATTTCAAAAGTACTTATGTCTTCAAAAATGCATAATATCTTTCAGAAAGTACTGCTATTTTTCAAAATATAATGTTTCCAAAAGTACAAATATTTTTCAAGGCAAAAGTGTTCTAAGTGCGTGAAGCTTTTAAAGATTTGCCTACAAATACATTTTTTAAAATGGATTTAATCTAGAAATTTAAGTTTTTTTATGCCTTCAAAATTATTCTAAGTATCTTTTTGCTTTCAAAATTCATAGGCTCTGATACACAAACATTCTCCTTATCACTTCCTTCAAAATATTATTCTTAATTGAACTTAAAAATGGTCTAAGGAGAAGAATTTAACATTAAGGGGGAGAGATAGGAAAGAAAAGAGGGAATCAAATTTGAAAATTTTGAATTTCAAAAACATCCGAAGTACTTAATTTTTTCAAAATCAATTTAAGTACTTGATTTTTTACTTAATTTTTTTAAAATACAACTTAAGTACTTAACATTTTTTTTCCAATTACTTAACTATTTCTTTCAAAAATTATTTCTAAGTCTTTCTCAAAAATTATTTCTAAGTACTTAACAATTCCTTTCAAAAATTTATTTCAAGTATTTAAATGAGTTTAGTACTTAACTATTTTTAAACCAAGTACCTGACACTTAATTTTTCAAACTTCTCAAAAGTACTTGCTTTATACTTGAAAATTATCTAAGTGTAAAAAGTTTTGAAAATATTTTTACTCTGTTTTTGAAATACTTTGTCAAAAACATGAAGCACTTAGAAAAACTCATAAATCCCTGTTAGATACCTTGTTCACCCATGCCTGTTTTTGATATATGTCAAAGGGGGAGGAAAGGTCAAAGTTAAGAGTTGTAAATACAAGTATTCAGGGTTTTAGGGGGAGTATGAAAAATAAATATTTTTTTTCAACTCTACATTTATTCTATTCATAAATAGTTATACTTCATTGCTTAACCTTTTGTGCTTAAACTGTTATAAGTGTTTCCTTAACTTTGAATTGTGTTGCCATAATCAAAAAGGGGGAGATTGTTGGTGCAGGAAGCACCAGATCGAACCTTGTTTTGATATTGGCAAAGGATTCAAAGTTAAGGGTTGTTTGTTATCTAACAATGCTACTTGAGTGTACAGGAAAAGCCCTAGCGAAGGACTGCTAGGCCCTGGCGAAGGGCTGCCAGAAGAAAAGTCCTAGCGAAGGACAGCTAGGCCCTGGCGAAGGACTGCCAGAATGGAAAAGCCCTAGCGAAGGAATGCTAGGCACTGGCGAAGGACTGCCAGAATGCTAAAGCCCTAGCGAAGGACTGCTAGGCTGGCGAAGGACTGCCAGAAGAAAAGACCTAGCGAAGGGCAGCTAGGCACCAAGCGAAGGGCAGCTTGGTAACTCAAGACCTGGCGAAGGACTGCTGGGCAAAAGTCCAACTGGAGGATCCGGTTGGCACCAGGTAAACTCTCCCGAGAGGAGTAGGTGAGGACGCGTTCCCCTTGAGGGAACATTAGGCGTCGGTTCGACCTAGGGCTCCATTTTGGAGACCAAAGTCAGAACCAAGACAGCTAAGGCTGTATAAAATAATAATATTATTGTTATTTGGACTAACCCTGGATGCAGGATCGAAGGACTGAGTATCTGCAGCTCAGAGAGCCTCAAAGGAGTGAGGCAGAAGCTGAGCAGGGCGCCCCCAAGGTCAACCCAAGTCTCTAACAACCTCGACGCGCTTCAACCCGCTTGTCGCGGGCGCCCCGCGTGTCTCGAGCGCCCCCACTGCCAGCTGCCGAAGCGCATCTCTGCGAAGCTGAGGAGATGAGGCCTTTTGACCGGTCAATGCGGGCGCCCCGAGTCCTCCGGGCGCCCCGGTCAAACCGGATCCCGAGGATAAGGGGATCAGACGGCGACCGAGCTACAGCCGGATCAGCTGCCACGTGGGGGGTGCCCCCGTCGACCAGGGCGCCCCTAGTCCCTATATAAAGGGCCCTCGACCCCCTTCTTCAAAGCATCACTTACTGCGACGCTTCCACGCTCTACAACTTTCATTCAACGCATCCAAACGCTCCGACGACCGCGCTCTGCTCCAGGAACTTCTCAACTCAAGTCCGAAGCGCCGTCGACCTCCCGCTGCACCGAAACTCGAGCCTACCCCGGGAGTTGGTAAATACAGAAGTGTTATATTTCTTATTGCAATTTGTATTTCTCTTCTGTACTTATTCTACGCATTATAGAATTGCCCAAAGTAAACGGTCAACGACCGTGGGCCTTGGAGTAGGAGTCGACCCAGGCTTCGAACCAAGTAAAACGACCTTGTTAGCGTTGTGTTGCTTTTTGTGTCTTATTTCTGCTGTGCACTTACTCTTTTTTAAATCCGAACGATTTGCGACATTCACCCCCCCTCTCTCGCATTTCTCGATCCAACATAATCTAATAATTTATTATGTTATTGTGTTTTGGACTAACCCTGGATGCAGGACCGAAGGAACGTGTGTCTGCAGCTCAGAAAGCCTCAAAGGAGAGAGGCAATGGCTGAGTAGGGCGCCCAGAGTGTCCCGGGCGCCCCCAAGGTGCATACAAAACAAGTAAAGAGAAAAAGGGTTTGAATAGATGCTGGGTCGGGCACCCCCGTGCTCCTGGGCGCCCCCTGCGCTGCGGGGGCCCCCATGCGCAACCTCGAACCAGAACCCCTCGAAGCCAAGGAGATAGAACTTTGACCCGGTCAATCCGGGCGCCCCGAGCGCTCCGGACGTCCCGGTCAAAGCGGATCCAGAGGATAAATGCTGACCGAGAGCTCTGCGGATCAAAGGCCACGTGGGGGGCGCCCCCGACATCCCGGGCGCCCCCAGGCCCTATATAAAGGACCCTCGACCAAGGCTTCAAAGCATCAGCCGAGAGCTCTGCGGATCAAAGGCCACGTGGGGGGCGCCCCCGACATCCCGGGCGCCCCCAGGCCCTATATAAAGGACCCTCGACCAAGGCTTCAAAGCATCAGTTCTCTCAACGCCCCAAAGATCTTTTACGCTCGTGCCTTGCTCCGGAAACACTCCAACTCGAGCCGACGACGTCCCGCTACCCCGAAAGAGTCAATCCACTCCGGACGTCGGTAACGAAGATCGAATTTTTTATTATTATTGTTAGTACACTTATTTGTAATAAATTATTGTAAACTGTTTTGCGCGTATATAGAATTGCCCAAAGTAAACGGTCAACGACCGTGGGCCTTGGAGTAGGAGTCGACACAAGCTCCGAACCAAGTAAATCGACTGTGTCTTTGTGCTGTGATTGTTTTTATTTCCGCTGCGTACGTGCTCTTTACGAAAATCCGAACGATTTCCGATATTCACCCCCCCTCTATCGGTTTTCTCGATCCAACAACATATATATATTTGACTGTATTATAATTTTGTGTATGTTTTCATGTGCAATTCACACTTATTGCCGTATGATGCATATACATTGTTGCCATCATACATTTATGGTATATGCCTTTCATATGCAATTCAAAAGTTTACCTTTGATTATTTTGGGTATGGGGAAAGACCCGTGTTTGAGGGGGAGGTGTGTTTAAACTTAATAACTATACCCTTTTCGATGTTTGACAAAGGGGGAGAGAATGGTTGATTAAGTTTAGGGTTATTGTAGGGGGAGGATTTTGATTCCCTTACGATAATTGAACTGCCTTCAATTGATCATTAATGCCTAAACTTAAATCAGGTTGTCAAACTGTTGGGTCCCGGATGGCTAGAGAGGGGGGGGGTGAATATAGCCAATTACTTAGACCTTTGGCACAAATCAAATTTCTGCACTTCACTTTGTTAGTAGCACAGCGGAAGTATGAAAACAGAAAATGCAGAAACAGAAAATGAAGGGAAACAACTACAACTAGCAAGATCGCTAACAAGGAGGGTTTACAAGGTTCGGGGATAACTTGCCCCTACTCTTTGGCGTGCCCTTAAGGTGAGCGATCCCTTGATCGTCGGCAGATCAAGCCCCGGTTATCACCGGATAGAAGACAACCTCCTTCTCGGTGGAGAAACCTCTCCACAGCGTTTCAATCACAGGTTTACGTTTAAGCACAAAGAAACAACAAGAAGGATCTTACTCAAGCACTTAGCAAAGACAAGAACACAGCAAGCTTTCCTGAGCTCCACCCAGCGGCGATCTCACGCAAGAAACCCTTCCTCGTGTCTTCCCGCTGTCGGACTCCAAGCCTCTTGTTCTCTCCTTCAAGCACTCAAGTAATGGATGATTGCTTCTCGATTGCAGTAGCTTGCTCAAGGCGATGAAAACTTCAGAACGCGCAAGCTAGATGTGGAGAACACACAGGCGCAGCAAGAACTTAGTTCGCAAAGACTAGAACTCAACCTCACTGTTTGCTCCCTGATCGGTCACCTGACCGATCAGGAGCAAAACAATGGGTGAAACGCGTACTCCCTGATCGGTCACCAGACCGATCAGTCGTCGCTGGATCGGTCACCAGACCGATCCAAGAAGGAGCACCGTGCTAACTCCCTGATCGATCACCAGACCGATCCAGGGGCTCCAACCTAGCCCTCCAAGCTAGGGTTTCATCCACCTTAGCCCTCCAAGCTAAGGATTTTTCACCTAACCCTCCAAGTTAAGAATTTGCACCTAACCCTCTAAGTTAGGACTTTTCACCTAGCCCTCCAAGCTAGGACTTTTCACCCAACTCTTCCGGATTAGGACTTTTCCAAACCTAGCCCTCCAAGCTAGGACCTGACCCTCCAAGCCAGGACTTTTTCACCTAATTCTCCAAGATGGGAATTTGCACCTAACTCTCCAAGTTAGGACTTTTCACCTAGCCCTCCAAGCTAGGACTTTTCACCCACCTCTTCCGAATTAGGACTTTTCACACACCTAGCCCTCAAAGCTAGGATTTTCAACACCTAACCTTCCAGGTTAGGATTTTCCAACACCTAGCCCTCTAAGCTAGGATTTCCCATACCATGCCTGATCCCCGACCAGGACTTAATCATAATCATCATAATCAACCTAAACTAAAATCGATGTCAACACCAAAACAATCAGGGTTAGATTGCATCAACAATCTCCCCCTTTTTGTTGTTTGACAATCCGATTTTATATTTAGGGATTCTCAATCACTTTCTCAACTTCCAGAATCATAGGGGAATCAAGATCCTCCCCCTACAATATAATCATCCTAAACTTAACCAACCAACACTCTCCCCCTTTGTCGAACACCGAAAAGGGGTCTAGAAGGGCTGTTAAGTATAAACCATACTCCCCCTCAACCCTAGGGTATCCTAAAACAACAAAGGTTTGATTGAATTTTGATAGGCATATGAATACATATGACAAACAGATATAGAAATGGAAAAATAAGCAAATGTATCATATGAGCATGGCATCACAATCATGAAGATAGCTATGTATCAAATATGCAGATAGTACAGCATAGCATCAACAATAAGCATACGCAAGGAAAATAGATATGCAAGGCAAATTCAGAGAAGTCACAGCAAAAACCATCCAGAGACATAACACGATGCAAGACATATGCATCAAAGTCAAAGTACAAACCAATAGGACGCTCATCATAAAAGTTAATGTCATCAATCCCGTGCGTGGTCATCATCTGAGGAATCAGCAATGTAGATAACGTCCCCTGGTAGAGGAATGCTGGGGGACCCACCACCAGGATACGCATGATGGTACCACTCCTCATACCACGTATCCTGGAATGAGCTGATCTCAGAGACATCAGACGCTAAAGCATCGAGACGGCGATCGAAAGACTGATACTCTGAGCTGACCTCCCGTCGCCAGAGCTCAGAGATATGCAACTCGTGCTCCATCAGCCGCTCTATCTCCGCAACCTGCCAGCGTAGGTCAGGAACCCACCCGTCGTAATCTGCAGTATCAGCTGGCGGCCCCTGGTCATGAGCTGCTCTCGGTAGCTCCCCCTCACGTCTGCGATCCTTCCACCTCAACCCCTGGGGCCCGAGGACAATGGCGGACTGAGCAAGCATGCGACGATCCAGACGGCAGTCTTGTCGAATCATGGGCATAATGCGGCCCTGTGAAACGTCGATGCCAACCGACTCCAGCCAGGCAGTGATGATATGGCCGAATGCATGTAGACTGACTGGGTGGACGACATGCTGTGGACGATGATGGAGAAATAGATCGAAGCCACTGGGTCAAAATCTAACTGCTGATGCATCCCGTAGAGCATCAAGCAGTGGAACGGGTGAATCTCATCCAGGTGTTTCGAAGTAGTGGGTAGGAGACAATTGGTGATGATCTTAAACAGCACATAGTCAACAGGGGAAAGGCGAAGAGCAGGAAATGTGGGAAAATCACTGGTGCGCTCACCGGAACCCCTTGGCCTAGGATGACCTAGAAAGTACTCGTAGATGGAATCAGGGGTTACTCCATCGAAGGGAAACGGAAGAGGATTAGGAGGGTAAGGGTAGAGAAAGAAATCATTGTCTGACCGGCGACAACCAAGAAAATCAGTAAAAGTGGATCGATTAAAATCAAGGTCGACACTGGCGACACGAGTCCTCCACCCCGTTCCCTCCCCACTCACCATGTTATTATAGAATTCAGAGACCAAGTCAAGATTGATCGATCTCTCAAGAAAAAGAATGGATTGAAGATTATAATGTGTGATAATTTGTCGGATTATCGGACAATGTTCATAGATAAAGGATTGGTCTATAGTTCGACATGGCATTAATTTGAAATTGTGCCACTCAAAATTTAACGCAAGAGTGACACTCTGAAATCGAGTATGTAGAGGTGGTGGAGGCCTTGGAGAAGGTGTAGATATTGAAGGGCCTTTGCCCTTTGAGCTTTCCACCATAGGTTCCTTACCCTTAGAAGATTTTCTAGAGATTTGAATTGGTCATACACATAGTGTGAATCAAAAATTCAAGAGTTGATCATACAAAGAGTAATCATAAGGTAGACATTAGATCAAAAGGAGGACAAAAATGAGGTGAAAGATAGATTTGATCATATGGTGAAGTATGGAAAGAAAGGTCACGGCCAATACAAGAAGGTCACGGCACCACACCAAGAACAAACACCAAAACATGATTAGCTTCATATACATATAATCCATGAACAGAGTCATAAAGGAAACTAAATCAAAAACTCACTTTGGTGCCATTGAAGTTAGTTTGAAAGGATCGCAAAAACTGGAAGAAGAACTTGCGCAGGAGAAGCCCTCGGCGCAAGACAGAGACGCAGAAAACTTGGAGCAAGTAGAGAACTTGCAGAGAACAAGGAGACGCCCGTAGAGACCTTCGCAAGAACTCGCACGCACGAGAAAGAGGGAGACGCAGGAACACTCTCGCTCAGGATGAAGAGGCGCAAGTGGGAGGTTTCGGCGCTAGGGTTCGGCAAGGAGGGGTTTTGGTAGGAGTTAATCGGTTGGTGGATCGGTCCACCAACCAGACTTTAATGCATCTGAACGGATCACCGTTCGATCTGATAGCGCCCAGACCGATCAGGCTATAGCCTGATCGGACTGACCTGGGCCTGATCGGTCGGGTGACCGATCAGGAGCGCTCCTGATCGGTCGGCTGATCGATCAGGACACGAACAGTAGGGTTCGGAGAGAAACCTGTGAGCTCCCTGATCGGTCTGTGGACCGATCACCATAGGGTGCCAGATCGGTCCGGGGACCGATCCAGGCTGGCTCAGTAAGGTTGATCAGAATTTCGTAAAGTCACTGATGCCTCTCTGATCGGTCAGTGGACCGATCGTTACAGGATGGAGCCAGATCGGTCCGGGGACCGATCAGCCCTACGCCTGATCGGTCGAGTGACCGATCAGGGTTCCTGAAACTCCCAGATTCGATCAGAAACTTTCAGTTTCAGATTTTCAGAATTTTTCCAACGAGATCTGATGAAGTTTATCGAACTTGGACATGATCTCATGACTAAAATTGATCCCTGAACAAGGATCAAAAGTCCTTATAGGTTCAACAATCACTTTGATCCATCCAAATGGAGTCAAACTCAATCAACAATCATTCAAGCAATTTCAACTAAGTTTGTATCAAATTCAGGTTTCCAATCAAGTTGCCTTGATTGGAATGTCCAAGTATGATCATGGAGCCATATACACATATGTTATGCAATGGTTTTCCCCATACTTGGTCACCGAAGTGATTATTATCTCGTCAACTTAATTTCTCAAGGGATGCATTGACATTTTGAGAAATTGAGTTGATCCTAACATCTCACCCCATATCTAGCAAACAAAAACGTTTTGTTAAACCTTATAGTTTGTGTGAGATGTCCCCAAAGTTACCCAATTGTTTCCCAATAATTTCGAAATAATCATGAAGGCTTTGAATGCATTTTGAAATTCATGAAACGCGACACATTCCCAACTCCCATCTTAGGAAACTAAATTCATTTTCGGGGAGTGGTTTAGTGAAGATGTCAGCTAGGTTTGATTTGGACTCTACATGTGAGAGTACAATATCTCCCCTAGCTACATGATCCCTAATGAAGTGGTGACGCACCTCAATGTGTTTGGTCCTAGAATGATGGACTGGATTCTTGGTTAGGTTAATTGTGCTAATGTTATCACATAACACTTACACACCCTTGTAACTCAAACCATAGTCCTCTAAGGTATGTATCATCCACAACAATTGCAATACGCTCTCTCCCATGGCGATATATTCTACCTCGGTCGTGGAGAGAGCAACACAATGTTGCTTCCGACTTGACCAACTTACTAAGGACGAACCTAAGAATTGGCAACCCCCACTTGTGCTCTTCCGGTCCAACTTACATCCAGCGTAGTCGGAATCCGTATAGCCAATTAAATCAAATGATTCGGTACGGGGGTACCATAGACCAACTCCAATTGTGCCTTTGAGATACCTCAAAATTCGCTTAACAGCGATTAAGTGAGATTCCTTGGCACATACTTGATACCTAGCGCACATACCCACAGCAAATAGAATATCCGGTCGACTAGCTGTGAGGTATAGCAAGCTACCTATCATGCTTCGATATTGAGTCAAATCAACGGGTTTACCACTCTCATCATTGTCTAATTTTGTGTTTGTAGCCATGGGAGTGGTTACCTCTTTTGAATCACTCATATTAAATTTTCGAAGCATTTCTTGTGTGTATTTTGATTGGTGCACATGGATACCATCGCGAGTTTGCTTGATTTCAAGTCCAAGGAAGAAAGTCAATTCTCCCACTAGACTCATTTCAAATTCACTCTCCATGTGTCCAATGAACTCATTTAAATAGCCCTTATTGTTTGAGCCACAAATTATGTCATCGACATATACTTGGGCTACAAAAATATTATCACCATCTCTTCGTAGAAATAGTGTAGGGTCTATTTGGCCTCTAACGAAGCCCTTCTCAATTAGGAACGTTGACAACCACTCATACCAAGCTCGGGGTGCTTGTTTAAGGCCATAAAGTGCCTTTTTGAGCTTGAACACGTGGTTTGGAAATTCGAAATTCTCAAACCCCGGAGGTTGTTCGACGTAGACCTCTTCTCTAATCAAACCATTTAGAAAGGCCGATTTGACATCCATTTGGTATAATTTGAAGCCACGATGTGCTGCAAATGCAAGCATCAATCGAATGGACTCTAATCGTGCCATGGGAGCATAGGTCTCATCATAATCAAGGCCTTCAACTTGACTATAGCCCTTCGCTACTAAGCATGCCTTGTTTCTAATAATTTCTCCCTTATGGTTCAATTTGTTCTTGAAGACCCATTTGGTTCCAATGATGGTGGTCTTCTTAGGTCTAGGGACTAAGTCCCAAACTTGACTTCTTTCGAATAGACCTAGTTCATCTTGCATTGCAATAATCCAATCGGGATCATTTAATGCTTCATCAATTTTTCTAGGTTCAATTTCGAAAATTAGGGCAACTTCATTAGCCTCATTCCGGAAGAATGATCTAGTTCTAACCCCATGATGGATGTCTCCAACAATTTGGTCTTGGGGATGACTAGAGGCTAATCTAGTTTGCCTTGGTGTTGGTGGTGCTTCTTGAATGAGCTCACTAGACACAAGTTCAGCCTCAGGATCCGGCTGATCTATGGATTGTCTAGGCTCACCGTCATCGGATTCATCACCATCAACAACATTTGGACTTTCATTCAAACTTAGTCTCCTAAGTTCGAATTGGACTTCATCTTCTGGTTGACCATTGACTTTTGGAATTTCTTCAAAGACAACATCAGAAGATTCTTCAACTAGTCTAGTCTTCTTGTTGTAGACTCGATAGGCTTTGCTAACCAGGGAGTACCCGACTAGTATCCCTTCATCAGCCTTCGCCGTGAACTTTCCAAGATGATCCTTGGTGTTTAGAATGAACACCTTACAACCAAACACCCGAAGGTGTTTAACCGTAGGTGGTTTTCCAAACCAAAGTTCATGGGGAGTCTTTCCTAAAAACCTATGAATGAGGACCCGGTTTTGCACATAGCAAGCTGTATTTACAGCTTCGGCCCATAAGTAACTCGGGAGTGAGTACTCATTAAGCATGCTTCGTGCAGCCTCTTGTAGAACACGGTTCTTCCTTTCTACAACACCATTTTGTTGTGGTGTTCTAGGAGTAGAGAACTCATGTCTATAACCCCTATCTTGACAAAATTCAAAAACCTTTGATTTTGAAATTCACCTCCATGATCACTTCTTATTGTCTTAATAGTTAATGATTTCTCATTTTCTACCCTCCTACAAAAAGAAATGAAAACATTTAAGGTTTGGTCCTTATATTTTAAAAAGTAAGTCCATGTATATCTAGTGAAATCATCAATGATCACAAAGCAATATCTACTTCCATTCAATGATATGATAGTACTACAATCAAATAGATCCATGTGAAGTAAATCTAATGCAATAGAAGTACTTACAGTGCTTTTACCTTTGTGTGTAGTTTTCGTTTGCTTACCCATTTGACATACATCACAAAGTTTATCTTTCTCATACTTGATGCTTGGTAAGCCACGAACCAATCCCTTGTTGGCCAACTTCCGGATGTTCTTCATGTTCACATGTGCTAGCCTCCGGTGCCAAAGGGTGGACTCTTCTTCTTTTGAAATGAAACACTTAGCAGAAATATTAGTAGCACTTTTAAATGAAACTTGATAAATATTGTCTACTCTTGTTCCTACTAGTACCGTGTCCAAAGTGTCATGTTGTCTAACTAGACATTGACTTGGTTGAAAATCAATTGTGTAACCCGTGTCACACAATTGACCGACACTTAGGAGATTAAATTTCATCCCCTTGACTAGAAGGACATTTGAAATTCTAAGACATTCGGATATTTGAATGTCTCATATTCCTATGACCTTAAGACTACCATTGTTACCAAATGAAACATTACCTCTACTTTTCTTGTGAAGTGTGGTAAACAATGATCTATCCCCGGTCATGTGTTTGGAGCATCCACTATCAACGAACCAAGTTGATAGATGCTCCCCCTCAATCATAACCTACACAATTCGAAAAATAGAAGTTTAGGTACCCAAACCTTGGGACCTAAAGCATCAACTAAACAAGACTTAGGCACCCATGCCTTGACAACTTTCTTTTGAACCTTGGGTGTCCTAGATTGTCTCATATCAGTCCTAGACATCAAGGACACGAATGAGGGTTCTTTGGGCGATAACCAATACCGGCCCTATTGTAGACCGCCCTTTGGGCATTCAAGATCATATCTAGGGTTTTAGAGCTAGTTGAGAACTTCTCAAGAATATTCTTGAGTCTCTCAACTTCACTCTTCAATGATTGGTTTTCCTCTACTAGTAACTCATCATGCAAGTCATCTACTTCCTCAACCCTAGAGGATTTCAAGTTTTCAACTTCAAGTTTCAATGATTTAATCTCATCTTCTAACAATTCAACATGCAAGTCATCAATGTTATCATCTCTAGATAATCTCAATTGATCAATTTCTAATTGCAAAGCTTTAACCTTATTTTTTGACTTCTTAAGCATACTAGTTAAACATGCAATTGCTCTATAACACTTTTCAAGTTCGGGAGAAGTTACCTCTTCATCATCCGAAGATGATGAAGCCGCGTTTGATGAGTTGGTAGATTCATCACTGCTCTCTTGATCTCCCAATGCCATGAGTGCCACATGCCTTGTGCTCTTCTCCTCCTTCTCTTCATCGGATGAGCTAGAGGATGACTCATCCCAAGTGGCCTTCAAGGCCTTCTTCTTCTTCTTGAATTTTTCTTCTTTCTTTTTGGATTTCTCCTCCTTCTTCTTTAGTTTTGAGCATTCATTCTTGAAATGCCCTTTCCTACCACACTCAAAGCAAGATGCATTAGTCTTATCAAGTTTAGCTTCACTAGAGTTACCTCTACTCTTGAAGCGTCGACCCCTTCTCATCATTCTTCTCACAAAGTTGCCATCTCGGAGGAAGAGAGTCGCTGCCATCTTCCTCGGAATCGGACTCGGATTCGGAAGAGGATGAAGATGAAGAGACCTCCTTCTCCTTCTTCTTCTCCTTCTTCTTCTTGTTTGACCGGTCCCCTGCAACTAAAGCAATCCCCTTCTCCTTGGGGCCTTTGTTAGCCATTTCATGCAATTCCATCTCACAAAATAAATCATCTAACTTTACAATGGATAGATCCTTGGAAACTTTGTAGGCATCCACCATGGATGACCACAAAGCATTCCTTGGAAAGGCTTTCAAGACATACCTCACAAGGTCGCGATTCTCGACCTTTTCATCAATCGAATGAAGCCCATTGAGGACTTCCTTGAACCGGCTATGAAGCTCACTTACCGATTCATTCTCCTTCATGGAGAGATTTTGGAGTTGGTTGAGGAACAAATCCCTCTTTGCGATTCTTGAGTCTCGGGTGCCCTCGTGAAGCTCAATGAGTTTGTTCCACAAGTCCTTTGCACTTGTGAAAGGACCAACCTTGATGAGTTGGTCTTTGTTCATGCCGCATTGTAGAGTGACAACCGCCTTCGCGTCGGCTTCACTCTTCCGAGTTTGTTCGGCAGTCCACCGCCATGATTCGAGTTCTTTGCCTTCATCATCCTTAGGAGGGTGAATCCCTCCTTCACCGCGAACCAAGTATTGATGTCCATCTTCAAGTAATACTCCATCTTTGATCTCCAATATTGAAAATCAGCGCCATCAAAGAAAGGAGGTCGGGTGGTGGAAAATCCTTCTCTCAATGCCATCTTGTTGATAGCTCTCGGATGTTAAGCCGTGAACAGAGCCCCAAGCTCTGATACCACTTGTTGGAACCCGAATGGCTAGAGAGGGGGGGTGAATATAGCCAATACTTAGACTTTGGCACAAATCAATTTCTGCACTCACTTGTTAGTAGCACAGCGGAAGATAACACAGAAAGCAGAAAACAGAAAAGAAAGAAAGCAACACAACTAGCAAGATCGCTAACAAGGAGGGTTTACAAGGTTCGGGATAACTTGCCCCTACTCCTTGGCGTGCCCTTAAGGTGGGCGATCCTTGATCGTCGGCAGATCAAGCCCGATTATCACCGGATAGAAACAACCTCCTTCTCGGTGGAGAAACCTCTCCACAGCGTTTCAATCACAGATTTAAGTTTAAGCACAAAGAAACAACAAGAAGATTTTACTCAAGCACTTAGCAAAGACAAGAACACAGCAAGCTTTCCTGAGCTCCACCCAGCGGCGATCTCACGCAAGAACCCTTCCTCTTGTCTTCCCGCTGTCGGACTCCAAGCCTCTTGTTCTCTCCTTCAAGCGCTCAAGTAATGGATATTGCTTCTCGATTGCAGTAGCTTGCTCAAGGGGATGAAACTTCAGAACGCGCAAGCTAGATGTGGAGAACACAAAGGCGCAGCAAGANTTTCCTCTACTAGTAACTCATCATGCAAGTCAGCTACTTCCTCAACCCTAGAGGATTTCAAGTTTTCAACTTCAAGTTTCAATGATTTAATCTAATCTTCCAACAATTCAACATGCAAGTCATCAATGTTATTATCTCTAGATAATCTCAATTAATCAATTTCTAATTGCAAAGCTTTAACCTTATTTTTTGACTTCTTAAGCATACTAGTTAAACATGCAATTGCTCTATAACACTTTTCAAGTTCGGGAGAAGTTACCTCTTCATCATCCAAAGATGATGAAGCCGCGTTTGATGAGTTGGAAGATTCATCACTGCTCTCTTGATCTCCCAATTCCATGAGTGCCACATGCCTTGTGCTCTTCTCCTCCTCTTCATCGGATGAGCTAGAGGATGACTCATCCCAAGTGGCCTTCAAGGCCTTCTTCTTCTTCTTGAATTTTTCTTCTTTCTTTTTGGATTTCTCCTCCTTCTTATTTAGTTTTGGACATTCATTCTTGAAATGCCCTTTCCTACCACACTCAAAGCAAGATGCATTAGTCTTATCAAATTTAGCTTCACTAGAGTTACCTCTACTCTTGAAGCGTCGACCCCTTCTCATCATTCATCTCACAAAGTTCGCCATCTCGGAGGAAGAATAGCCGCTGCCATTTTCCTCAGAATCGGACTCGGATTCGGAAGAGGATGAAGACGAATAGACTTCCTTCTCCTTCTTCTTCTCCTTCTTCTTCTTGTTTGACCGGTACCCTGCAACTAAAGCAATCCCCTTCTCCTTGGGGCCTTTGTTAGCCATTTCATGCAATTCCATCTCACAAAATAAATCATCTAACTTTACAATGGATAGATCCTTGGAAACTTTGTAGGCATCCACCATGGATGACCACAAAGCATTCCTTGGAAAGACTTTTAAGACATACCTCACAAGGTCGCGATTCTCGACCTTTTCATCAATCGAATGAAGCCCATTGAGGACTTCCTTGAACCGGCTATGGAGCTCACTTACCGATTCATTCTCCTTCATGGAGAGATTTTGGAGTTGGTTGAGGAACAAATCCCTCTTTGCGATTCTTGAGTCTCGGGTGCCCTCGTGAAGCTCCATGAGTTTGTTCCACAAGTCCTTTGCACTTGTGAAAGGACCAACCTTGATGAGTTGGTCTTTGTTCATGCTGCATTGTAGAGTGACAATCGCCTTCGCGTGGGCTTCACTCTTCCGAGTTTGTTCGGCAGTCCACCGCCATGATTCGAGTTCTTTACCATCATCATCCTTAGGAGGGGTGAATCCCTCCTTCACCGCGAACCAAGTATTGATGTTCATCTTCATGTAATACTCCATCTTTGATTTCCAATATTGAAAATTAGCGCCATCAAAGAAAGGAGGTCGGGTGGTGAAAAATCCTTCTCTCAACGCCATCTTGTTGATAACTCTAGGATGTTAAGCCGTGAACAGAGCCCCAAGCTCTGATACCACTTGTTGGAACCCGGATGGCTAGAGAGGGGGGGGGTGAATATAGCCAATCACTTGGACTTTAAGGACTTATCAGATTTCTTCACTTCACTTGGTTAGTAGCACAGCGGAAGTATGAAAACAAAAAATGCAGAAACAGGAAATGAAGGGAAACAACTACAACTAGCAAGATTGCTAACAAGGAGGGTTTATAAGGTTCGGGGATAACTTGCCCCTACTCCTTGGCGTGCCCTTAAGGTGGGCGATCCCTTGATCGTCGGCAGATCAAGCCCCGGTTATCACCGGATAGAAAGCAACCTCCTTCTCGGTGGGGAAACCTCTCCACAGCGTTTCAATCACAGATTTAAGTTTAAGCACAAAGAAACAACAAGAAGGATCTTACTCAAGCACTTAGCAAAGACAAGAACACAGCAGGCTTTCCTGAGCTCCACCCAGCGGCGATCTCATGCAAGAAACCCTTCCTCGTGTCTTCCCGCTGTCGGACTCCAAGCCTCTTGTTCTCTCCTTCAGGAGCTCAAGTAAAGACTGATTGCTTCTCAGATTCTATAGCTTGCCCAAGATGATGACCTTCAGAACGTGCAACCTAGATGTGGAGAACACAAGGCGCAGCAAGAACTTAGTTCGCGAACTCTAGAACACAACCTCTGCTTAAACGAACCCTTCTTCCACACTTTTGTTTCTCCACTCAGCACCAGGTGACAGCATCTCCTACAGCCTCCAGCTGCTTCCCTGCCAACGCCAGCTACCACTGAGCCCTTCCTGGACTTCCTGAGCTCCCCTCAGCCAAGCTCCAGTCAGCAGCTCCAGTCTGCAGCTTCGGCCGTTGCAACCTGAGATGGAAAACGGACAAACCTGCTCCAAGGAAAGCCTTCATTGACTTCTCCTTGAGTGTTTGAATCCTCCCCTATCACCGGCAGCTTAATCAGAGTGTTAGAGCAGCATATCAAACAGCAAATCATATATCAGATGTTAAGCGCAGAGAATCGGATACGTTCAGACGCGATCAGAGCGTCTGACAGTGCATTTTGAATTAAAGTGATCGGTCACCGGACCGATCAGAGAGTCTCATGATCGGTCACCAGACCGATCAGGCTGGGTCCAGACTGATCAGTCTCTATCCTGATCTGTAACGACCCGGCCCGTCTACCGACCCATTTACTGGCCCATTTACCAGTCCTCACGACCGTCGTATCGTCGTACCGTCGACCATCGACCGTGCCGTTACTCATACTAGGTCTTCCCACCCCTGGGTGTGGATTTTTGCCTTCCCAGGATTCGAACCCTAGACCCAGGCTTAAATCTAGTTCTTTATGAATCCTGAATACCAATTGAGCTACGGTATTCAGGATTCATAAAGAACTAGATTTAAGCCTGGGTCTAGGGTTCGAATCCTGGGAAGGCAAAAATCCACTGCTCAGGAAGTGGGAAGACCTAGTATGGTAACGGCACGGTGGACGGTCGACGGTACGATGGTCGTGAGGGACGGTAAATGGGCCGCCAAATGGGCCGGGTTGTTACATGATCGGTCCCCAACGCTCGATTAGAAATTACAATTTCTTTGGGACTCTCCTGGATCGATCACCAGACCGATACAAGGTTGTGGGTCGATCACCCGACCGATCCACCCCTTTATCGGGTGATTTTTGAGTTTCGCAGTCCAGACCCCCTGATCGATCACCGGACCGATCAGAAAACCTCCTGATCAGTCACCAGACTGATCAGGTAGTGACCAGACCGATCAGGCTCCGTCCTGATCGATCATAGTGAGGAACCTGCGATGCTGGATCGTTCTCCAGAACGATCTGCACAGTGATCCTGATCGGTCACCAGACCGATCAGGAGCAGTTCAGCAAGGGAACTCAACCTCACTGTTTGCTCCCTGATCGGTCACTAGACCGATCAGGAGCAAAGCAATGGGTGAAACGCATACTCCCTGATCGGTCACTAGACCGATCAGTCATCGCTGGATCGGTCACCAGACCGATCCACGAAGGAGCACCGTGCCAACTCCCTGATCGGTCACCAGACCGATCCAGGGGCTCCAACCTAGCCCTCCAAGCTAGGGTTTCATCCACCTTAGCCCTCCAAGCTAAGGATTTTTCACCTAACCCTCCAAGTTGGGAATTTGCACCTAACCCTCCAAGTTAGGACTTTTCACCTAGCCCTCCAAGCTAGGACTTTTCCCCCAACTCTTCTGGATTAGGACTTTTCTAAACCTAGCCCTCCAAGCTAGGACCTGACCCTCCAAGCCAGGACATTTTCACCTAATTCTCCATGATGGGAATTTGCACCTAACCCTCCAAGTTAGGACTTTTCACCTAGCCCTCCAAGCTAGGACTTTTCACCCATCTCTTCCGAATTAGGACTTTTCACACACCTAGCCCTCCAAGCTAGGATTTTCCATACCATGCCTGATCCCCGACCAGGACTTAATCATAATCATCATAATCATCCACCTAAACTAAAATCGGTGTCAACACCAAAACAACAATCAGGGCCAGACTGCATCAACATGAACAAGGTTTCTAATAGAGAGTTTTGAGTTTTACGAAAATAAATTTAAGTAAAGGAGTTCACAACTTTTTCAAAAATAGTTTTCGAACAAAACACGTGCCTTCAGATCGGAGAACCTTCATCCGCAGCTCGGTCAGCGCTTATCCCCTTCGAATCGGCCTCTGGAGCTGACTGGGGCGCCCGGGACCTCCTGGGCGCCTAGCATGACTTGGTATGCTGGCTTCTAGATCTATAGGTGCATGCAATTCTAGGGTTAGGGCCTAGGCTAAGTCCATTTTGCGAAAAAGCCCTAATTTTGAAGGGGGTAAGTTTTAAAAAAAGCTAAGTTGGAAAAATCATTTTAAATAAATAAAGAAAATAAAGAAATAATTTTGCAGAAAATAAAATAGTTTTTGAATAAATATAATTAGAGCAGTCCTATTCTACCAAGCATAACCCTAACTGCCTTCTTAGTAAGCTGAACTCAGACTCAGGTAGGGTTTTAATGAATATATCAGCTAAGTTAGATTTTAAGTCTACATGCTTAAGGACTATCTCACCCCTGGCTACATGATCTCTTACGAAGTGGTGTTTAACTTCTATGTGTTTAGTTCTAGAGTTTTGGATTGGGTTCTTAGTTAGATTAATTGAACTTATTATCAATGTAGACTTGGGTTTGGGTGTAGTCAAGATGGAAGTCATTAAGAGTGTGCATCATCCATAAGAGTTGTGCTACACTCTCTCCTAAAGCAACATACTCAGCTTCAGTTATGGATAGAGCTACACAGTGTTGCTTTCTGCTACACCAACTTACTAGACTATTTCCTAAAAGTTGGCAACTTCCACTTGTACTCTTTCTATCGAGTTTACAACCAGCATAGTCAGAATCCGAGTATCCTGACAGGTCAAAAGTTGAGGTCCTAGGATACCAAATCCCTACATTTAGGGTGCCCTTGATGTATCTAAGTATTCTTTTTAGGGCTGCTACGTGTGTTTCGTTAGCACAAGTTTGGTATCTGGCACACATTCCTACAGCAAAAAGGATATCAGGTCTGCTATTTGTAAGGTAAAGTAGACTACCAATCATACTTCTATATACTTTAAGGTCTACGGGTTTACCATTAGGGTCATTATCTATTTTTACATTTGTGGCCATAGGGGTACTTATGCTTTTGGAGTTATCCATTTTGAATTTCTTTTAACTCCTTAGCATATTTGGATTGATGGACATAATTTCCATCCCTAGTTTACTTGATTTGTAATCCTGAAAAGAAGTTGAGCTCACCAACTAAGCTCATTTCGAATTCATTTTTCATTATTTTTACAAATTCTTTTAAGAAATTTGAGTTGGTGGATCCAAAAATTATATCATCAACGTAGATTTGGGCAATAAAGATATCTTTTTCTAAGGTCTTAATGAAAAGAGTAGAGTCAATTTGTCCTTGTTTAAATTCCTTAGAAATGAGGTAGGTTGATAGGCGTTCATACCATACCCTAGGTGCTTGTTTTAGTCCATACAGTGTCTTATTGAGTTTGTAAACATGGTCAGGCTTTTCTAAGTCCTCAAAACCGGGGGGTTGTCCTACATAGACTTCTTCTCTAATAAATCCATTTAGAAAAGCTGACCTTACATCCATTTGGTAGAGTTTAAATCCTTTATGGGCTACAAAGGCTAGCAACATTCTAATGGAGTCAAGTCTAGCTACTGGGGCATAGGTTTCGTCATAGTCTAACCCTTCAACTTGACTGAACCCTTTAGCTACTAAGCGGGCTTTATTTCTAACTATTTCCCCTTGGTCATTTAGCTTATTCCTAAAAACCCACTTAGTGTCAATAATGGATTTGCCCTCAAGTTTAGGTACTAGTTCCCAGACTTGGTTCCTTTCAAATTAGGCTAACTCCTCTTGTATTGCTATGATCCAATCAGGATCAGGTAAGGCTTCCTCTATAGTCTTAGGTTCAATTTTTGAAAGTAGTGCAATCTGACTAAGATTTCTATAGGAAGACCTAGTTCTGACTCCTAAGGTTGGATCACCCACAATTTGATCAGTTGGGTGACTGAGTCTGGGTTTCTTGATTTTTCTAGAACTTGGTTCAGCCTCAGGTCCGGCTGGATGGTTTGGTTGAGTATTTGGTTTAACTACTTGAGTTGGTTCAATTATTGGTTCAATTGACTCAGTAGTTAGTTCATTTAGGGGTTCAATTAGTGGTTCAATAATTTGTTCATTATCTTCGTGATCACTATTTGATGGATTTAAATCTAGGTTATTAGTTTTCTCATCAAATATTAGATTTGTTGTTTCTTCAATTTTGTTAGTTTGTTTATTGTAGACCCTATAGGCCCTGCTTGTTGTCGAATATCCTAAGAAGACCCCTGGGGTTGACTTAGACTGGAATTTACCTAGATAGTCCTTGGTGTTTAGGATATGGACTTTGCACCCAAAGACCCTTAGGTAATGTAGGTTTGTAGTGTAAACATTATTTTTCCTAGTGCCGTTAAGTATGATTTCAGAGTCTTGCAAGTTTCTAATCAGACAGTTAGAGTTGGTAAAGGTAACTACATAGCCAGTATCACACAATTGACTTATACTAAGCAAGTTAAATTTAAAGTTTTCAACCAAAAGTACCTTTTTAATGACAAAATCAGATTTGAGTTCAATGTTACCTGACCCAATGACTTTGAGTGTAGCATTGTTGCCAAATGCTACTGAGCCTAGGTTCTTGAACTTGAGTTTGGTGAATTTCAATGTCCCCAGTCATGTGTCAGGAGCACCCGCTATCCAACATCCATTGGTCCAAATCTTTATGTTCCTACACATAAAGAGTTTGTTGATTTGGATTCAATTAGAATCAAGGATAGCCTAAATTGATTTTCACAACCTAATCTGTCTCACCCAATCTAGAGTTATCAATCACGTTAATCTTATGGGTTTTTGTGAGACAGGTTTTAATAGAAGTAAAGATTTTATTTTGAAAAACTATGATTAGTTTTGAAAAATTAACTTAATTTTGAAAAACCAATTAATTATGTTTTAAAAATTATTTTTGAAAACAATGGTTGAATCTAAGATTAATTGAAATCTGTGTTAGATTCAAATCTGACAATAGTAAAGTGAATTTGGTTTTCAATAATCGGCTTCCAAGTCTTGGCGAGGCACTAGGTCTTCTTTGGCCGTAGCCTTATTGGATCATCAACCCTTTCCTTGACAAAGCCTTTTATTGAAAATCTATTTTCAAGTTCCTCCTTGAAAGATTTTGGTCTAACAAGTTTGGGTCTTGGATCGGTAGCTTCGGCTAGTTCCGCCAAAATGGCTTCCCTAACGTACTATCATCTCACCTCCACCCAATACTATGTTGTTCAAATTTCAGTTAATCGGTTTAGTCCTTAATCTAACCAGTCCTAGGTCTAAGCATGGTAAATTGCAGTAAATAAATAAGCAAGCAAGCATGCAATTTTACAATAAGAAAAAGAATTTATTTAACTATAAAAATAGTTTTTAAATTGGCTCCCCCTAGACTAAAGCCACGGTAATGATTAGGCAAGATATGAATCTTGCCCTTGGGGATCCAATACTGGTTTGGTCCAGCTTGGTTGGTCAGGCAAAGTTTGGGTACCCATGCCTGAACTTTGGGTCTAGACTGATTCAGTACAGCATAATATGACCTTTGTCTAGCCTTGGTTTGATACCCTAACCCGGATCGATTTAGAATGGACTTTTGTTTTCCAAGGATCATATCAAGACCCTTGGAACCCAAAGTGAATCGTTCCAAAGCTGTTCTAAGGTCCTTGACTTGTGTTTTCAAGGAAGAGTTCTCTTTCTCAAGCTTTTCAACTTGAGTAGAGGTTCCTTCTTGAACCTTCTCAGTCAAAGATCTAGAGTCAGTGTCCTCTTTCAGGAGTTTTACTTCCTGTCGGAGAGACTCGACTCGAATTTTGGCTTTCGCCAAGTTACTAGATATGTAAGCAATTAATTCTGCTAATTCAACTTTTGAATAACCACTTACAGTTATTTTGCCGTCTTCCAAAATGGTGAGCTTTCCGTCGTCCGGTTCCGATTCTGATCCGGTGTCGATTTCTTCCGAAGCAGTAAGGGCGAGCAGGTTCGATTGTGGGGCCTCTTCTTCTTCTTCGGATGAAGACTCGTCCTATGTTGCTTGAAGGGCCTTCTTCCTTCTTGTCTTCTTGGCTTCTTTCAGATTAGAGCACTCCAACTTGTAGTGTCCCTTCTTGTTGCATTCGTAGCACGTTACGTTGGATTTGGTCTTGGATGGTTCGGTTGGATCATCCTTCTTTTGACTAGCTTTTCTTCTGTTGGCCTGATTCTTCAATTCCTTGTAGTAGTCCTGAGCTAGCCGCACAAGCTTGGGTCGATCCCCTTCGCTGTCTTCTGAGTCTGAGTCTGAGTTTGAGTCAGACTCGGGTGCAGGTTGAGGCTTCTTCTTGGCCACCTTTCCTGTTTTGCCTACAACAAAAGCAATGTCTATCTCGGCTAAGGTGCAGTTAGTTTGCTCATGTAATTCAAATTCAGAAAATAACTTGTCTAATTTGATTTTGGAAAGATCCCTTGAAACTTTGTACGCATCTACCATAGATGCCCACAAAGTATTTCTCGGGAAGGCGTTTAGGGTATACCTGATTAGGTCACGGTTTTCTACCTTGTGACCGATTGTATGTATACCGTTCATCAACTCCTAGATTCTGGCGTGGAGATGGACTGCTGACTCACCGTCGTTCATTTTGATTGTGTATAACTTGTTCAGCAGTAGGTCCCTCTTGCTGATTCAGGTGTCGGAGGTTTCTTCGTGCAATTCGATCAACTTACCCCAGAGTTCCTTTGCACTTTTGAATGGTCCCACTCGGTTCAGCTCTTCTTTGGTTAGACCGCATTGGAGTGTCTGGGTTACTTTAGCATCAGCCTCGATTTTCTTTTTCAGCGAGGCATCCCATTCTGTGTAAGGATGTGCCACTCCTTCAGTATTTTTCAGGATTTCCAGACCAGATTGGATTATAATCCACATGTCCACCTGAGTTTTCAAGTGGACTTCCATCCGACTCTTCTAGTAGGAGAAGTCCTCCCCACTGAAGAGTGGTGGTCTGGCTGTACTGAAACCTTCTTGCATGGCCATTTAGAATTTCTGACGTAATAACAAAAAAAAACTGTCCCAAGACTTAGCCTTGGATTAGTAGTGCGGGAATAAAATAGTTAAAACGAAACGATCGAGCGGTGTTTCACCGACCTTGATTAACGATAAAGATTCAATCGAAAAAGAAATTAAAATTTTCATAAAAATCTGAAAAAAAACTCCCAAATTAGTGGTTGCACCAAATTTGAGCTACCCTGCTCTAAAACCACTTGTTGGATCGAGAGAAACGATAGAGGGGGGGTGAATATCGTTAAAACTTTTTCATCAGATTAAGGAAAGAGTAAATGCAGTGGAAAACAAAATAATCACACAAAGAACACAAGTCTTTTACTTGGTTCGGAGTCGCGGTCGGCTCCTACTCAAAGGCACACGGTCCTTGACCGTTTACCGCGGGTAATTCTATAATCGGGCAAAGGTTTACAGATTTTGGAACAAGAATATTGCAGTAAATAAAAGAGTTACGCTTTTCATTATCGACACCCGATGTGGATCGTACTTCATAGTAGAGGGTCATCGTCGGCGCTGGAATCTCGAGATCGGAGTTTGCCGGAGCAGAGCGCTTGAACGAAAAGCTTGGAGGCGTTAGAAAGTTGTGTTTTTAAAGCCTTGGGGTCGAGCCCCTTTTATAGTGCTCCTGGGGGCGCCTGATTCGGTAGGGGGCGCCTGACACGTGGCATCAGATCGGAGAACCTTCATCTACAGCTCGGTCAGCGCTTATCCCCTTCGAATCGGCCTCTGGAGCTGGCTGCGGTGGCCGGGACCTCCTGGGCACCTAGCTTGACTTGGTCCGCTGGCTTCGTGCTGATTTTGCTTCGATTTCTCATTGTCTTTGTCCTTGGGCGCCCGGGACCTCCCGGGCACGTAGCCCAGTGTGATTTCGAAGCATTCTTGCTTCTTTGCTTGTTTGGCTTTGACCTTGGGCGCCCGAGACCTCCCGGGCGCCTAGCCCAGCTTCTTACCCCCTTCCTTTGGGGCATTCTGAGCTGCAGACACACACTCCTTCGGTCCTGCAACCAAGGTTAGTTCCAAAACAACCAAAGCAAGAATATTAGTCAATATTTACAGCCATAGTTATCTTGGTTCTATCTTCGGGTCTCCTAAATGGAACCCTAGGTCGAACCGACGCCTACTGTTCCCTCGACGGGGAGGGAGTCCTCACCTACTCCTCTCAGGAGAGTTTACCTTTTGCCAACCAGCTCCTCCGGTTGGACTTTTGCCCGATCCACCTGACCAGGTCTTCGTGCCAAACTTCCGGTCAGGTCTTCTTGCCTAGTCCTTGACCAGGACTTCTTTGCCCAGCCCTTTGCCAGGACTTCTTGCCTAGTCCTTGACCAGGACTTCTTTGCCTGACTTCTGGTCAGGTCTTCTTGCCCAGTCCTTGACCAGGACTTCTTTGTCCTGCCCTTTTCCCAGACTTCTTCCCCAGTCCTCGACTAGGACTTCTTTGCCTAGTGTACCTAGGGCTTCTTTCTGCACACTTAGTAATCAAATTAGACCACAAATAATACTTAACTTTGAATCCTTTACCAATATCAAAACAAGGTTCGATATGGTGGTTCATGCACCAACAATCTCCCCCTTTTAAATTTATGGCAACACAATTCAAAGTTAAGTAAAAACATATAACAGTTAAGAATAGAAGGTAAAAATCAATGAAGTATAGTGGAATAAGTGTAGATTTGAAAAAAATCTTTTATTTCTCATACTCCCCCTAAAACCCTGAATACTTGTGTTATAAAACACTTAACTTTCACTATTCCTCCCCCTTTGACATATATGAAAAACATACATGGGCGAACAAGGTTTCTAATAGAGAGTTTTGAGTTTTACCAAAATAAATTTAAGTAAAGGAGTTCACAACTTTTTCAAAAATAGTTTTTGAACAAAACATGTTACGAAACTTTTTTTTTTGAAAAAATACTTTTGATTGGAAGTTTTGAAAATTATGTTTTGAAACACAAGAAGTATGAAAATTTAAGTAAAGAGATTTTCATGAAACTCCCCCCTTAATATGAAACTCTTCCCCTTATTTTTAGAAAAACCTTGCAAAATTGAAACATTGCATAAAGCTCCTCCTTGGCTATATATCAATAAAGAACTTTTGAAAACCATATTTTGAAAGAAGTTTGTAAGGAAAAAGTTTGTGTATCAGAGCCTATGAGTTTTGAAAACATAAAATTACTTAGTATAATTCTTAAAAGCATAGCAAAAAGCTTAAATTGCACCAACAAAACTCCACTTTGAAAAGTATTGTGCAATTTGAAAAAATATTTTGTATTTGTAGGCAAGTCTTTTAGAAAATTCATGCACTTAGAACACTATTGCCTTAGAAGAACTTATATTTAGAAAAGATTTTTCAAAAGATTGCACTCATAAAAAGATTTTCATTTAACAAATAGTACATTTAGATGAATACTTTAAACAAATGTTCTGCAAAAGAAAATTTGAAACACATTTTCACTTTAAACAAGATTGAAAAGATTGTTCTTTGAAATATGTTAGTATTGCACTTTTGAAATTGTAAAAAAAGTATTCGTACTTTGTAAACATTAGTGCCTTGAAAAGTATTAGTAATTTTGAAAACATTATATTTTGAAAAATAGTAGTACTTTTGAAAGATGTTATGCATATTTTGAAAACTATAAGTACCCCCTTTTTTTTTTGAAAAATATCACGAGTTTGTAAAAAGCCTAAGTACTTTAAAAAATATTATGAATTTGAAAAACATAAGTACTTTTAAAATATTAAAGAAAATTACTTGACTTATAAAAAATATTATTTTTAACACATAATATTTTACTTGCTTTGGTTTATTTTCCAGTCTGACATAATCCTAGGAAATCATGTTAACTATAAGGGCATTTCCCTAAGTGTCATGGAAATTCTCCGACTCAAGTAAATACTATTTCCAAAAAGAATTTTGATAAGCCAAAATGATAGTATTTTGAAAATATATGCAAGTATATTTTGAAAAATGTATGAACTTTTGAAGGCACAATATTTTACTTGACTTGGTTTATCTTCCAGTCTGACACAATCCTAGGAATCCTTGTTAGCTACAAGGACATTTCCTTAAGTGTCCTGAAAATTTTTCCAAGCTCAAGAGAAATATTATTTCAAATTGATAAAAAAACATTTTAAAAAATCTTATAATATTTGAAAGAAAATTACTTGTGTTTTCAGAAGAATTTGAAAATACATGCATGAAAACATATCACTTTGAAATATTCAATAATTCATTTAATTTGACCTCCCCCTAAACATGACCCAGTCCTAGAAAACTTGTTGACCACAAGTACTCTTCCTCTATCTATTTAGGGTTTAGTTCAGATCAAAGGAATTATCTGATAATTTCAAAATAGATAATTACCAATAAAAACTTTTCAGAAATTCTTCTTTTGATTTAGACTCCTCCTAAATTTGACACATCCTAGGAGTCCTTGTAGATCATGATGAAGACTTCCTCTGTGTCTTTAGGGTTTATCAAAATTAAAGGAACAATTTTGAACAACCTTTTGAGTATGATAATTTTCAAGGAGATAAATTTTTGAAAATACAATTTGGAATGATAGCACAGTTTTCGAAAAATATTTTGAAATGATAATAATTTTTCAAAGATATGATAATAATTTTTCAAAGAGATAGTAATATACGAAGGTTTTTGAAACAAATTTTTTGAAAACCTTATTTTGAGATGATACTAAATTTTAGAGCATAAGGTTTTTGAAAAAATCTAAATTTTTTGAAAAATATAAAAAAAACTCCCCTTGTATCTGACTCGTCTGACTTTTTCTAAGTGCTTGAAGGGTCTTCAGTGTTGACCAAGTTTGACTATGTTGACTTGGTTTTACCAATTAATAATTGACCCAATCAAGTCCTAGGTCTTAGTATAATTCAATCAAGACTTAGTTTGATGAGTTAATTTTGAAAACAAATAAAATTCAATTTTTGAAAAATGCTGAGTGGAAAACATACAGAGTTAATTTAGATTTAATTTCGGAAAACAATTGAGTTGATTTTGAAAAAGTATTGAACTACAATATTAGGTCCTAGACATCTCACCCAGTTCTACATAACAAGACAGGTTACCTTATCTGTTTTGTAAGATGTTTTAAGAACAATGAAATATTTTAAGTTTGAAAACCATGGTTAATTTTAAAAGGTTAAATTAATTTTGAAAATGTTTATTAAGTTTAAGTCTATTTTGCAAAATTGTATTGAATCTAGGATTAGTTGAAATCTGACAATAGTAACATGAATTTGGTTTTCTATAATTGGCTTCCAGGTCTTGGCGTTAGAAAGTTGTGTTTTTCAAATCTACACTTATTCTGCTATACTTCATTGATTTTTACCTTCTTTTTTTAACTGTTATAAGTTTTTACTTAACTTTGAATTGTGTTGCCATAAATCAAATAGGGGAGATTATTGGTGCAGGAAGCACCATATCGAACCTTGTTTTGATATTAGCAAAGGATTCAAAGTTAAGTATTATTTGTGGTCTAATTTGATTACTAAGTGTGCAGAATGAAGCCCTAGGTACACTAGGGAAAGAAGTCCTGGTCGAGGACTGGGCAAGAAGTCCTGGCAAAGGGCTCCTGACGTAAGGTTGGGCACTAAGACCTGGTGAGTGAAGCTGGGCACTAAGACCTGGTTAAGGACTGGGCACCGAAGACCTGGTGAGTAAAGTTGGGCACTAAGACCTGGTCGCGGATTGGGCATGAAGACCTGGTGAGTGAAGCTGGGAAAAAGTCCAACTGGAGGAGCCGGTTGGCAAAAAGGTAAATTCTCTCGAGAGGAGTAGGTGAGGATGCGTTCCCCGTAGGAGGGAACATTAGGCGTCGGTTTGACCTAGGGTTCGATTTGGGAAGCCCAAAGTCAGAACCAAGATAGCTCAGGCTGTAAATCAAGCTTTATTTTATATCATTTATATGTTTCTTGTGTTTTGGAACTAACCCTGATTGTAGGAATAAAGGAAAGGAGATTTCTGCTGCTAGGCGCCTCAATGGAGTGAGGCGCCTCACTGGGCTAAGCGCCTGTGTTGAGACAGGTGCCCCAGTGAAGAGTTATTCCAAAGCAATCGAAGCAAACTGCCACGCAAGCCTCTGTACCAAGTCAAATGAGGCTCCTGTGTTAACACAGGCGCCCCAGTCAGCTCAGGTGCCCAAGTTGAAGGGATAAGGGCTGGCCAAGTCTGCGGATTGGTGTTCGCGCAGGATAGGCCACGTGTCAAGCGCCCCCTTCAACACAGATGCCCCAGTGACTGATATAAATAGGGGTTCACCCCCAAGGCTTTAGAAAAACATGCTCTCTACGCACTCATTCAAGTTCTACGCTCCGACAAGCTCCGTACTCACGATTCAAGCGCCGACGACGACCCGCTGCTCCGAACTTCCAACTTCTCCGGTCGTCGGTAAAAGTTCATTTATTTAAGTGTTGTGATTTCATTTTAAATTCTATATTTGTACCCCAAATTGTAATCTTTTACGAAAATATAGAATTGCCCATCATAAACGGTCAAGGACCGTGGGCCTTGGAGTAGGAGCCGACCGCGACTCCGAACCAAGTAAAAACAAACCGTGTTAGCGATTGTTTTTGCTATTTCCGCTGCGCAATTACTCACTTTGTCTGAAAATTTTAACGATCGATATTCACCCCCCTCTATCGATTCAATCTGATCCCACAAGTGGTATCAGAGCGGGTGGCTCAAACTTGGTGCAACCACCAGTTTGAGAATTTTTTTTTAGATTTTCGAATTTCAAATTTTTTTCCGCTCGAATCTTTCCCGTTAATCAAGGTTGGTGCAACACCACTCGATTTTTTTCGTTATTAATATTCTTCCAGCACTACTAATCCAAGATTCAGTCTTGGAATGAGTTTTCCCCCCTCTTTTCAGTTTAATCAAATGGCCAACCAAGAATGGAACAACGCCCGTCCACCGCTCTTCTCTGGAGAAAATTTCAACTCTTGGAAAAGTCAAATGGAATCCCATCTGAAGGCCCACACGAACATATGGATGATCATCCAAATGGGATTCTCTTTTTCCATAGAAGATGAGTTATCAATCGAGTGGGACAAACTGGATGAACAAACCCTCAACCAAATTGAGACCGATGCAAGGGCAACTGCAATCCTACAATGTGGCCTAACCAAGGAACAACTTGAACTAGTAGGTCAATTTGGATGTGCTAGAGAGATTTAGGAAAAATTGATCAACCTTCATCAAGAGATCTCAGATAAAGAAGAAGATCAGGTAAGTTATGTTGCTTTCTCGGCTCAAGCTCAAATTGCCGAGACAGAGTTGGCACCCGACTTCGAAATTGACTCTGGATCAGAAGATGAGATAGAATCAGTACCTGACTGCGAATTCGAGCCAGAGTTAGAAGATGAATTGACTGAGACAAAAATGGTAACCAATTTCGAATTTTTTTCAGAATTATAATTAAATAATCAGACTGATATGTAATGGTTGAGGAAGGTATAATTTCTAGTGCAGGGAAAATGCCAAGAGAACCACCAAAGAAGAAGCTTCAACCAGTACCCGAGTCTGAGTCAGACTCGGAATCAGAAGACAGTGAAGAAGATCGACCCAAACTGGTCCGATTGGCTCTTGACCACTACAAGATGTTGAAGAAACAGAAATTAAAGGCGGCTAAAATCAAGGGGGAAATTACCAACCAGGAATCAAACGGTAATGTGGTAAGTTCAAAATTTAAAAATCATATAATATGTTTTAAGTGGAGTAAAATAGGACATTACAAGAGTAAGTGCCCCACTCGCAAGAGTCGACCTTCACCAAACGGAACCCTCAAGAGTACTAGACAAACAATCGAGAAAGGTAAATTGACTATATTTGAAAATCCAGTATTTATCTCAAATGATGTGATTGAATCTTATAAATAAGTTAAAGAAAATTTCAAAAAATTAGAACAAGAAAATGAAACACTGAAACATAAGGTCAAAATGCTAGAAAATTTAATTCACAATCTTGCTGTTTTCAAAAATCCGGAGTATTACTCCAATTATGATGTTACTTGATAGATCAAAAAGCATTGCTAGAGGGGGGGTGAATAGCGACTTTCGAACCCCTTTCTTCCTACACGGTTAGTTGCACAGTGGAATATACAATAAAAACAATCAAACAAATACTGACCAATGCTAACATGGAAGGTTTACTTGGTATCCACCCCGGACAGGTGATTAATCCAAGAATCCGTGGGTGGATCACACCCCGGATAACCTCCGGCTAACTCTGTCCCTCTTTGTGGGTGGAGAAACCTCACCACAACACTTCGGATGCTATCTGAGCACAAAAGTCTACTAACTCACTTTGCCCAAGTGAGTTTCATCATGAATCTCAGCCGCCACGAAGTCCTCTTTAAATAGGACTCGGGCTGAAACCCTCGCTACCAGTCGACTGCTCTCAGGGCAGTCGACTGGTGCCACGGAAATTCAACCGTTGCACCCCAACGTTCAAATTCTCATCCACCTCACCAGCCACCTACCAGTCGACTGCCCCTAGGGCAGTCGACTGGTCCCCGACTAGAACCCTTCTATGAGTTCCATCAGTCGACTGCCCCCAGGCCAGTCGACTGGTCTACTCACCCACCTAAGGTTGCCCTTTCTGAGTACATTTCACTCCGCACTCAAACCCTAGGATTTCTCGAGTACAATCACACAACACTCATACCCTCACAACTCGACTGACTCCTCATCCGCAGCCTCGACTATTGCCTTCGTGCCCTCTTCATCTTCAGCTCCCGTCCCTCGGATGCATGCAAGCCTCCAGCTTGCCTCCATGTCATCCTTCACGCATGCCTCTGTAACACCCCAAAATTTCCATTTTTAGTTCTTAAAGTCCTTAGAATTATTTAAAAATGGTTTAGAAATATTCTAGATATTTTTAGGAATTTTTAGAATATTTTTATGGAATTTTCTGAGTCCGTTTAGTATTTTAAAAAAAAAAAGAAGAAAAACGTTTAAGGGCAGCAGGGGGTTCGAACCCGCGACCACCAGGAGAGCAGGCACGCACGGAACCAGCTGGGCTAGGGTATCAAGCACAACAGAAGATGGAGAGAAATATATTTATAGAGTAGTTACGCTTTTTCATAAAGATAGTATAAATAGATGATTAAAGAGAGGAAATTAGAATTTTGGGTTTCTCTTCCTCACCCTAGCCGTGCGACGCCCAAACCCTCTCTTCCTCCTCTCTTGGGCGACACCAACACCAAGCCCTAGAGTGCCGGCCAAGGCTCTCCTCCGAGAGATATTCCTATATTCGGGATCCCCGCGACGAGAGGAACGCGTAGGCGCGAAGAATTCTCCGAGATCTTAATTTTCTTCCGAACCTCCGACGCCGTTCTTGGTTGTAAGTCCAAGATATCAATGTAAGTACTGCTCACCTGCAGTAAGAGGCAGTTTTTTCCGCAAGAATTTCCTTTAAAAGTTTTAAAAGAGACATTTACCTTTAGTTTGAGATTTTTCATGTGATCTTAGTTCATTATATGCTTGTATAAGTTTGATTAAGCACCCTATATGAGATTAGGGGCTAAGAAAGTTATGAGAAAAGAAAAGAGAAGATAAAGATAAGAAAAGGAAAGGCCAAGGCCTTAAGAAATCCCCAAAAGTCAAGACTTAGGGATTTTAGCACGCAAGGTGCTCGAGAAAATGCCAAGGCATTTACAGATAAGAAAGAAAAGAAAAAAAAGCTATTTTATTTTCCAAGGCCAGTACCCGGCGTCCAAGGGCGTCGTTAAAGAAATCCAGGTGTCCAATTCCAAGGTCTTGGCCCTGGTAGACCAAGGTCTGCTCTATTAGGATTGGTGGCTCGCTACCCCAACCTTTTAAGGAACGCGCATGAGATGGTACTTACGTCTTCAGTGGATCCAAGTGATTATTATTTTCAAGTATATGCTTTAGCAAAGTTTTCTAAAGTTTAAGAAAGTTTTCAAAGAGTTAAAGAAAGATTTTAAGTTAAAGGATTGCTAAAGTTTCAAGTTAAGCCAAGAAAAGTGAGTTAAGATTTATTAATGCTTGAGTATGCATGTTTTTGAGTTATACATGTTCTTAGTGTTTCTTTCAAGCATATAAGTATATCATGTGATTTCATATTGTTCAAGAAGCATGTTTGCACATTTCGAGATTTTGTGAGCTAGATAGTACTTACTAAGATTTATGCTTATAGATGCATTTCCTCTTACTGTAGGTAAAGGTAAAGACAAGCAATTCTGAAGGAAGGCGACAAGGCGATGCTGAGCGACGTGTGTGTGGTGGCTGATTTTGGAGAGATCCTTGAGACGAGACAATTTAGTTATTTGAATTACAATGTTTAAGTTTATTCAAATTCCAAGTTATTGCTTTATGGAGTTTTAGCGAACGTTTAAGCTTTGGATAGTCTTACATGCTCAATTTCGTAGAATAAAGATTCCATGCATTTCATTTAGCATACATATCCTTATGATTGCATTGGATGAATAGAAGTGTGAGTAGTTTGAAATATTGATACTTTGTTGGAGATATTGATGCATGTGCCAAGATAGTACTAGTCCCCTTTGAATCAAGTTTTATTGCTTAAACATGCTTAGAAAAGTTGCTTTCTCATTTCATAATGCCTTAGTGATGTTATAGAACTTTGTGTGATGATTTCAATGGTTAGAAGTTAAGTTTGGTACAAACTTTAGCCTAAATTTTATATAGACTTTCATAACTTGCTAAATCTCGCAAAAGTCCTAATTTCAAGTTTATGGATTCGTTTTGATTGGCTAAATTGTTTAGAAAACTAGTATAGAGTATAGAAATGGTGTCATGATTTTGTATGGCTCGAAAGTATAGGTTTGGTGGAGTTTTGAAACAAGGCCTTGAATCTGAAATTCAGATTTCCAAGCGTGCCAGTCGACTGGTTCAGTGTCAGTCGACTGGCCTATCGAACAGTAGCTTCTGTTCGATGCATCAGTCGACTGCCAAGAGGCCAGTCGACTGGTGCCGCGCCCAGAAACTTTCTGTGGCCGATACCAGTCGACTGGTCAGAGGGCAGTCGACTGGTACCGTTGCAGTGAAGCTCTAGAGAAAGGAAGTATGCCATTGTATCATGCATGACTATTAGAGTTAGTATATCATAGATAGATTTAAATTGAGAAGAAAAAAAAAGATTTCCGCATTCTTAGTCGTGCATTAGAGTCAAGAAGTAAAGAAAGTAACGATCCGTCTAAGGCAGAGAAGGCGGGTCGCTACAGGTGGTATCAGAGCAGTTCCCATTCTCCAGCATCACACACACATCAGCATCAACCTTGCCGTCTTCAAGTAAGAAAGCTTTAAGTTTCAGTTTTTCTATTGCTCCTTTACTTAACTTCAGTATAGAGAAATGCTTAAGTACTTACTCACATGTGCATAGAACAAGGAAGCATGTTTAATACCTTAGTATCACGGAATCATGTTTAATCCCTAGAATGGATATTAGGATACTAAGTAAGAAGATAAGTTTATACCTAGAGAAGTAGTAGTGATTTCTTGTTCCCTTATACATTATTAGATGGCAAGAAGAGGCCGAGCTCCTAATGCAAGGAACGGAACCCCAGTTCAAGATAACAATGGGTCTGGCACAGAACAGCCAGACCTGATGGCAGTCATTGCTCAAATGCAAGCTCAGATGACAGAACAACAGAAGATCATCGCCACACTGATGGCAAATCAGCACCCAGTGCCCCCTACACCACCCCCAGCAGGAGTGGAAACTCCAGTGGTGACTGAAGTTCCACCCGTCACACAGGAGACCCCTGCCGTGAACCGAAGACAAGAAGCATACCTCGTCCAGTGGCAAAGGCTGAAACCTGAAAGCTTCTCAGGCACGACTGAGCCCTGGGATGCCCAGGCTTGGTTCAAGACTTTAGAGAGCACAATGGAGCTTCTTGACTGGCCAGAAGTCGAGAAGGTCAAATGTGCCTCCTTCTGCCTAACTGGAGATGCTCGTATGTGGTGGGAGCGGGTCAAGAGTAAGAGGATAGTCAACCAGATGAGCTGGGCAGATTTCGAGCAAGAGTTCTATGAGGAGTTCTTCCACATGCGGGTTACCAACAAGCACTACGAGGACTTCATGGAGTTCAGACAGGGTAGCCTACCAGTGGGAGAAGCAGTCGCGAAATTCAACAGACTAGCTCGCCTCTGCCCAGAGCTAGTCAGCACAGAGAAGGAGCGAGTCAGACTGATGCTCCGCATGCTGAACCCTGAGATAGCACTCAACGTGAACAGCGGGACGCACCGACCCCAGACCAGCGAGGAGTTGGTCAGTAGTGCTCTAATCTCAGAGCACTACCTGAATAGCATCAAGGCACAGCGAGCACAGCAGAAGCCAGTCCTGATTGAGAACAAGACAATAGGAGGCCAGAAGCCTCAGCCAAATAGCCAGAACTGGAAGAACAAGAACCACAAAAGGAAGCAGTGGCCTGGCAGCCAAAAAGGAAAACCAGAGAATAAGCAAGCTAGGTATCCACCTTGTCCTAAGTGTGGGAGGAACCATCCAGGAGCATGCCTTTTGGGTGTAACTGGATGCTATTCATGTGGACAAGAGGGACACAGATCCAAAGACTGCCCAAACAAGTTTAAGGTACTTCCTCAGCAGTCCGTACAGTATGGAGGCAAGCCTCAGTTACATTACATGCCTACTATACTGGAGGGACCTCAGATCAGTCAGGGAGGGTTGGAAGCAGCACCAGTTTCAACCAATGCCAGAGTCTTTGCCCTCACGAAGGAAGAAGCTGCCAGCGCCTCCACGGTCGTAACAGGTCAAATAGTTATTTTACAGCATTTAGCTACTACACTGTTTGACACTGGGGCGACCCATTCTTTCGTATCAGTACCTTTTGCTAGTAAGTTGCAGGTGCCTGCAGAGAGTTGGGAGTCCAGATTCCTGACAACTCTCCCTTCAGGGGAAATCATGGAGTCCACCCAGAGGCTCCGGGCTGTGCCAATCAAGATTTCAGACCGAGAGCTATATGTCGATCTGGTAGTCCTTGCGATGCAGGACTTCGACATCATACTGGGCATGGATTTCCTCAGTAAGTACAGCGCTTCAGTGGACTGCCGTAGAAGGAAGGTGGTTTTCAGCCCAGAAGGAGAACCACCATTCGAGTTTCAAGGAGCCCCAAGGAGGAAGACTCAGAAATTTCTCTCAGCCTTGGCAGCCCACCAGATGCTAGAGCAAGGGTGTGCTGGTTTTCTTGCACACATAGTGGACTCAGAAGCAAAGAAAGAACTCAAGCAGGAGGATGTACGGGTAGTCTGCGAATATCCAGAAGTGTTCCCAGAAGAATTACCTGGACTACCTCCCAACAGAGAAGTGGAATTCGAGATCGAGCTAGTGCCCGGTACCGGTCCGGTCTCGAAGGCCCCATATCGTATGTCTCCAGCAGAGTTGAAGGAATTACAAGAGCAACTCCAGGAGCTACTAGACAAGGGCTTCATTCGCCCGAGTCATTCACCCTGGGGAGCTCCTGTACTTTTCGTGAAGAAGAAGGATGGGTCTATGCGTCTGTGCATAGACTACAGAGCTCTGAACAAGGTAACCATCAAGAACAAGTACCCCCTTCCTAGAATAGATGATTTATTTGATCAACTCAAAGGGGCTATGGTGTTCTCGAAGATAGATCTGCGTTCTGGGTATCATCAGCTGAAGGTTAAAGAAAGTGACATCCCCAGGACGGCTTTCAGGACAAGATACGGCCACTATGAATTTGTAGTAATGCCTTTTGGAGTAACCAATGCTCCAGCAGTCTTCATGGAGCTGATGAACCACATCTTCAGGGAGTATCTCGATAAATTCGTCATTGTATTTATTGATGATATTCTCATATACTCACAGACTCCAGAGGACCATGCTACACACTTGAGGATAGTGCTGCAGATCCTTCAGCAGGAGAAGCTCTATGCAAAATTCTCAAAGTGTGAGTTTTGGCTAGATCAGGTGACCTTCCTAGGTCACATTGTATCCAAAGAAGGCATTCAAGTTGATCCAGCCAAGATAGAAGCAGTCAGCAACTGGTGTAGACCCAAGAATGCCAGTGAGATCAGAAGCTTCTTAGGCCTGGCAGGATATTACAGAAAATTTGTGGAGGACTTTTCCAGAATAGCCTCTCCACTCACAGCCTTGACCAGAAAGAACAAGAAGTTTGAATGGTCAGATAAATGCGAGCACAGTTTTCTAGAGCTGAAGAAGAGACTGACCAGTGCTCCCATCCTGACTGTTCCAGAGAGTGACAAGGCCTTTGACATCTACAGTGATGCATCCAAGATGGGCCTTGGAGCTGTCCTCATGCAAGACGGTAAAGTAATAGCATATGCCTCCAGGCAGCTCAAGGACNGTCTCATATCAGTCCTAGACATCAAGGACACGAATGAGGGTTCTTTGGGATGGTAACCAATACCGGCCCTATTGTAGACACCCTTTGGCATTCAAGATCATATCTAGGGTCTTAGAGCTAGTTGAGAACTTCCCAAGAATATCTTGAGTCTCTCAACTTCACTCTTTAATGATTGGTTTTCCCTACTAGAACTCATCATGCAATCACCTACTCCTCAACCTAGAGGATTTCAAGTTTCAACTTAAGTTTCAATGATTTAATCTCATCTTCTAACAATTCAACATGCAAATCATCAATGTTATCATCCCTAGATAATTTCAATTGATCAATTTCTAATTGCAATGCTTTAACCTTATTTTTTGACTTCTTAAGCATACTAGTTAAAATGCAATTGCTCTATAACACTTTTCAACTCGGGAGAAGTTACCTCTTCATCATCCGAAGATGATGAAGCCGCGTTTGATGAGTTGGAAGATCATCACTGCTCTTTGATCTCCCAAGCCATGAGTGCCACATGCCTTGTGCTCTTCTCCTCCTTCTCTTCATCGGATGAGCTTGAGGATGACTCATCCCAAGTGGCCTTCAAGGCCTTCTTCTTCTTCTTGATTTTCTTCTTCTTTTGGATTTCTCCTCCTTCTTCTTTAGCTTCGGGCACTCATTCTTGAAATGCCCTTTCCTACCACACTCAAAGCAAGATGCATTAGTCTTATCAAGTTTAGCTTCACTAGAGTTACCTCTACTCTTGAAGCGTCGACCCTTCTCATCATCCTTCTCACAAAGTTGCTATCTCGGAGGATGAGGAGCCGCTGCCATCTTCTTCGGAATCGGACTCGGATTCGGAAGAGGATGAAGATGAAGAGACCTCCTTCTCCTTCTTCTTCTTGTTGGATCGGTCCCCTGCAACTAAGGCAATCCCCTTTCTCCTGGGCCTTTGTTAGCCATTTCATGCAATTCCATCTCACAAAATAGATCATCTAACTTTACAATGGATAGATCCTTGGAAACTTTGTAGGCATCCACCATGGATGACCACAAAGCATTCCTTGGAAAGGCTTTCAAGACATACCTCACAAGGTCGATTCTCGACCTTTTCATCAATCGAATGAAGCCCATTGAGGACTTCCTGAACCGGCTATGAAGCTCACTTACCGTTCATTCTCCTTCATGGAGAGATTTTGGAGTTGGTTGAGGAACAAGTCCCTCTTTGCGATTCTTGAGTCTCGGGTGCCCTCGTGAAGTTCAATGAGTTTGTTCACAAGTCCTTTGCACTTGTGAAAGGACCAACCTTGATGAGTTGGTCTTTGTTCATGCCGCATTGTAGAGTGACAACCGCCTTCGCGTCGGCTTCACTCTTCGAGTTTGTTCGGCAGTCCACCCCATGATTCGAGTTCTTTGCCTTCATCATCCTTAGGAGGGGTGAATCCCTCCTTCACCGCGAACCAAGTATTGATGTCCATCTTCAAGTAATATCCATCTTTGATCTCCAATATTGAAAATCAGCGCCATCAAAGAAAGGAGGTCGGGTGGTGGAAAATCCTTCTCTCAACGCCATCTTGTGATAACTCTCGGATGTTAAGCCGTGAACAGAGCCCCAAGCTCTGATACCACTTGTTGGAACCCGGATGGCTAGAGAGGGGGGGGGTGAATATAGCCAATCACTTTGACTTAGACACAAATCAAATTTCTGCACTCAAACTTATCAGTAGCACACGGAAGAAATAACACAGAGTAAGCAGAAAACAGAAAACGAAAGCAAAGTAGACACACTAGCAAGATCGCTAACAAGGAGGGTTTACAAGGTTCGAGGATAACTTGCCCCTACTCCTTGGCGTGCCCTTAAGGTGGGCGATCCCTTGATCGTCGGCAGATCAAGCCTCGGTTATCACTGGATATAAAGCAACCTCCTTCTCGGTGGAGAAACCTCTCCACAGCGTTTCAATCACAGATTTAAGTTTAAGCACAAAGAAACAACAAGAAGGATCTTACTCAAACACTTAGCAAGGACAAGAACACAGCAAGCTTTCCTGAGCTCCACCCAGCGGCGATCTCACGCAAGAAACCCTTCCTCGTGTCTTCCCGCTGTTGGACTCCAAGCCTCTTGTTGTCTCCTTCAAGTGCTCAAGTAATGGATGATTGTTTCTCAATTGCAGTAGCTTGCTCAAGGTGATGAAAACTTCAGAACGCACAAGCTAGATGTGGAGAACATACAGGCGCAGCAAGAACTAAGTTTGCGAACTCTAGAACTCTTCGTCAAATAAGCCTTCTTCCGCCCTTTTGTTTCTCCACTCAGCACCAGGTGACAGCATCTCCTGCAGCCTCCAGCTGCTTCCCTGCCAACGCCAGCTACCACTGAGCCCTCCCTGGACTTCCTGAGCTCTCCTCAGCCAAGCTCCAGTCGGCAGCTCCAGTCTACAACTCCAGTCGTTGCAACCTGAGATGGAAAACAGACAAACTTGCTCCAAGGAAAGCCTCCATTAACTTCTCCTTGAGTGTTTGAATCCTCCCCTGTTACCTGCAGCTTAATCAGAGTGTTAGAGCAGAATATCACATAGTAAATCAAGTATCAGATGAAAGCAGTAGAGAATCGGATACGGTCAGGCGCGATCAGAGCGTCTGACAGTGCAATTTGAATTAAGGTGATCGGTCACTGGACCGATCAGAGATCCTCCTGATCGGTCACCAGACCGATCAGGCTGGGTCCAGACCGATCAGGCTCCGTCCTGATCGGTCCCCAACGCTCGATTAGAAATCGCGATTTCTTTGGGACTCTCCTGGATCGATCACCAGACCGATCCCAGATTGTGGATCGATCACTCGACCGATCCACCCCTTTATCGGGCGATTTCTGAGCTTCACAGTCCTGACCTCCTGATCGATCACCGGACCGATCAGGAAACCTCCTGATCGGTCACCAGACCGATCAGGCTCCATCCTGATCGATCATAGAGAGGAACCTGTGACACTGGATCGTTCTCCAGAACGATCTACACAGTGATCCTGATCGGTCACCAGACCTATCAGGAGCAGATCAGCAAGGGAACTCAACCTCACTGTTTGCTCCCTGATCGGTCACCAGACCGATCAGGAACCAAGTAGTGGGTGAAACGCATACTCCCTGATCGGTCACCAGACCGATCAGTCATCGCTGGATCGGTCACCAAACCGATCCACGAAGGAGCATCATGCCAACTCCCTGATCGGTCACCAGACCGATCCAGGGGGCTCCAACCACCTTAGCCCTCCAAGCTAAGGATTTTTCACCTAACCCTGCAAGTTGGGAATTTGCACCTAACCCTCCAAGTTAGGACTTTTCACCTAGCCCTCCAAGCTAGGACTTTTCACCTAGCCCTCCAAGCTAGGACTTTTCACCCAACTCTTCCGGATTAGGACTTTTCCAAACCTAGCCCTCCAAGCTAGGACCTGACCCTCCATGCCAGGACTTTTTCACCTAATTCTCCAAGAGGGGAATTTGTGTAACGCTCGCTTTTTTTTTCATAAAGCGGCGTTACGTTAACATACTTAGGGCATGTAGACATCCTAATGCAGCAGAAACCTTTAAACTTACACCTACATGCACTTACTACCATTCCTAGCATCATAACATGGGAACTTGGCATATTGACGTTATACTTAGCATCATATCATGTCATACTTAGCATCATGTCATACTTAGCATCATATCATGTCATACTTTAGCATCATGTCATAGAGTCACATTCAAGTACTTAATAGTAGAGGTAGAGTTCTATCATAAGACGAGCAACCATATTGCTCCTTGGCCAAGTCACTATCACACACATTCTTTGATGCCCTCCTGCTACTTCCTTACTGTCCCCTTGCGTGATCTGCGGTATAAGGAAATAAGACTATAAGCACACAGGCTTAGTAAGACTCTTTCCTACTCACTAAAATCATTCATCATTTAATCTTGAGCACATAAGACATTAACATACTTAGTGCCTTACTTAGAACATAAACTTTTCCATCACTTAGCATACATTCGTCATGGCATGAACATAACTCGAACACATTCGTAGCATGGCATAAACATAACCATAAAAACATTCATGGCATGGCATAATACTTGGCATAGACATAAACATCGTAAGCATTCATAGCATGGTATAATACTTGGCATAGACATAAACATAATCAACATAACCTCGGCATAGACATAAACATCGTAAGCATTCATAGCATGGTATAATACTTGGCATAGACATAAACATAATCAACATAACCTCATAAACATTCTTAGCATGGACCTCAATAAAATCATGGCATTCCAACTTAGCATAAACATAATTAAATCATAGCAACCTAAACTAGCATGAACATAAATAAAATCATAGCATTCTAACTTAGCATAATCATAAATAAATCATGGTATCCTAAACTAGCATGAACATAAATAAAATCATGGCATTCTAAATTAGCATAAACATAAATAAAATCATAGCATTCTAACTTAGCATAATCATAAATAAATCATGACATCCTAAACTAGCATGAACATAAATAAAATCATGACATTCTAAATTAGCATAAACATAAATAAATCATGGCATCCTAAACTAGCATGAACATAAATAAAATCATGGCATTCTAAATTAGCATAAACATAAATAAAATCATGGCATTCTAAATTAGCATAAACATAAATAAATCATGGCATCCTAAACTATCATGAACATAAATAAAATCATGTCATTCTAAATTAGCATAAACATAAATAAATCATGGCATCCTAAACTAGCATGAATATAAATAAAATCATGGCATTCTAACCTAGCATAAACATAATCCTAAACTATCATGAACATAAATAAAATCATGGCATTCTAAATTAGCATAAACATACATAAAATCATTTGCATAAACATATCTTGCATAAACTTACTTTGCATAATATTCTTATCATAAATATAATGCATAACATGAATGGATGCATATGGCAATTGCATATATATATATAAGGATGCTTAATCTTTAAAAACATACTTTTAAACGCTTAAACATAATCATCATATCATTGGGGCCCTGGCTTGTACCACATACATACATCATAAGCGCGCATCCCTAAGTAAATACGAGGTAGCTAGCCTCGACCTACTAGGGTAAGGACAGCATAGTCGGTAGTCCCCGAACCGAGGCATTCTTAAGGTGCCCATCCCTGTTGCACAACTTCGGTAGTGCCAGAACCGTGGACAGCATAGTCGGTAGTCCAGAACCGGGGCGTTCTTAAGGTGCCCATCCCTTGGACCCATACTTCGGTCCGGTACAAGCCCATTCATAAAGTAAAATACTTTACATGCTTCATCATTCATGAGACCTTCATGGCATACTTAACATAGCATAACTTGTTACGGCTCGGCCCGTCTACCAGCCCATTACCGGTCCTCTCGACCGTCGTATCGTCGACCATCGATCGTGTCGTTTAGCATATTTATGCCTTAAAGACATAAGCATCATCTTTCATTCATCATACTTGTCATTCATCATCATTCGTTCATCATACTTAACATCATCGTTATGCCTTAACGGCATGTACTTTAACTTCATTCATATGGCATACATACATCTTATTCATAAATCATGGCATGCATACATACGTATCATTCATAAGACATGGCATACATGCATATTATTCATAAAACATGGCATATCATTCATAAGACATGGCATACATACATATCATTCATAAATCATGGCACATGTCTAAACATCTATGACTTAACATATAATTCATGACATACAAACTAAGGGTTTGGTTAACATAGAACTTCTTCCATCTTACTTAAATATATATCTTGGTAACTCATACTCAAGCATCTTGGTAGGTTTAACCCCACCCTAGCCCTAGGTTATGCCCTTGGCCGAAAATCCCCAAGGAACCCTAGGTCCATGAACCTTCACATAACTTCCCAAACAACATCTCATACACATATACTAGGCCATAGGAACCCTTTGATCCCATACTTAAGGCCAACTCTAACCCTTTAGCCCTAATCTTACTCTTGGCCGAAACTTCAAGGTCATGGGGGTATGGAAAAATTCCATTAAAATCCCAAATCAATTACTTAAACACCAACCATACCTTACCATAGGGCCATTGGGACCCTTACTTGAAATAAGTCCTAACTTTCCACCCCCTTAGGGTACTTGGCCAAAACCTATAGGGTCTCTAGGCCATGTGAAACATTCACATAAACACCCTCCATCTCCCTTATATCATGACAATACATGAACAAACACTTGAGGTTTTAAACCCAACCCTACACAAGGGTTCTTGTTGTTGGCCGAAACCCTAGGGTATCCTAGGGTACTCCAAATATTCCCAAAAATTATTCTTAATCTCTAAACATCATCAGGGAACATTAAATAACATTATAAAGGTTTTTAGCATCATTATGGACCCTAAAACATTGTGGCCGAAACCCATAGGGTCTCTAGGTGTTGATTTTGTTCCTTTCATGTTGGCCGAAACCCTAGGGTGTCCTAGGGTACTCCAAAAATTCCCAAAAATTATACTTAACCTCTACACATCATAAGTGAACATTAAATAACATTATAAAGATTTTTAGCATCATTATGGACCCTAAAACATTGTGGCCGAAACCCATAGGGTCTCTAGGTGTTGATTTTGTTCCTTTCATGTTGGCCGAAACCCTAGGGTGTCCTAGGGTACTCCAAAAATTCCCAAAAATTATACTTAACCTCTACACATCATAAGGGAACATTAAATAATATTATCAAGATTTTTGGCATAATTATAGACCTTTAAATCATGGTGGCCGAAACCCACAAGCCTAAGGTTCTTGGTTTTCTTTTCTTTCAACATCAAATCCAAAAACTAACCAATATATCATGCTAAAAATCATGGAAATCATAAGGAACTATTATACCACAGGTGAGGGAGTCTTACCTTGGGGTTTCTTGATTTTTCACCTTGATTATAGAGAATCAAAAGAACTCCTTAGACCTTAAGTCGAACTCCTTAGACCTTAAGTCACCTCTAGCCCTTGTAACCTTGGGAACCCTTTAGATCTTGGAGATGAGACCCTCTTGTGAAGCTTTTCCAAGGGAAATCTCCTCTTGAGATTTTCGGCTAGAATGAGGGAGGAAGAAAGAAACTCCCAAACCCCCTCTTTATAGCACATTAAGGAGGGTAAGTGAAGAGTCATGGTGTCTCTTCCTCTTCCCCTAAGCCTTAACCACACTCCATTTCATTTCCTCATAGAAATCCCTTGCTAGGTGAGTTGGTTAGAGCATGCATTGTTATACAAGAGGTCCAAGGTTCAAATCCTTGGTCCATGCATTAATTTTCCATTTTTTTATTTTATTTTTCCTAATATTCGAAAATCCCTTAAAAATTCCCCCATAATTATGTTAATATTTCTCATTACAACACCTTTATATTTCTATAAATTTTTACCTAAAATTCATCAATAATCATGGTACTAGAAAGCCCATATAAGGCCCATTAGTGCCTAACTTCTCAATTTAAATAGGAAACCATGCTAAAACTCACCCATAATCATACTAATATTCCTAATTAAAATCCATTTATATTTATATTAAATTCTACCTAAAATCCACTAATAATCATGGTACTAGAAAAACTCATATAATGCCCATTAGTACTTAGTTTCTCAATTTAAATGAGAAAAATCATGGATTTCTAGGCTAAGGTTCGTACTAATATTTCTAGGTCCCTCGGAAAATTATCTAGACATGCTTAATATTTTAAGAAAATATTAAGAGAATTTTCCGGGTCGTTACAATTTGCACCTAACCCTCCATGTTAGGACTTTTCACCTAGCCCTCCAAGCTAGGACTTTTCACCCACCTCTTCCGAATTAGGACTTTTCACACACCTAGCCCTCCAAGCTAGGATTTTCAACACCTAACCCTCCAGGTTAGGATTTTCCAACACCTAACCCTCCAAGCTAGGATTTTCCATACCATGCCTGATCCCCGATCAGGACTTAATCATAATCAATAATCATCCACCTAAACTAAAATCGATGTCAACATCAAAACAACAATCAGGGCCAGACTGCATCAACATGTACCTCTAACCCCAAGACCAAGGGGGAGTGTGACCTCTAACCCCATGGGTCTACCTAACCCTCGTAAATAATGGAGGGGTGTCACTATCGGCTACAACTCCAACAACTACCACTAACCCTGAGTGGTTGAGTGCAGTTCAACAGGACAGCTGCTCGCATTCTAACAACTACCACTACCCCGAGTGGTTGAGTGGGCAGGCCACTATAAGACTGACGATGAGCTTAACCATAAGAAAGTCGATAACCGTCAGCATGCAACAATGTAATATGGTGTATGATACCAATGTATGTAAACCCAATTAAGTCAACCATCATGCAACCAATCCGAACACAAGTATCAAAATAAAATCATAATAAACAAACATGCAATTTAATCTACTGGGTAGGGTATAGATAAGTCACATGATATTCTAGAGTACACATGTACGAGCGGTACTCTTTAGATAAAAAATCAAGAGTTGAGACTGTATAATTGAAAATTTATATTTTAACTCAAAGATCAAGCATAAAAAAAGTATCAAGCAGGAAAATAAGTAGAATAGATCTAAGGTAAATAATCCTACTTAGATAACAAAATAACCACGCATTTAAAGGTAACCAGAGCTATAAAATCAAGTAAGAAGTACTCGCCTTAAATGTAAAATGTATCCAAGTAAACTTCGCGTCCAGATGCTCATATCAAATCAACGTCCTGTACCAAGGACAAGATTTAGCTATTTATAAAATTATTAAATTAGCTAAATAGAATACTAAACATGATTAGGATAATTTCTACTTATAATATTTGTTTAATAAATCTTACACAACAAGTAGTTCCTTCTTAATTTAATTTATCAAAATTAGATTATAAGGTTAAACACTCAATTTAACCCAAGAAACCACTTCGAATCCAATCTAAATCCTCGGATCTAACATCCACCAAAATCCAAGGTTCACTCGGCAATGAACTCATCAATGAATCAACAACTCAATCACAACCTAATTCCCCCTTCAACTAATCATATCAAATCACACTAAATTTCAAAATTATATCCCAAATTCACTCTATGACTAGAGTGACACATGGCAAGACATTGCCAACCTCAAAGTCCAAGCCATCATTTATTCCACAACAAAATCAACATGGAAACCTTACTGTCCAATTCGAAAGCTCAGCTAAAAAAAAGCAAATTTGATCTAATCTAAGATCAATACTTAAAACTAACACTCACGTATGAAGTTGCAAAATTGGCAAAGCTATGCAAAAATAGACAACAACTGAATTCTGATGGCAACCAAAATCAAATGATCTGGAAGAACTACCCATTTGTGTAGAAATCCAAGACACAAAAACCAAATCTAAAACCAAGAATCCCAACTATAATCCCTACATCATCATCTAATAATCCAATTTAAAACCAAATACTATCAAACTTCATTTTGATAACAAAACAAACTCCCTCAAGCAAAACTAAATCAAGTTCGATTGAGGCAAACTTACCAAGGGATTCGGTCGTCGGAGAAAAGAAGACAAAGGAGAAGCTTTGGCTAAGGCTTACTAGTTGTGACTGGTAGGAAGAGGAGGAAGAGAAAGGTCAACTTAGAGAGATGTCATGAGAGGGAAAATCATGAGGAAGGAGGTGAATGAAGAGAGGAGAAGAAAAGAGGTGTCGACGTTCGGTACAGCGCACAGGGATTGATCGAAAAAATTGTGAAGGAAAAGTAAGAAACTATGATTTCAAAGTGGTGGCATTTTTATAGATTAGACCTTCAATTTTTTCTTATCCAAATCAAACCCTTAATTTTAGGGATTTTGTGATTTAGCCCCTCTAAATTTCTATATTTTAACAATACTTATCTGATCTTCGGTTGACAAAATAGGATTAGTCAATTGATCATGCTATCAGTCGACCGAATTAACATTTCCTTTTTCGTCTTGAAATCAAATTTCATTTGATCTCATCACATGGAATCAGACCACTGAACCACTTGGTTTGATCGACTGAATCTTTTGATCACCCTGAACTTTGTTTCTTTCCAAAACAAAGTTAGCACGGTATAATAATAATGATCCTGCAAAATAGAGTTAGAACATTTAAGTATGTGTGCGTTAATATGACAAGTAAGACTGTCTAATCTCGGCTTAGAAATTTTTGTTGGTTTCTTGAGTCTGATCACCGCATAAGGTTGTCCCAATTGGGATGTGTTCTCACTTTCTTTCAAAATAGAAGGCCTCTCTAGAACTTACTTTGGCAAATATATATATGGTTTGCCTGACCTATTTGGACTTCTACTTTTGCTCAGTGTCTGATCAACATGATCCACTAAGACTTTCCTACAATACTAAATTAGTACAATGGATATAAATATTAAAGATAAAAAATTGTTAGATAACGGATATTTGGAGGGCTTAATGACTAAAAAGCTTAAATTAGGGGCCTTATTCGGATTAACCATACGAGAGGGGTTTTGTGTAAAATGTCAAAAACTAATAACAAGCCTTAAATTTCTCTCATTAAATCCCTCACCTCCCTGTATTCTTTCCTCGACGTCGAACCCACCCTGAGCGCGAGCAGTTTCTTCCTATGCACATCGAACGCCGCTGCCACTCTTCTCCTTCCTCTTCTACTGCTTCTTCTTCTTCGTCTTCATCGGCGCGGACAAACAAGATGCCAAGCACCACCATCTCCTTGATCACGCCGCTGCCCTCACGCGAACAAGCAGGCACCGCGCTCCTTCTTCTTCCTCTTCATTGTTTTCTTCTTCATCACCTTCCCTTCTTTTGTTCCTCCTCCCTAGGTGGAATTGCACCTTGCTCACAGTGCATCGGCGCTAGCCCTCGACCAGTCGGTGATACTCCTCCTCTTGTGCCGAGTCACTGGAATTGGAGAGATATCAAGTTAAGGGTTTGATTTTGTTGGAATTCATTGTGGAGTTGGGTAGCAATTTATTGTGGGTTTATTTTGAAACCACAACCCTAATTTTTAGAGTTTAAGGTTGATTTTGGATTATTGGTAGATGAATAGGTGTTTGATCAGTTTGGTATTGTGTCTACGGAAGTTGCTTTGTTCTTCTTGGTTGAAGGAATATCCAGTATATATTATTTTTGTTCATTCTGGCATCATCGACTTCAAGTTTTATCTTTATTATGGCTTAATAAGGTTGAATTATATACCTTTAGTTTCTTCCATCCTTGCCTAAGCATTCCACATGCTTTTCATACAGCCAAGATGATTTATTAATAGTTGATTTCAACTTGGTATAAGGTTCAAGGTAGTAGAAATTAATTAATTGATTTCTTAAAGGCAATATTTCTGTGTATGACCTAACTGAGATAGTTATATTATGAAGGAATTATAGTTGTTAGAATACACAGTTATATGCCTATATGTAGTCTAGCTATTTTTAATAATTTTTATAAATAGTTAAAACTTTCACATTAACACAGGTCCTTGATTCAGAATCATTTGGTTCATTGTGAGGGGGTTCTTGTGACACATTCTACAATAAAGGTGGGTACTTCTCCTTTGTATTCTTGTAGATCATTGGTCTTAAATGCATGGTTGTTTGATTTGAGTAGGACTGCTTGATCTTGTTCCTTATTTTGTTGATATCCTTCATTGATACTTTCATTGCTTGATCTTCGAGCTAATTGTATTTTATATCTGTACAGTCTCTTCGTTGATTTTCTATTCTATAAAGTACCGCTTATACACGAGTACTTAGATATTATCATTAAACACAACTAGGGTTGGTTGGCATTAGAAATACCCTACCTAGTATTTTAGTTACATGTTTGGTGATTTTGGTTTTTGTATATTGTATGGTTGCATCATTGGTATTTTGGTTGATTGTGCATTTAGTATCATGTACCATATCTCACAGTTGTATGCTAACGAGTATTGGCTTCCATATGGTTAAGTCATCGTCAGTCATTTAGTTGCTTTGCCACTCAATCACTCATCGTGGTAGTTGCTAGAGTGCTAGCAATTGTCCTGTTACACCACACTTGACCACTCATGTATAGTGGATGTTGGAGTTGTAGGCAAGCAGGAGACACCCTCACCGTTGTTTTCGAGAGATATTAGAGTTGTTGGTGGCTCCACCTTTCTCCTAGGGTTTTTGGAGTAGTTGGATCCCCAGTATCTTGTCCACTCAACCACATATACTAGTGGTATTCGTTGGAGTGCGTACAGTTGTCACAGCCCTACCCTCTCGGTCACACAGATGTGATGTGATGTGATGGTGGTTTGACTGGCGTCAGGGGTGACACATGTCATTGCATCATATGCATTTATTGCATTATGCATTTTATTGTGTTTACTACATTTATCTGAGCTATGATTACTGCATTTGGTTGATATGCATATATGATTTAATATTATGTTATCACTCTGTTTCATACATGCCTAGTTATTCTTCTATTTCCTAGAGACTATACACTGTTGTTTCTTTTACTTATTATACCTTTTGTTATGTCATGCATTTATCTACTCTTATACCCGCAGAGTCCACTCGGACTCACCACCCCCACCATCTACTTTTGTTTCAAGTAGCAGATAGATGCATTACCTGGAGCCAGGAGAGGATCCAATTGTCAGTCCCACAGTGTTGAGTCGGTTTGGAGTTTGGTTTAGTGTCTACTTTATTTCTGCATTTAATTCCTAGACTGGTATTTATTTTATTTATCTGGTATCATCTTAGCAGATTTATATTTATATCTTGTTGGTCTGGTATGTTGGTTTTGGACTTATATTGGAGTTTCCTTTTGTATATGGACTCTCTGCTATTTTTATTTTCTTAAGAATATTAATTGACTACTATGTTTATGTCTATCTTTCTTATTAATATAAAATGTGTGGTTGTGGAGTTTATTTTATATTTATGATGGTTGAACCATCTTATGTGTTGAGAGTTATATATAAAATGTCCCAATTTGTCCTTTGTACATGGAAGATGCTGTCCGATTTTCGAGCAAGCATGGGCCTCTGGGGGCGTGACAAAAATAGTGTTTAGCAATATTCAAAATATGTTAGTTTGGTTGACTGCGTGGACTTGCTAGTCACTCGATTACCTACTAACCATTGCCAAGCCTTCCTTCACCATGACTACTTGGACTTGCTAGTTACTCGGAAGACTACTCATCACTCCCAATCATTCAGTCTTAGATTTTTCTTTTGCTAGTCATCCGATCAACTTTGATTTGATTAGACACGATTAAATATATTATCGATTGCACAACACATATAGGTCAACTTGGAAAAATGAAATTTTAAATATTTTTTTCTTGTTGTCTTAGAACTATTTTGGCGCTCTCATCGTCCTCAATTACACCTATATATTTTATATCAAAATTATCTTATATCTTAGTGATATACTAAAATATAAAAAATTAACAATTTAATTAAGAAACAACACTAAATAGTTCAATAAATAAGTTGATAAACATTGCATTATATCAAAATTATTTTATATTTTACTGATAGTCTCAAACAGGAACAAAAATTATCAAAAATATAAAATTGGTAATTTGAAAATCCATCATGTTACTTGAACAATAATTATGGAAATAATAGATATAAAGAGTTTATATTTTAAAACATAGCAATTTGGTAAATACCAGTCATTCAATTTTATTTTTTTTTGTAAAATGATCTTTAAGTCATGTTCTCCATCCTAAGTGCAGACTCATCCCATTGGTGACCACTAGTGGGCCCCGCATCCAATGATGCATTACAACTCCAATCGAGAATGTGGGATCGATGGCGGTCGATAGAGGGGGTGAATATTGACTCAAACTTTTTTTTGTAAAACTTTGTCGTTCGATCAATCGTCTTTCTATCAAAATGTTAGTACGCAGTGGAATATAAAATAAACACAACAAACAGTAGACACGCGGGCTTATTTACTTGGTTCCCAACCCCCCAGGGTCAGTACGTCCAAGACCTATGTACTTGGCGTGAGTCCACTATTAGTCTCCATTCCGAAATTTCCAGAGGCGGAGAAAATCCATCTTACAGTTTGAAATGTAAGCACAAATATAAAGAATAATTACAACTTAAAAATTAAAAGCAAACCAAACAAACTCGATGATCCTGATCACTCTGGAACTCTGAAGCATCGCACACTTTCTCCAGGAGCCTTCTTGGTGGCAGAGCTTTGCCTTGACCACTTTTGCTTTGCACAGAAAGAATGAGCAGATGGAAAACTTGATATCTTGAAGTGAGGGGTTCAACCCCTTATTATATTAGCTTCTTGGGGTGCCTGATAAGCTTCTGGGGTGCCTCATAAGTGGTCAAAAGTTGATCCGTAGCAGCGAACTCGACGCAGGTGATAAGTCCCCTTCCCAGGCGCCTGATAGCACTCAGGCGCCTATTAAGCCTCAGGCGCTTGGGTTACCACACGCCTGAATCCATTCAGGCACCTGGGAACCCCTTTTCCCAAGTTTTTGTGTTTTTCTCTCCTATCTTGCTTCCAACTCCAGGTACCTGCAAGACAACAAAAGACACAATAAAACAAATAATCATAAGCTTAATTGATTGGTTCTGACTTTAGATTTCAACTAAAATGCTAGGCCAAACCGACGCCTACTGTTCCCTTTCCCGAGGAACGTGTCCTCACCTACTCCACCCTGGAGAAATTACCTTTTGCCAACCAGGACCTCCGATTGGACTTTTGCTCAGCCTCCGAGAATCCAGATCTCGAGATGTCCGACCTCGACCCATCTCTACTTCTGACCGTGATCCCCGCTCGGCTAAGTCTTTTTGCTCGGTCCCCCGGACCAAGACTTTGTGCTCGGCCTCCGAGACTCCCGGATCTCAAGACGTCCGATCCTCAACCCGTCTCTACTTCTGTCTGTAGTCCTCACTTGGAAAAGACTCCGTTGCTTGATCCCCGACCAGAACTTCGTGCTCAACCTTGCAGGTCAAGACTTCTTGCCTAGCTTCACTCACCACGACTTCGTCCACCTAGCTTCACTCACTAGGACCCAGCTTCACTCACTAAGACCCAGCTTCACTCACCAGGATTTTTTCCTTCATAATGACTTCTTTGCTAATCATCATAATCATGACTAGACTTCTCTCTTCCAAACAACAAGTCCTATTTGGCTCGGTCCTTTGGTCTATCTGACCAAATATGAGTTTAGTCTCTCTGCCAAACATCAAGTCCTGTTTGGCTTATCCCTTGGTCAAATTGACCAACCCAGGGTTCTATTCACTCTACCAAACATCAGATCATGTTTGACTAACCCTTTGTCAAACTGATCAAACATGAGTTTACCCTACCAAATATCCGGTCCTGTTTGGTTTAACCCTTGATCACTTTGGCTTAACCCTTGATCACTTTAACTATACCTTAGTATATTGTTACTGTCAAACATCAGATCCTGTTTGGCTAACCCTTTGTCAAACTTATCAAACCTGGGTTTACCCTACCTAACATCAGGTTGTGTTTGGCTTAACCCTTGATCACTTTGACTAGACCATCGTATATTGTCTCTGTCAAACATCAGCTCCTGTTTGGCTAACCCTTTGTCAAATTGATCAAACCTGGGTTTACCCTACCAAACATCAGGTCATGTTTGGCTTAACCCTTGATCACTTTGACTAGACCTTAGTATAATGTCAAACATCGAAATACTACAGGTTGACTGTTCATGACTGATGCTCTTTGCACCAACAATCTCTCCCTTTTTGATGTTTAGCAATAATCTTATGTTAGATTAGGTCTAAGGGTTCTAGGTTTAAAACTTGGGAGAAATTGAAAAAATCTAACTTAAGGTACTCACTCCGCCTTTGACATACATCAAAAACAAATAAAAATAATAACAAAGATTTTAAGTTAGAAATTTGCACCAATGATACGATTTTTAAAAATATTTAAGTTTCTACAAGAAAAATATAATTTTCAAAAATCCTCCTTTTTTAAAGAAAAACTAAGTATTTTTTTCTGAAATATATTCTAAAAGGCACTAAGTATTTAAAAATTTGCACCAACAATATATGAATTTGAAAAGAATTTGAACTTCCTTAACTCTGACACAATCGTAGGAATCTTGTTGACCATAAGAAAATTCCTGTGTCCTAGGGATTTTTCAATCAAAATAGAGATTTTCAATATATGGTTTGAATTTTTGAAGAATAATAGATTTCTTGGTTTGGATTCCTCCCCAGCCTAACACAATCCTAGGAAATCTTGTCAACTACAAGGAAAACTTTCCTATGTATCTTGGAGATTTTTTCAAACTCATGATAATGTATTTTCAAAAATATTCAAAAGGTAAAAGATTTTCGAGATATGTTTTGAAAAATGAGAATATTCTATTTTCAAAAATAATTTTTTTTGAAAAGATAGTTTTTTTAATATATAATATTTTTGAAACCTCCAATGTTTTTTTTAATTTGAAGCTCCCTCTAAACCTAACACAGTCCTAGGAAGCTTGTTGACCACAAGTTGATCTTCCTCTGAGTCTTAGGGTTTGATTCAAATGAAAAGAATTTACAAAAAAAAATTAAGAAGTATTTTGAAGTTTTTGAAAATATTTTGAAACTTCTTATGGTTCTTTTAATTTGAACTCACCCTAAATCTGACACAGTTCTAGGAAGCTTGTTGACCACAAGTTGATCTTCCTCTGAGTCTTAGGGTTTGATTCAAACAAAAGGAATTACATAATAGAAATAATAAATTTAAAGTAATCAAAAAAAGAAGTACATTAATTTCTTTTGATTAGGACTCCCCCTAAACCTAACACAATCTTAGGAATTCTTGCAAATTATAAGGAAAGCTTCCTATGTGTCTTTAGAGTTTATCCATATCATAAGATGTCACACCCCCAGAGGCACATGCTTACTCAAAAATCAGGCAGTATCTCTCCTGTACAGCGGACAAGTTGGGACATATAATACATAACTCACAATTATAAAAGATGGCTCAGTGATGGTAGCCCAATAACAAGTGTCACAAATGAGCCTCAAATTTAGATATTTATAAATTGAAAACCCTTAGCTCACAAAATAAAATGTAGTACAGGGGCCTCAAGTCGTATTTTTCCAAAGACTAGTTAAGGATGTTTAACTCAAGTTTGAAATTGTTGTCGTTTGATGATTTGGGTTTTCTAGTAAAATAGGGGTTTTTGCAATAAGGAAATAACAGTATGAAATAGAATGAACTTAGCTAAAGCATGGAGCGAATTAGGAAATTGCAAGAACTAAACTTAACCTATTTGACAACTAAGCAATTAAATTCAAACGATGAAATTGAAATTTAAGAACTAATTGCAGGGAATTAATTCCAGAAAACTAATTACAGGGAATTAGTTGCAAGATAATAAAAGCTAGAACAAAACAATACTTAAGAACATGACTTGAAGTGTAGTTGGAACAAGCTAGAGCAATTTGAAGAAAGTAAGTGCTTAAAACTAAAAATTATCCTAAATTAAACATCAAATGAGTTCATTGTCGAGACTTCCCTTTGCCGTCACACAAAAGTCTAGCTAGGAACCCCCTAGCTCGAAAATCAGCGGAGGAACACTCCCTGGATCAGTTTGCTGCGAATTGGTCTTCTTGATCGGTCACTGGACCGATCAGGTCTTCTTCTGATCGGTCGAGAGACCGATCAGGAGTGTCTCTGTTCGATCAAATGGTCCGATTAGTGACTGAAACTCCCGCAATCTCCTCCTTCTTGATATGCCGAGTGTCGATCTCGCTCAGATACTCTCAGAAACCTTCGGAGAACCCCTCCAACTGCTCCGATTGCTCCACTCGATGAAGACAGCAGCGATCAACGGAGTCGATCATGGAAATAGGACTCCGGTGAAACCCTCACCTGAGCCCACTTTCAGCTGCGAGAATTGGATGCAAACTAAACAGAGAAAACTACCTTGATGATATGAAATCTCGAAGACAAACAAATCTGATGTTGGCCACATGATCTGAGAAGAAACGATGAAGAACAGACGAAGAACTGGAGAAAACTACGCTACTCTGGCGACCTCGCGACGACGCTCTAGCGGAAGAGGGAATGTCTGTTTTAATTAATCCAATTGTGATCATCCTTGCCTCATCCAACGGTCAGATCCTCTCTGATTGAACCCAAATTTTCCAGATCTCCATCAATGGTCAGGATCTGCTCCTCCTCATCTTGGATCGATCAGATTTGCAACGAATGGCTCAGATTGCCCTGATCCTTGAATGGACGGTCTAGACTCCTCTTAAGCTTGATCCAACGGTCGGATGACTTCTGATTTGGCCCAAACTCTCAAATCTTGATCTGCGGTCGTGATTAACTCTATCTTGAGCTTGGATTGATCAGAAGTTGACAGATGGCTCAGATCTCGTCGTTTCTTGATCGGACGACCCATATTAATCCAATGCATGATCATCTTGATCCGGATCCAATTCTGACTCAAGTTTGATCCAATCTGATCTAGGTCCATGATCATTTGAAGCCTATAAAATTAGATTCAAATTTTAGTGCCAAAATATCTCAAATATACCAAGATTTGCATCCAAAGCTAAGATAGAGATAATGCATGAAACCTAATGTAAATGCAAACTCAAGCATATAAAAAGGGATCAAAACATGGATTTGAGAGCCTAATTTTATCAACAAAATGGTAGTTATCACTCAGCCATTATAACAGGAATTAAAAACACAACCACGCAGTTTTACATCAATATGAATAATAAAGATACAATAACTTAAACATAGCAAAACCTTTAACGACTTTTAGCAGAAATAAAACTAAAAGAATGTCCGAATATAAAGGAAACTCAATATGAGTCCAAAACGAACATACCTCTACTACGATAAATATCGGACTAATAAAACAAATCCAGTCTTGGAAATGAAAATGCGAAACTCACGAAGTGTAGAAAATTAAACAACTATGACAAATAAACTAAACTCAACTCCAAAATGAAACGACACGGTGGGACTGACAACTGGATCCTCTCCTAGCTCCAAGTGATGCAACTACCTGCTACCTGAAATAAAAATAGGAAGCAGGGGTGGTGAGTCCGGGCAAACTCAGTGGGTATATGACTATACAAAAGCATGGCATCATAAAGATATAAGAAATAACATAATTCAATAGAGTACGCCAAAGCCTGTATAAAACAACGTGAAAACATGCGACATAGCATAGTATCAAACAAATATGCATGTCAACCAAATGCAGCAACCATAGCTCATAAAAATGCAACAATCACAAGAAAATGCATAAATGCAATAGATGCATATGATACAATGACATATGTCACCCCTGATGCCAGTCAAGCGCAACACATCACATCTGTATGGCCGACTCGGTAGGGCTGTGACAACTGTACACACTCCAACGAATACCACTGATATATGTGGTTGAGTGGACGGGATGTTGGGGAGCCAACTACTCCAAAACCCCGATATATAGGAGGAGCTATCAACAACTCTGATATCCCTCGGAAACAACGGTGAGGGTGTCAACTGTTTGCCTACAACTCTAACATCCACTATATATGAGGTCGAGTGTGGCATAATAGGACGGTTGCTCCCACTCTAGCAACTACCACAACAAGTGGTTGAGTGGCAAACAACTAGATGACTGACGATGGCTTAACCATATGGACGCCCAACAGTCGTCAGTATGCAACGGTGCAAATATGGTGCATGATACCAATATGCACAAACAACCAAATAACAACAAGCAACCGAATAGCAACAATGCAACTATAAAAGCAACAAACCAGAAACCAATGAATATGCAACTAAACTACTAGGTAGGGTGTCTCTAATGCCAACTATCCTAGTGGGGTTTAATGAACATTTAAGTACTCGCATACGAGCGGTACTTTACAGAATGGAAAATCAACGAGAGACTGTACGGATATAAATTTTTTATTTAAACTCGAAGGTCAAATCAGAAAGGTATCAACAGACGATATAAAATAACAACACCAAGGAACAAGGTCAAGCAGACCTATTTAGACATAACAAGCCATGCATTAAGATAAAAAACTACTAGAGTACAAAGGAGAAGTACCCGCCTTTTATGTAGAACGTGCCCAAATAAATCTCCTACGATCAACCGTGCGAGTCCAAAGTCAATGTCCTGTATCAAGGGCTAAGTTTAGCTATTTAACAAAACAGTAATTAGCTAAACTAACTATTAACCGTATAGGAGTAGTCCTAATTATCATCTTCATAATTTAATATCAATTAAATGATTTAACTCCAAATTAATCTGTATCATGGTTAGCTTCCATATATTTTTAATCCTATATTAAACTCAACACTAATGTCTAGTTAAACTAAGAAGACATCAAACCTAATAAAAACAACCTATTTCCCTCATTGATGCTCACGGCAAGAATGAGTAAAGCATCCATAAGCTAACATTCAATTCTAACATGAAATAGAACCTAATGGCATGTAAGATCAAAAAGATCTAAGTGAACTAAGGAACAACTAAGATCAACATCAACTACTCTAAAATACATCAAAGCCCAAGAATCTCCTACCAATGATATAAGGTTAATCCACTCTTTAGAATGAACTCATGGCAGACACATCACGATCTACAATGGAACAAACCCATGCCTCACGGTAAAGAATATCACAAGGGTCCAATACAAGGCTACTTGTTACCATCCCATAACGATACCTCCAAAACAGATCCCTTCATGAAAGAACCTCATGGTTGAGGGTTTTACAATCTCATCCCATCAAAAACAGAACACCACACTCTAAAACAACACCCCCACAGTAGAACTCCAACACCACAACTCAAATCTTAAAACCATCAACTCATAACATGATCAAACAATTGCCATAATTCACTCCAGGCACAACACTATGGTACAATCGCATTGATATCATGATTAGCATCCTACCAGAACTAATTGATCCAAACCAATCAAAACACTAGGTCATGTCAGAGACAAGATAAAGATCCACAATGGAATATCCCCAAATCTAATCTAAGAGGACAAATGTGCCAAGAACAAAACCAAAATAGATTTCATTACAACCTCAAATTAATCCAAAATCAAGACTAATTCACCCAAAAACTGATCAGTGCTCAAACTGCAACCAAAGATCAAATCATAACTACACAAATTCACAACAATTTCCTTCAAAATTGAACCATCATCCAAACCATTCCTTACCTAAGATGGCTAGCGGTGGATCGACTGTGGTCACGTGGAATAAGAGAAAAATCACTCAGGGGAAGGGCGTGATCGTGACAGCACAAGAGGGAGAGGAGAGGTCACTGGCTCGTCCTTGGTGGTTCTCGATTGCTCGGTGGAGAGGAATGAGAACGAGTCGGCATTGAAGAGGGGTTGCGGCGGTTTCGCGAGGAGTTGCCGTGTGGTTTGCGAATGTTTTCGGGAGAAAGCTTTTAGGGGTTTAAATAGTTTTTTTGGTAGTTTTACAAAAAGACCCTCTATATTTGGGAAATTCTAACTAGGCCCTTAATTTTTTTTTGAAATTTACCTTTTCAACCCTTAAATTTCAGTATTTAATATAAGAGCAATTAACGTATATTTTAAAAAAATATTTTTAAAAGAATATGATAATATTTGAAGAAGTAATTTTCCAAAAAATATTTTGAAAGGCATAATAACTTTTTGAAAAATATTTTTCAAAAAGTATTTTGAAAGACTTAATAATTTTTTAAGCAAAAATCATTTTGAAAGAGATAAATTTTCAAAAAGAATAATTATTGAAAAATACTTTTAAAAAAAATTAAAAATAAATATAAACTCCTCCTGAACCTGACACCTTCTGGATACTGTTGTTAACTACAAGGAACTCTACCTAAGTGTCTTAAGGGACTTTAGTGTTGACCTGGAAGGTTTGTGTATAAGTGCATGTCAAACAGTTTCGAAAAGATATATAATTTTTTGAAAATGTATTTATAGGTAAACACCCAATCAAGCATAAAATTTATTAAAACATTATTATGTTTAATCATTATTTTGAAAATAGATTTTTAAGAAAATATTCTAAGGATTTTTGAAAATATTTTGAAACTATTTATCAATTGATTAGTCCTTATCATCTCACCCATTCTGAATGTCGTAGTACAAACAAGCATGGTTCTCTTATGGGTGTTTGTGAAATGCTTGAATAATTTTTCTCAATTTAATAATATAGATTGTTTAACCTTGAGTTAGATTCAAGTTTAACAGAAAAAATATCTAACTTTACTGGAATTTGAAAACCACTTTTGCAGGAATTAATTTTTCGTACCTTCATCGCATTTTCTGGCATTGTGGATCGGGTCATTTTCTAGTCTAGACACTGATTCTTGTAGTGTCCCCACCTTTAGCACTTGAAACACCGGATATGATTGTTGTCCCTCCAGACTCCTGGCACTGATTCCTTCATTGCCACCGATGGTGAAGTACGAATCTTACAAGTAAGACACTGGTTTTTATAGTGTCCTCTCTCCCTGCACATAAAACAAATTATATGAACCTTAAAAATGGACATAATTAAAATATATCATTATTCACCCTTGGCTCTCCCTCAATTTCTGGCCTTGTTGCTCCTTCAACAATGAGTCTGATCAGAGCCACCTGCTCTGATACCAATTGTGGGATCGGTAGTGGTCGATAGAGGGGGCGTGAATATTGACCCAAACTTTTTCGTAAAACTTTGTCGTTCGATCAATCGTCTTTCTATCAGAATGTTATTACACAATAGAATATAAAATAAACACAACAGATAGTAGACACGTGGGATTTATTTACTTGGTTCCCAACCCCCAGGGTCAGTATGTCCAAGGCCTATATACTCGGCGTGAGTCGACTATTGGTCTCCTTTTTGGAATTTTCGGAGGTGGAGAAAACCCGTCTTACAGTTTAAAATGCAAGCACAAATATAAAGAATAATTACAACTTAAAAATTAAAAGCAAACCAAACAAACTCAACAACCCTGACGACTCTGAAACTCCTAAGAATTGCGCACTTCCTCGTGAAGCCTCCTTGGTCGCAGAGCTTCTCCTTTAGCACTTTTGCTTTGCACAAAATGAATGACCAAATGAAAAATATGATATCTTGAAGTGAGGGGTCGAACCCCTTTTATACTAGCTTCTTGGGTGACTGATAAGCTTCTGGGGTGGTTCATAAGCGGTCAAAAGTTGATCCGTAGCAGCGAACTCGACGTAGAGGGTATGTCCCCTTCCCAGGCGCCTGATAGCACTCAGGCGCCAGTTAAGCCTCAAGCGCATGGGTTACTAGGCGCCTGAATCCATTCAGGCGCTTGGGAACCCCTTTTCCCAAGATTTTGTGTTTTGCTCTCCTATCTTGCCTCCAACTCCAAGTACCTACAAAACAACAAAACACACAACAAAACAAATAATCTTAAGCCTTAATTAATTGGTTTTGACTTTGGATTTCAACTGAAATCCTAGGATGAATAGACGTTTATTGTTCCCATTCCCGGGGAAAGCATCCTCACCTACTCCACCCTGGAGAAATTACCTTTTTCCAACCGAGACCTCTGGATGGACTTTTGCTCAGCCTCCGAGAACCCGAATCTCAAGACGCCCGACCTCGACCTGTCTCTACTTCTGTCCTCAATCCCCGTTCGGCTAAGTCTTTTGCTCAGGCCCTCGGACCAAGACTTTGTGCTGGCCTCCGAGACTCCCAGATCTCGAGACGTCTGATCCTCGACCCGTCTCTACTTCTGTCCGTAATCCTCGCTTGGCAAAGACTCTGTTACCTGATCCCTAACCAGGACTTCGTGCTCAACCCTGCAGGTCAAGACTTCTTGCCCAGCTTCACTCACCAGGAATTCGTCCACCTAGCTTCACACACTAGGACCCAGCTTCACTCACCAGAATTTCTTCCACCTAGCTTCATTCACTAGGATCCAGCTTCACTCACCAGGATTTCTTCCTTCATAATGACTTCTTTGCAAGTCATCTTAATCCTGACTAGACTTCTCTCTGCAAAATATCATGTCCTCTTTGGCTTAGTCCTTTGGTCTATCTGACCAAATATGAGTTTAGTCTCTCTGCCAAATATCAAGTCCTGTTTGACTTATCCCTTGGTCAAACTGACTAACCCTAGGTTCTATTCACTCTGCCAAACATCATATCATGTTTGGCTAACCCTTTGTCAAACTGATCAAACCTGGGGTTACCCTACCAAACATCAGGTCCTATTTGGTTTAACCCTTGATCACTTTGACTAGACCTTAGTATATTGTCACTGCAAAATATTATGTCCTGTTTGGCTAACCCTTTGTCAAACTGATCAAACATGGGTTTACCCTACCAAACATCAGGTCATGTTTGGATTAACCCTTGATCACTTTGACTAGACCTTAGTATATTGTTATTGCCAAACATCAGGTCTTGTTTGGCTAACTCTTTGTCAAATTGATCAATCCTGGGTTTACCTTACCAAACATTAGGTCATGTTTGGCTTAACCCTTGATCACTTTGACTAGACCTTCGTATATTGTCTCTGCTAAATATCAGGTCATGTTTGGCTAACCCTTTGTCAAACTGACCAAACCTGGGTTTACCCTACCAAACATCAGGTCTTGTTTGGTTTAACCCTTAATCACTTTGACTAGACCTTAGTATATTGTCAAATATCGAATCACTAGAGGTTGACTGTTCATGACTGATGCTCTTTGCACCAACAGGGAAGTCCAAACATGAAATATACATGAGATGAACAATCTAAATAGATGACGGTTGATCAGATATTTGATGATTGAAAAATCAATAGGAAGTTGGTAAATGAAAATTTCAAGTGCTATTAGTTTTGAATGTCGACGATACAAACTGTAAATACTTTCTGTGATGACTTTACATTGATCTTTCTACCCATTGTTCGAAGAACACGATTACAAATCGAAAGGTCCTTCACTATTCCATGAATCAAATCCCTCTCCTTCTTGATAGTTCTTTCTCACCCCTTGTACTTGGACGTGTATATATAGGAAGGGAAATGGTAAGACTCTTCCTCATCCTGTAATATGTTCTCTAATTGCACATAAAAGCTAGAAGAGGATGTGGAATAGGCAACCTTTCTTCTTTTTATCTTGTGCATTCACTACATATGTCCAACATCTTTCACTCATCCAAGCCAATCCATAAAGTCACGCATTAATTAAAAAAAATTGGAGGGCTTAAGCGGTTAAAAATCACAACTTAAGGGTAAGAATTGGATAAACGTTGAGGGCATTTTTGCAAAATGACCCCACTAACAAACAAACCATATTTTTCTTTTTCTACTCTTCTCCTTTTCGCAAACCGCCGCAGCACCCCTTTCATGATTTCACCCTTCGCCAACTTCGATCGACGCCGAGTTCCTTTCCTCCCCACATCCACGCGCTGACCTTCAACTTCACTTCAGACCATTGAGAGCTCTAGGAAGCACTGCCTTTTCTTCATGTGATTCCCCCATTGCATGCTTCACCATGTGACGCCACAACTAGTCCTCGTTGAGGACCATACATTCTGGCATTGACACTTGTGGCTCTCCACCTCAGGCCACAAGTAGGTATTGGGTTAAAGTGGGGTTGTTGTTTCCTGATTTTGGGATCGTCGTAAGTGATCATGGATACTAATCATGCCCTAATCGAACCTTGTTGTAGTTTTTGACTTTGTTAGATCAATGCAGGGCTTGGCTAGCGCAACTAGGTAACACCATTGCATGGTTGATCCAGAGTGATTTCCCATCCTACATCGATATGGGATTATGGGTGGTATCTCATAGAAGAAGAGATTTGTCTAGAGTGTTGTGGTCTCTGGCTTCACCAAATTTGAGAAGAGGAAGCGATCGTCGGCATTATTTAGGTAAGGTTGTTGATTTACAGTTTAAATTCAGATGTATTGATGATGCCTTGCATTGATCAATGAGTACGAATTGTGGTTTTGTTTGGATTGGTTTTGGAGTGACCTGTGCTAAATTTCTCAATTTTGGATTGTTAGAGATGGGCTAGTTTATGGTCAAATTGCTATTTAGTGTTCTTGTATGGATTCTGTTCTTGTTATGTTGGATTAGAGTTGTAGCTTAATGCTTTGATGGTGATGTTGTGGGTTATGTTGGGTTAGAGTTGTAGCTGTTGGATCGAGAGAAATGATAGAAGGGGGGGGTGAATATCGTAAATCGTTTTCGGATTAAAAATAAGAGCATACGCAGTGGAAAATTAAATCACAACACAAAGACGCAAGCAGTTTTACTTGGTTCGGAGTCGCGGTCGGCTCCTACTCCAAGGCCTTGATAGACCCAAAATAGACTGTCACGAATGTGGGTCTCAAATTTAGATGTATATGAAATGCTGGAAACCCTTTTTGCTATCAGAAATATGAAAGTGTAGTAAAGGGGCCACAGGTCGTATTTTTTTCGGAGCTAGTTGTCGTGTTTGATTCGAGCTTGGTTTATGTGTCGTTTGTGTTTTTGGGTTTCAAACGTGATTGGGGTTTTGGGTTGTTTGCAATTCGAAAATGAAAGTTCAAGGAAAAGAAAAGAAATTCAACTAAATGTACTAAACAAGTAATGGCAACTAAGAAATTCAACCAATAATAAACCGGATCAAACAATTTCCCTTAATCGAATCTGGGAATACAATCTGATATTTAGTGTAAGTCCAATGCAAAGCAAATAAATCCAAAACAATGCCAAGCAATCTAAAACTAATCAACTCAAGGGCACTGCCGAAATCTAATTTGACACTATATTCATGCAACAAAAGGGAAACTCGCATGCAAAGATGGATCAAGGAATTAAGAAACTAACTGGATGCTAAACAAGCTAACTTCAACACCTTCTAACATGTAAATATCATTCAACTTAGATTCCGAAACTGGTTTTTGATACAAAGTGGATAACTGAGCAACTTGATACATAGGAATAGAATCTCTTGCGCTTAAAAATTTCTGCTAAATGCAACACTAGAAGCTATCAACTTTAGAAATGAAACTAGCCCTCATGCTTGAAAAGGTAAGCTATCATTCGGATGAAACTGAAAACTGAAGTTAGAAATTCAGAAATGAGGTGAAGTATAGTGCAGAATAAGAAAATTCAGAAACATTACAGATTTGAAGACAACACTATAAATGCAGAACAAACATGCCAAGGCAAACTAGATACGAAAGCATCATTCATTGTTCAAATAAGAAATAGGGAAACTAAGATTACTTGACTCGAAATTCAAAAACTACAGCTAAAAAGAACTCGCAAACTTGAGCTAAAATTGCATGAAATTAAGTTGGCACACAATCTGAAATTGGCACGCCACAACTAAGTTGATACGCAAGCAACAAATTAAGAACTAAACTGAAATTTAACATCAATTAATCACTAACAAGTTCCTAAATTACTTAACTTGAAAATTAAAAACCTAATTAAGCTAAACGATTCAGGAATCAAACTTGAACAGCTGCAAGAAAAAATTTTAGAAATAGAGTTGCGACAGAATTGAAAATTACAGCTAATAACATAATGAAATTTAACTAGCTAAGCTACTCCTCAACCCTTCTCCAACTCAAGAGCTCCTTGGTCGTCAATCAAGGGAGAACCTCGGACCCGCAAGCTCCGCAAATCAGTGGAAGAACTGTATCTGCTACTAAATCAGTTCAGACCCTGCTCAAGCCGAAATTTGCTTCCGAATTCTTCAAACTCGCTGTGGTGGCTTGCGATTGTGATTAAGGAATGATCCGCACCATCCAAGGAACCCCTCTGGACAGCTAGGATGCAGTGGCGATGGTGCACAGCTGAGCTCGCTGAAATCGGATACCCAAACTGCTGAAACCTCACGCAACCTTGGTATTGAGCAAAAATCCAATCTGAAACCTCACAGAGACTCTCTTCACTGACCTAGCCCTTGCTTTGATGAAGGATTGAGTGATCACACCTTCGATTGGATGAAAAAACTGAAGAACATGATGAAGAACTGAAGAAAACTACTATTGCAGCGAAGACGCGATGAAGGGAAGAAGCTGCGCAGAATTTGATTAAATACATAAGCATTGGACGACCCAGATTTCTCCACATCAATCCAACGGCTGATCTTGCTCTGATTTGAGCCAAACTTTGAGGATGTTGATCAGGGGTCAGGATCTACCTTGTGGTAGCTTGGATCCTCCAGATGTGCAATGGATGGTCCAGATCAACCTAATCTGTGAATGGACGATCTAGAGCCCTCCGAGCTTGATCCAACGGTTGATTGAGCTCTGATTAGAATGAAACCTTCAGATCTTGATCATAGTGCTTGATCAACCCTAACCCTAGCTCGGATTGCTTCAGATTGTCCCGGATGGCTCAGATCTAGCCGCTCTTGAATCGGACGGCTCGGATTAATCGTAAGCTTGATAATTCGATCCGGTTCACTTTCGACTCAAGTTTGACCCAATATGCTCTAGGTCCAGGATCCTTTCATGCCTACAAAAATATATCAGAAAATTAGTGGCCAAATAATCCAAAAATGTGTAAATTTGCAATTAAGTCCAAAATAAGAGGAAATCCTAAAACCTAGGGCAATTTCACAATTAAGCTATAACAACATAGGTCAAACATGGATTTTAGCAACTCAAATGATCAATAAAATGGTATCTATCAACTCCCCCACACTTAACCTTGAGCGTCTCGCGAAAACACTAAGTATGTATCCCTTAGATTTTCTTAAGCATAATTAGAAGCAAATGAAAAGAAATTACCTAAGGTTGTCAATTCTCATAAATCTAAGCCCTATGGATTAGTATCTTGTCCTTAAATCAACAACTTAGCCTTTTCATCCATCATGAGTCATTGAGATGAATCTACTCATAGCCTTTCAAGGAAAATTTTGGTGGCTCTCTCCTTAAGTTCTAACTTGATGATGGAAGTGGAGCTCACTCAAACACACATGCTTCTTGCACTACCATAGGCTTGCTTATTATCTACTCTCCACCATTAATCATGATTAGGATTCACATCTACAAAAACAAGTGAAAACATGGAAAATGGTAAGAAATGGAGTAAAAGCCAAGAAAATGGAAAAATGATAAAGTGGAAGACTTGAGTGCTCAAGTATGTTTCCAATGTGCTTTGCCCCTCTTATCAGTCCTCTAGTGATATCAAAAATGTGGTGGAGTTGATCTTGAACAATGACTTTGAATTGGATGAATAAAACCCTATTGATCTCAATGTGCCAACTTCCACCTTGCGTGCCAAATTTCTTTCTCCATCTTCTTTCTTGATTTTTTTTCTCTTTTTCTTTCTCTCTAGCAAGGTCAGAAATGAACTAAAATAAACTTAAATCCGGATGAGAAAAACATTCCATGATTTTATAATGCCAAGTTTTCAATTGTGTGTCATCTTTGTTTTTGCTCTTTTCTCTCTCTTTTTTTTCTTTCAAACTGTTTTTCTTCTCTTTTTGTTTCCTGCTCTTAATCTTCTAATGGAGCCTTTCAGATCTTGCAAACTCCTGCATTTTCTAATTAGCAGTTAGCATCAAATAGAGATGGAAGGTCTTGATCCAGCTATTTCAGATTTCAGCCTCACTGATTTTTCTCTCTTTTTTTTTCTGTTCTTGATCTGAAAAATCCAAACAACCACATTTCTTTCTCCTTTGATCAGCAGTGGATGTGCCTCACAATTTCAGATACATTCCTATACCTACTGCCTTGATTTATACCCTCAAAAACTCAGATTAGGTTGCAAGTTGGTACAAACTGCCTCTATAGCATTTCTATTGGTTTTCCTCCTCTCATAACTGAATTTTCAGCTTAAGTATCAACTTGCTGCTCTCCAAAACCTCTTGGGCTTCGAGTGAGTTTGTTCTGAGTCCTTTTTAGCATTCTTTGCAGCAGCCTCATTAATTCCAACTCAATTCCTTTGCACTTCAATTTCTGCACTGCATACAATTCCTACAATAACACTTCACTGATTTTTCCAGCTTCTTATATCCTTTCGGCAGCTCAGAATTTCCTCCTATTTCATGTTCAGCATCCAAGGTGGCAGCTTTTCAAGTCGCTGATTTCTCCAACAATTAACATCAAGAGCACTTGCTTCAAATAGTAGTGGAGAAGTCAAGGGTTCCATTCGAAATTCAAATCAGCACATTGAATTCAGCCCCTTTTCTTCACTGCATTTTCTCAGCTTCGAATATTCTAGCATCCATTGGTTTTTCTTAGATCCAAAATTGAATGTGCACCTTCAACTTCAGATACATTTTACACTTAATATCTTGATCCATAGCTTCTCAAAATTCAAATTCCTCTTCAAGTTGATACAATCTTAGTCCCATTAGTATTCACAGCTTCTTAAAACTTTTCCTAGCTGCATTTCAGCTTACATGTTCATCTTACTGCTCTCCAGAAATTTCAGTAGCTCCAAATCTTCATCGGCAGATTTTCTTAGCATTAGTTTCAGCTCAGCAGAATTGTTACTGATTTCTATAGCACATATTTTTCTTGAACTCAGATTTGTCCAGCTGCAATTCAGATTTCATTCTCAATTTTTCAGCCTTCAATTCCTGATAATTTCCAATTGGTTTTGCTTTTAACCCTTGCCAACGACCCCTTGCATCATTAAAATTAGTACAGCTGCAATTCAGTTTAGTTGCAATCCACCAATTTCTGATCTTCACAGCTGCACAAAAATTCTCTATTTTGGCACTAATTTCTGCATTGAATCAAATTAGTCAGCTGCTGCAACTCTTCCTTAGCAAAGTGGTCGAGTCAAGCTTATGTTAAGCAGCTACTCAGCTTCAATTCAGATTTATTCCAATTGTCTTCAGCTGTAGTTCAGCTTCTACACAAATATATTCCAGCTTCTCTCAAGAAGTTTCTGAAATTCTGCCACACCATCAGCCAATATATAGCTGCAATTTTGCTATTGCATTCCATTTTAAAACCTTGGCACAGCTTTTCTCACCCTTGTAAATTCTGATCTGAAAACTCTTAGCAGTGGAGGTGCTCTGCAATAGAATTTTGCAGCCTTGGAAAATCCGAATCCATTTCAAGTTGGTACAAAAGTTGCTTGGCACAGATTTTTGTTTAGCTTCAGGTTTTTCAGCTATTTCCACTTCTGCTCAGTTTCACAGCCTCTCAATTCAGACTTCCAACAACAGGTTGCTGCTCTTGACTTCCCAACATTTGAGCCAAGCCAATTTCGGTCCCAATAACTTCACAGATTTTTTTTTTCTTTGGCACAGTTTGTCTTCATTTGGTGCCAACTTTCTCCTAATTGCAAATTTTTGGTTCTTCTTTTCTCTTCTTGCGTGCCACTTTGATCTTCAAAATGTGATAAGGCAACTTGATCTCCAATTGCTTCCATCTCTCTTGCTCATTCTTGGCACCAAACTCACTCAAAATGTAATTGTTTCCATCCTTCCATTGCAAAATTTTTTTCGATATGAAATGCCTTCTTGATACAACACTTATCTAAAACACTAATCACTCCCCCACACTTAAATCTTTGTCCGTCTCGGGCAAGTAGCATCAAGAAAACATCCCAAGCAAACAAATCCATAGAAAATTAGGGTTAAGAGTAGGAATAAGGAAAGACAAATTGAAAAGAGTATGTATCAAGTATGATCATTGCTAAGAATAACATGGAAAAAGGGAAACAATATGATTAGTCTTCATAGATGTGATCCAATCAACGAAATACGGTTTTGAAAGAACCTAAGCAAGTTCTAGAGTACAATAACATATGTGTATCACATATATAAGGCTAATTCTCACTAGGTAAAAATAATTCATCCCAAGTCCTCAATTAAGAATCTAAAGCAAAGTAGTACTCAAGCATCCAAGAATTCATCCATTAGCTCAAACCCTAAGTTTTGACAACCAAATTTAACTTATTTTCGAAAGGCATCTAAAATGCTATGGAGATAACCTAAGGGATACATTTATTCCTAGTCATGCAAGAAAAAGTGCTAAAACAAAAGACATGGTATTTACAATGACTTTATTCATGTTACATATCCTAAGAATTTATTAGCAACTACTTACTTATTTATTAACAAACACTCATTTCAAAAATGAAAACATGCATTAAAGGAAAAGACAAGAAAGATCAAACTCCCTTTTATCTCTGGCGGTCGGAGTCTGTCAAGAAACAACCTCCATCGTGGTAGTGGAGGAGTCAGGGTGTGCGAAAAAGCCTTTTTTATTTGTTCAACTTTACTGTGCATCGCTCCCCCACACTTGGACTTAACAGCAACCTGTTCAGGTGGACAAAGATTATTTAAATACAAGACCCATTTAATGGGTAGAGTATTTTGAATTAAAGTAAAATCTACTCCCTCTTTATTCTTTTTGGGACACATTCCAGGAGGTTTGAGTCTGTTCAGATGAAGCTCCCACTCCAGTAGTCTTCTGGACCCTGCAAAATAATGTAATACCCCTTTCAAGCATGCAGGGTACGAAGGAAATAAAATAATATCAGTCTTTGCATAAAATTTATCCAAAAATGCATCACATTCAATAAAATCAAGTTTAGGCATCTCAAAGAATTTTTTACAATGAATATCTACCCAAGATGCATCAAGACACTTATCATAATCAATGAAATCTATTTTGGATACTCCAATGAAATTTTCCCAATTATTTCCCACACATGACAAATCAAGAAATGTATCGCAGCCAATAAAATCAACTTTTGGTACCTCTCTTGATGTTTCCAAAAAAATAAATGAAATACTTACCTGATCGTGCTGAAAAATACCTGGAGGTTCCACAATGATAGATGTGTCCATAGCTTCCTCCTGGTCAAGTATAGGGTCCATATCAGGTTCAAGTTCTATTAAGCACTCTACTGGTACAAGTGATCCTTGGGGCTCTGTGCAATCCCCTACACTTTGAATCTCAACAGAAATAGGTGATCCTTGGGGCTCTGTGCAATCCCCTACACCTAGAATAATCTCTCCAGCTGTAAATGCATCTAAAAATTCCTCAGTCTCAGCAGTAAATACTCTCTCAGCCTCCTCTGAATGAATAGCTCCTCCAGAAAAATCAAGTAAAAATCCCTCAGCCTCTAACTCTGTCTGCTCCAGCTCCTCAAGAATATCCATGCTCCTGATGGAGTGATCCTCTCTAGGATACTTCATAGCATCAAAAAGACTAAACTGAACCACCATGTCTCCGATTTCCATGGAAAGTGTACCGGCATATACATCAATTTTGGTTCTAGCAGTCTTCAGAAATGGTTTTCCTAAAATAAGCGGAGAACGGTGTGCAAGATAATCTCCCTCCATATCCAAGATATAAAAATCTGCAGGGAATATTAGCTCCTTTACCTTCACCAAAACATCTTCAATCATACCTGCTGGGTGGATCTGGCTCCTGTTTGCTAGCTGTATCACCACACCAGTGGGCTATAAAGGGCATATGCCAAGCATCTGGAAGACTGACCTGGGCATCACATTAATTGAAGCTCCTAAATCAAGCATGGCATCATGGAATGTGGTGCTCCCTATCTCACAAGATACAGTAAACATCCCAGGATCTTCACATTTCTGAGGTAGGGCATGGATGAGCGATGAAACATTTTTTCCCATGCTGACCAATTCATTTTCCTTAAGCTTCCTCTTGTTAACACAAAGATCCTTCAAAAACTTAGCATACTTTGGAATTTGTTTGATCATGGTCAACAAAGGTATATTGATCTCCACTTTGCTGAAAAGCTCCACTAGTTCATTAAATTCCTTAGCCTTCTCCTTCTCCCCTTGTCTTTTGGCATGTGTTCTTTGCTGTGGAAAGGGTAAAGGAACCCTAAAATCATCTTCTTTGGCCGGAAGTGGAGAGGCTGAATTCTGCCCTGCTGTCCCATGCGTATTGGCTGCTGTACCGTGCGTCTCAGCACTGATTTATTCTCCGTTTTCCATCAAAATTGGAGGGTTGCTTGAGGAAGGGGTTGGGCACGGGCTAGGGGTGGAATCAGCTGAATTTGAAGTCGTTTCATGCATGTTCTGAGCTGGAATCGAAGTTGCTGTCCGATTTTCTGACAAATCTGCTCTTGGACTCTTTGGAGATGAAGTGACCTTCCCACTCCTCAAATAAATAGCACTCACGTTTTCTTTAGGATTAGGAACAGTTTGGGAAGGGAGTTGACTTGATCCTTGAGCTTGATTTTGATTAATTCCACTAGCCAATTGCCCTATTTGCCTCTCAACGTTTTGATTGTGTTGTTGTTGTTGTTGTTGTTGTTGTAGAACTTGTTGTATTTGTTGTTGTTGAGTTTGTTGTTGCTACATCATCTGTTGAAACATATCCTCAACCCTTTGTTGGGACGCATTTCCTCCACTTGAGCTTCCATAGCCTCCTTGGTTAGAGTAGCTCCTTGATTGCCCTTGAAAACATGGCTGTTGGGGCTGATAGGAGGGCGGAATTGCTTGGAAACCTTGCTGGGAATTGTAACCTTGAAAGTTCTGATTTTGAAGTGAAAAATTCTGTGGCAAGGGCTGAAAACTCTGACTTTGAAACCCTTGATTATAGGGCTGGAAATTCTGATTCAAGGGCTGTAAAGGCTGAAAATTTTGTTGGTTTTGAGCTTGGAAAGCTGGGAATGATTGCAAACCTTGCTGCCCTTGATGATATTGCTGGAATTGAGGTTCGAATTGCTGAAATTGTTGCTGAAATTGTTGGGAATTAGGCTGAAACGGAGGCTGAAAATTTTGGTTCGACGGCTGAAATGCTTGCTGATTAATTTGAGTTTGCTGGGGCTGTTGGAAATTCTGTAAGGGCTGCTGTGAGGGCTGCGGTTGAGGGTCTTGTTGATAGAAAGCGTTCCCGTACCTCAAGTTAGGATGATTCCTCCAACCGGGGTTATAAGTAGAGGAATAAGGATTGTTTCTTGCTTGAAATTGTCCTCTTACTAATGCTGCTACTGTCTCGTCCTGTTGGAGGGTAGGGCATGAATCTGAGGTGTGCTCTTGACTAGAGCAAATGCCACACACACTTATCACTTGACTTGACTGTGGAGGTACTGAAGGAGTTGAATTTTGCCTTGCAACAGTTAGTTCAATTTGCTTAACAGCCGATGTGAGCTCCATCAATGCATTTTTAACCTCCTTCTGATCAGTAGGAACTACCTGAACTTCACCCACTCCTCTGGTGGTCAAGGCTCTACTTCCAAATTATTGGGAATTCTCAGCCATATTAGAAATGAGCTCCCTAGCTTGCATTGGTGTTTTGTTCACTAGGGCCCCTCCAACTGCAGCATCTATCATTACTCTGTCCATCTGCAGCAATCCCTCATAAAAGTATTGAATTAAAAGTTGCTCACTGATCTGATGCTGGGGGCAACTTGAACACAACTTGTTGAATCTCTCCCAGTAATCATATAGCGTCTCGCCCACCACTTGTTGAATTCCACAGATGCTTTTTCTGATTATAGCTGTTCTGGAGGCTGGGAAATACTTTTCCAAAAATGCCTTCTTCATAGCGATCCAACTAGACACATGCCCTGTAGGTAGATAATAAAACCAGTCTTTGGCTGCTCCTGTCAGTGTGAAGGGGAAAGCTCTCAGCTTGATGTCTTCTTCAGAAATGCCCTGAGGCTTCATAGTAGAGCATACCACATGGAATTTGTGCAGGTGTCTGTTGGGATCCTCTCCAGTTAATCCCTGAAACTTTGGCAGTAAATTGATAAGTCCAGATCTTAACTCAAAATTCCTCCCCAGCTCTGGATAAGCTATGCTAGAGTACTGAAATGCAGCATCTGGTGCTGCGAGCTCCTTCATAGTTCTCTGGTGGTCTGCCATGTCACTGCCTGAGTGAGTGAAAATAGTCTGAATAGGAGGGATATCTGTAGTCTCAGAAAGAATGCCCTGACTCCTCCTAGCTCTGAAAGTCCTCTCAATCTCAGGGTCGAATTCTTCTAAATCACCACCTGAAGTCCTGGTCATAAAACAAGACAAATCGCAGTAAAAGTGGATAATGAGATAAAACAAATAAAATAAAATCAACAGATATAACAATAAGCACAAAAATAAATCAAGAATGATATGAAATAAGTGCACAAGCAAAAATCGTTTGTGTTTTTGGGTTTCAAACGTGATTGGGGTTTTGGGTTGTTTGCAATTCGAAAATGAAAGTTCAAGGAAAAGAAAAGAAATTCAACTATATGTACTAAACAAGTAATGGCAACTAAGAAATTCAACCAATAATAAACCGGATCAAACAATTTCCCTTAATCGAATCTGGGAATACAATCTGATATTTAGTGTAAGTCCAATGCAAAGCAAATAAATCCAAAACAATGCCAAGCAATCTAAAACTAATCAACTCAAGGGCACTGCCGAAATCTAATTTGACACTATATTCATGCAACAAAAGGGAAACTCGCATGCAAAGATGGATCAGGGAATTAAGAACTACTGGATGCTAAACAAGCTAACTTCAACACCATCTAACATGTAATCTCATTCAACTTGATTCCGAAACTGGTTTTTGATACAAAGTGGATAACTGAGCAACTTGATACATAGGAATAGAATCTCTTGGCTTAAAATTTCTGTAAATGCAACACTAGAAGCTATCAACTTTAGAATGAAACTAGCCCTCATGCTTGAAAAGGTAAGCTATCATTCGGATGAAACTGAAAACTGAAGTTAGAAATTCAGAAATGAGGTGAAGTATAGTGCAGAATAAGAAAATTCAGAAACATTACAGATTTGAAGACAACACTATAAATGCAGAACAAACATGCCAAGGCAAACTAGATACGAAAGCATCATTCATTGTTCAAATAAGAAATAGGGAAACTAAGATTACTTGACTCGAAATTCAAAAACTACAGCTAACAAGAACTCGCAAACTTGAGCTGAAATTGCATGAAATTAAGTTGGCACACAATCTGAAATTGGCACGCCACAACTAAGTTGATACGCAAGCAACAAATTAAGAACTAAACTGAAATTTAACATCAATTAATCACTAACAAGTTCCTAAATTACTTAACTTGAAAATTAAAAACCTAATTAAGCTAAACGATTCAGGAATCAAACTTGAACAGCTGCTAGAAAAAATTTCAGAAACAGAGTTGCGGCAGAATTGAAAATTACAACTAATAACACAATGAAATTTAACTAGCTAAGCTACTCCTCAACCCTTCTCCAACTCAAGAGCTCCTTGGTCGTCAATCAAGGGAGAACCTCAGACCCGCAAGCTCCGCAAATCAGTGGAAGAACTGTATTTGCTACTAAATCAGTTCAGACCCTGCTCAAGCCGAAATTTGCTTCCGAATTCTTCAAACTCGCTGTGGTGGCTTGCGATTGTGATTAAGGAATGATCCGCACCATCCAAGGAACCCCTCTGGATAGCTAGGATGCAGTGGCGATGGTGCACAGCTGAGCTCATTGAAATCGGATACCCAAACTGCTGAAACCTCACGCAGCCTTGGTATTGAGCAAAAATCCAATCTGAAACCTCACAGAGACTCTCTTCACTGACCTAGCCCTTGCTTTGATGAAGGATTGAGTGATCACGCCTTCGATTGAATGAAAAAACTGAAGAACATGATGAAGAACTGAAGAAAACTACTGTTGCGGCGAAGACGCGATGAAGGGAAGAAGCTGCGCAGAATTTGATTAAATACATAAGCATTGGATGGCCCGGATTTCTCCACATCAATCCAACGGCTGATCTTGCTCTGATTTGAGCCAAACTTTGAGAATGTTGATCAGGGGTCAGGATCTGCCTTGTGGTAGCTTGGATCCTCCAGATGTGCAACGGATGGTCCAGATCAACCTAATCTGTGAATGGACGATCTAGAGCCCTCCGAGCTTGATCCAACGATTAATTGAGCTTTGATTGGAATGAAACCTTCAGATCCTGATCATAGTGCTTGATCAACCCTAACCCTAGCTCGGATTGCTTCAGATTGTCCCGGATGGCTCAGATCTAGCCGCTCTTGAATCGAACGGCTCGGATTAATCGTAAGCTTGATAATTCGATCCGGTTCACTTCCGACTCAAGTTTGACCCAATATGCTCTAGGTCCAGGATCCTTTCATGCCTATAAAAATATATCAGAAAATTAGTGGCCAAATAATCCAAAAATGTGTAAATTTGCAATTAAGTCCAAAATAAGAGGAAATCCTAAAACCTAGGGCAATTTCACAATTAGGCAAT
>JAGFNQ010000566.1:224925-260118 GCA_024364735.1 Boesenbergia rotunda | reverse complement strand
CCGTCATCGACTCATCACCTTCAACAACACTTGGAGGTTCATTCAAACTAAGTCCCCTTAGTTCAAGTTGAACTCCTTCTACATTTTCTGACTGGTCAATTGATTTCGAAATTTCTTCAAAAACCACATCAGAAGACTCTTCAACTAATCTAGTTTTCTTGTTGTAGACTCGGTAGGCTTTACTAACGAGGGAGTACCCGACTAGTATCCCTTCATCAGCCTTCGCCGTGAACTTTCCAAGGTGATCCTTGGTGTTTAGGATGAACACCTTACAACCAAACACCCTAAGGTGTTTAACCGTAGGTGGTTTCCCAAACCAAAGTTCATGGGGAGTCTTTCCTAGAAACCTATGGATGAGGATTCGATTCTGCACATAGCAAGCTGTATTTACAGCTTCGGCCCATAAGTAACTCGGGAGTGACTACTCATTAAGCATGCTTCGTGCAGCCTCTTGAAGTACACGATTCTTCCTCTCTACAACACCATTTTGTTGTGGTGTTCTAGGAGTAGAGAACTCATGTCTATAACCCTTATCTTGACAAAATTCTAGAAACCTTTGGTTTTGAAATTCACCTCCATGATCACTTCTAATTGTCTTAATTGTTGATGATTTTTCATTTTCAATTCTTCTACAAAAAGAAATAAAAATATCTAAGGTTTGGTCCTTATGTTTTAAAAAGAAAGTCCATGTGTATCTAGTGAAATCATCAATAATAACAAAGCAATATCTACTTCCATTCAATGATATGATGGTACTACAATCAAATAGATCCATGTGAAGTAAATCTAATGCATTGGAAGTACTTACAGTGCTTTTACCTTTATGTGCAGATTTTGTTTGCTTACTCATTTGACACGCATCACATAATTTGTCTTTTCCATACTTGATGCTTGGTAAGCCTCAGACTAGTCCCTTGTTGACCAGCTTTCGGATGTTCTTCATGTTCACATGTGCTAGCCTCCGGTGCCAAAGTGTGGACTCTTCTTCTTTTGACATGAGACACTTAGCAAAAGCATTAGTAGCACTTCTAAATGAAACTTGATAAATATTGTCTACTCTTGCTCCTACTAGTACCGTGTCCAATGTGTCATTTTGTCTAACTAGACATTGACTTGGTTGGAAGTCAATTGTGTAACCCGTGTCGCACAATTGATTGACACTTAGGAGATTAAACTTCATCCCCTTGACTAGAAGGACATTTGAGATTCTAAGACATTCGGATATTTGAATGTCTCCTATTCTTATGACCTTAAGGCTACCATTGTTACCAAATGATACATTACCTCTACTCTTCTTGTGAAATGTGGTAAACAATGATCTATCCCCGGTCATGTGTTTGGAGCATCCACTATCAACAAACCAAGTTGATAGATGCTCCCCCTCAATCATAACCTACACAATTCGAAAAATAGAAGTTTTAGGTACCCACACCTTGGGACCTAAAGCATCAACTAAACATGACTTAGGCACCCATGCCTTGACAACTTTCTTTTGGATTTTGGGTGTCCTAGATTGTCTCATGTCAGTCCTAGACATGAGAGATACAAATGAGGGTTCCTTAGAGCGGTAACCAATACCGGCCCTATTGTAGACTGTCCTTTGGGCATTTAGGATCATGTCTAGGGTCTTAGAGCTATTTGAGAATTTCCCAAGAATATTTTTGAGTTTCTCAACTTCACTCTTCAATGATTGGTTTTCCTCTACTAACACATTATCATGCAAATCACTGATTTCCTCAACCTTAGAGGATTTCAAGCTTACAATCTCATGTTTCAAAGATTTAATCTCATCTTCTAGTAATTCAACATGCAAGTCATCAATGTTATCATCCCTAGAGGCTTTCAATTGATCGACTTCTAATTGCAATGCTTTAACCTTGTTTTTGGATTTCTTAAGCATACTAGTTAAACATGCAATTGCTCTATAGCATTTTTCAAGCTCGGGAGAAGTTACCTCTTCATCATCCGAAGATGATGAAGCCGTGTTTGCGGAGCTTGAAGATTCACCATTGCTCTCCTCTCCAAGAGCCATGAGAGCCACTTGCCTTGTGCTCTTCTCCTCCTTTTCATCATCGGATGAACTAGAAGATGACTCATCCCAAGAAGCCTTCAAAGCTTTCTTCTTCTTCTTGGATTTCTCTTCTTTTCTTTTGGATTTCTCCTCCTTCTTAAGCTTCGGACATTCATTCTTGAAATGCCCTTTCCTACCACACTCAAAGCAAGATGCATTATTCTTATCAAGTTTGGATTCACTAGTGTTACCTCTTCTTTTGAAACGTCGGTCTCTTCGCATCATCCTCCTCACAAAGTTGGCCATTTCTAATGAAGAGGAGCCGCTGCCATCTTCCTCCGAGTTTGACTCGGATTCGGAAGAGGTGAAGATGATGAGATTTCTTTCTCCTTCTTCTTCTCCTTCTTCTTCTTGTGGTCCAGTCCCCTGCAACTAAGGCAATCCCCTTCTCCTTGGGGCCTTTGTTAGCCATTTCATGCAATTCCATTTCATAAAACAAATCATCTAATTTCACAATAGATAAATCCTTGGATACTTTGTAGGCATCCACCATGGATGACCACAAAGCATTCCTTGGAAATGCTTTCAAGACATACCTCACAAGGTCGCGATTCTCGACCTTTTCATCAATTGAATGAAGTCCATTAAGGACTTCCTTGAACCGGCTATGGAGCTCACTTACCGACTCATTCACCTTCATGGAGAGATTTTGGAGTTGATTGAGGAACAAGTCCCTCTTGGCAATTCTAGAGTCTCGGGTGCCTTCATGGAGCTCAATGAGTTTGTTCCACAAGTCCTTTGCACTTGTGAAAGGACCAACCTTGATGAGTTGGTCTTTGTTCATGCCACATTGTAGAGTGACAACCGCCTTCGCGTCGGCTTCACTCTTCCTTGTTTGTTCGGCAGTCCACCTCCATGACTCAAGTTCTTTGCCTTCATCATCCTTAGGAGGAATGAATCCCTCCTTCACCGCGAACCATGTATGGATATCCATCTTCAAATAGTATTCCATTTTTGATCTCCAATATTGGAAATCGGTGTCATCAAAGAATGGAGGTCGGGTGGTGGAGAATCCTTCTCTCAAGGCCATCTTGTTGAGAACTCTCGGTTGTTAAGCCGTAAACAGAGCACCTTGCTCTGATACCACTTGTTGGGAACGAGATGGCTATAGAGGGGGGGTGAATATAGACAACCACTTCTTCTTTAAAGAGTTATCACGGTTTCTGCAACTCAAATATCAGTAGCACAGCGGAAAGAGTAGAAAACAGAGTGTGCAGAAAAAAAAACAAAACGAAAGCAAAACAAACACGACTAGCAAGATCGCTAACAAGGAGGGTTTACAAGGTTCGGGGATAACTTGCCCCTACTCTTTGGCATGCCCTTGAGGTGGGCGATCCCTTGATCGTCGGCAGATCAAGCCCCGGTTAACACCGGATATGAAGCAACCTCCTTCTCGATGGAGAAACCTCCCCACAGTGTGTTTCAAACAATGATATAGAATGAGCACAATGAAACAACAACAAGAAGGATCTTACTCAAACACTTAGCAAGGACAAAACACAGCAAGCTTCCCTGAGCTCCACCCAGTGGCGATCTCACGCAGACCCCTGCTCCGTGTCTTCCCACTGTCGGACTCCAAGCCTCTTGTTTTCTCCTTCAAGCGCTCAAGTATGATGATTGCTCCTCAATAGCTTGCTTAGAATGGTTGAAGAACTCAAGAACAGCAAGCTTGTAACACAGGAACTCAGAGCACGAAAAACTCAAGAACTTCTTTTTAACTCTCCTTCTCGCGTTCCTTTTTGTTTCTCCACCAAGCGACAAGTGACAACATCTCTGTAGCTCCCAGCTACTCATCTGCCAATGTCAGCCTCTACTGAGCTATCTCTGGACTCACTGAGCTCCCCTCAGTCAAGCTCCAGTCTCAGCTCCAGTCTGTAGCTCGCCGTTGCAACCTGAGATGAGAAAGAGACAAACCTGCTCCAAGGAAAGCATTCTTTGACTTCTCCTTGAGTGTTTGAATCCTCCCCTGTCACCTGAAACTCAATCAGAGCATTAGAGCAGTAAATCAAGCAGCATATCAAATATCAGAAACATACATCAGCAAATCAGATACGATCAGACGCTCTGACCACGTCTGACAGTGAAATTTGAATTAAAGTTATCGGTCACCGGACCGATCCAGGGTGTGTGGATCGGTCACCAGATCGATCCACTGCTTCACTGGGATTCCCAGCTCTCGCAGCTATACACGCCTGATCGGTCACCAGACCGATCAGGGTGAAGCCTGATCGGTCACCAGACCGATCAGAATGGATCCTGATCAGTCACCCAGATCGATCAGGGCAGATGAACAGTTACTTTTTAATCAAATCCAAGATCTCTGATCGGTCACCGGACCGATCCAAGACTTTGATTAGCAAGGGAACTCACTCACCGTTTGCTCCCTGATCGGTCACCAGACCGATCAGGAGCAAGACAGCAAGGAAGCAGCCTGCTCCCTGATCCGTCACCGGTCCGATCAGGAGCCACACAGTAGATTCCCAATCTCACTGTGCGCTCCCTGATCGGTCACTAGTCCGATCAGACATAGCTGGATCGGTCACCAGACCGATCCACTAAGGAGCAGCGTGCCAATGTCCCTGATCGGTCACCAGACCGATCCAGTGACTCAACCCTAGCCCTCCAAGCTAGGAATTCATCCACCTTAGCCCTCCAAGCTAAGGATTTTTCCATCTAACTCTCCAAGTTGGGAATTTACACCTAACCCTCCATGTTAGGACTTTTCACCTAGCCCTCCAAGCTAGGACTTTTCACCTAGCCCTCCAAGCTAGGACTTTTCACCCAACTCTTCCGAGTTAGAACATCATCCAACCTAGCCCTCCAAGCTAGGCACCTGACCCTCCAAGCCAGGACTTTTTCACCTAATTCTCCAGGATGAGAATTTGCACCTAACCCTCCAAGTTAGGACTTTTCACCTAGCCCTCCAAGCTAGGACTTTTCACCCAACCCTTCCGAATTAGGACTTTTCCAACACCTAGCCCTCCAAGCTAGGACTTTTCACCTAGCCCTCCAAGCTAGGACTTTTCCAACACCTAGCCTCCCAGACTAGGATTTTCAACACCTAACCCTCCAGGTTAGGATTTTCCATCACCTAGTCCTCCAGACTAGGATTTTCCATACCATGCCTGATCCCCGATCAGGACTTTCCAACACCTAGCCCTCCAGACTAGGATTTTCCATACCATGTCTGATCTCCGATCAGGACTTAATCATAATCAACATGATCAACCTAAACTAAAATCGATGTCAACACCAAAACAACAATCAGGGCCAGACTGCATCAACACAGTAGACTACCTATCATACTTCTATATAGTTTGAGGTCTACTGGCTTACCATCAGGGTCACTATCTATTTTTACATTAGTTGTCATGGGGGTACTTATGCTTTTAGAGTTGTCCATTTTAAACTTCTTTATTAATTCTTTAGCATATTTGAATTGATGGACGTAGTTTCCATCTCTAGTTTGTTTAATTTGTAATTCTAGAAAAAGTTAAGTTCACCAACTAGGCTCATTTCAAATTCGTTTTCCATTATCTTAACAAATTCTTTTAGAAAGTTTGAGTTAGTGGACCCAAAGATTATGTCATCTACGTAGATTTGGGCGATGAATATATCTTTTTCTAGGGTTTTAATAAATAAGGTTGAATCAATTTGACCTTGTTTAAATTCTTTAGAAGTTAAGTAAGTTGATAAACGTTCATACCAAGTCCTAGGTGCTTGTTTTAACCCATATAGTGCTTTAGTTAATTTGTAAACGTGGTCAGGTCTGTCTAAGTCCTCAAACCCTGGGGGTTGTCCTACATAAACTTCTTCTTTGATGAATCCATTTAGGAAAGCTGACTTTACATCCATTTGGTAAAGCTTAAATCCTTTGTGGGATGCAAAGGCTAACAACATTCTAATGGATTCAAGTCTAGCTACTGGGGCATATGTTTCATCGTAATCTAATCCCTCTACTTGACTGAATCCCTTAGCTACTAAGCGGGCTTTATTTCTAACTATTTCTCCTTGATCATTTAGCTTATTTCTAAAGACCCACTTAGTGTCAATGATGGATTTGCCTTCTGGTTTAGGCACTAGTTCCCAGACTTGGTTCCTCTCAAATTGGGCTAATTCTTCTTGCATAGCTATGATCCAATCAGGGTCAGGTAGGGCTTCATCTATAGTTTTGGGTTCTATTTTTGATATCATAGCTATTTGACTAAGATTTCTATAGGAGGATCTAGTCCTGACTCCTAGAGTTGGATCACCCACAATTTGATCGGTTGGGTGACTAAGTCTGGGTTTCTTGGTTCTTCTAGGACTTGGTTCAGCCTCAGGTCCGGCTGATCGGTTTGGTTCATTAGTTGATTCGACTCTTAGAGATGGTTCATTTGTTGGTTCGTTAATTGATTCAGTTGACTCATTAATTGGTTCAATAGTTAGTTCGTTTAGGGGTTCAATTAAGGGTTCACTAGTTGGTTCATTATTTTCTTGATCAGAGTTTGATGAGGTTGGGTCTAGATTATCAGATGTTGAGTTGACTTTTTCATCAAATATTAAGTTCGTTGTTTCTTCAATTTTCTTAGTTTGTTTGTTGTAAACTCTATAGGCTCTACTTGTGGTTGAGTATCCTAGGAAGATACCTGAGGTTGATTTAGACTGAAATTTCCCTAAGTGGTCTTTGGTGTTTAGAATATGGACTTTGCATCCAAAGACCGTTAGGTAGTGTAGATTTGGGAGCCTATGGTAGTACAGTTCATAGGGTGTTTTGTTGTGTCGCTTGTTAATCAGAACCCTATTTTGGATGTAACAAGCCGTACTAATCGCTTCTGCCCAATATTGGTTTGCTAAGTTAAATTCGTTGAGCATAGCCCTAGCGGCTTCCTGTAATGTTCTATTTCTTCTTTCAACTATCCCATTTTGTTGGGGGGTTCTAGAACATGAAAATTCATGTAAATACCCATTGACCTTACAAAATTCCTCGAACCGTTGATTTTCAAACTCTCCCCCGTGGTCACTCTTAAGTCTTTTAATTTTAGTATCGTTTTGATTTTCAATTAATTTGCAGAAATCATTAAATAGGTTTAGAGTTTCATCTTTGGTTTTTAGAAACCTAACCCAGGTAAGCCTAGAATAATCGTCAACTATTACTAAGCAGTAACGGTTCCCGCTTAGTGACTTGGCTCCATGTGAATCAAATAGGTCAAGGTGCAGGAGCTCAAGTGTGGTTTGAGTTAAGTCAGATTGGATTAGTTTGTGATTAGATTTGGTTTGTTTACCTTGATTACATGACTCACATATTAGGTTTTCATTGTTTTTAATTTTGGGGATTCCTTTGATTAGGCCAAGTTGGGTGACTTTTGAGATAGTCCTCAGATTAATGTGACCTAGTCTCCTATGCCAGAGGTTCGATTGTTCTAATTTAGTTAACATAAATTTGAGTACTAGGGGAAGGTTTATAGTGTATACATTATTTTTCCTAGTGCCCTTAAGTATGATTTCTGAGTCTTGTACATTTCTAATCAGGCAGTTAGAGTTGTTGAAGGTGACTATATAACCAGAATCACATAACTGACTTATGCTAAGCAAGTTAAATTTGAAGTTTTCAACCAAAAGAACTTTCTTAATAATAAAGTCAGATTTAAGCTCAATATCACCTGACCCAATTACCTTGAGTGTAGCATTGTTGCCAAATGCCACTGAGCCTAGGTTCTTGAGCTTGAGTTTAGTGAACTTCAATTTGTCTCCAGTCATGTGTCTGGAGCAACCACTATCCAACATCCATTGGTCCAAATCTTTATGTTCCTAACATAAAGAGTTTTATTGATTTGGATCCAATTAGAGTTAGGAATAGCTTAAATTGAGTTTCACTTCCTAGTCTGTCTCACCCACATCTAGGGTTTTCAATCACGTTAGCCTTATAGGTTTCGTGAGACAGGTTTTTATAATTAAAATTTATTTTGAAAACTTTATTTTGAAAACAATTAAATGTTGAAGGCTTAATTAATTTTGAAGATAATTAAATTTTGAAAACTTAATTAATTTTGAAAATAATTAAAGGAAATGTTTGAATCTATACTTAACTGAAAATTGTGTTAGATTTGATTTTGACAAAAAGTAATTTGAATTTGAAATTCAAAAATTGGCTTCCAGGTCTTGGCGAGGCATTAGGCCTTCTTTGGCCGTAGCCTTATTGGATCATCAACCCTTTTCTTGACAAAGTCGTTTAATGAAATTTCATTTTCAAAATTAATCTTTGACAAGTTCTGGTCTAACTAGTTTGGATTTTGGATCGGTAGCTTCGGCTAGTTTCACCAGTCTAAAGAGACCAAGTAAACTTGATCCTATTAGAATTGGTTTCCCTAACGTACTATCATCTCACCTCCATCCAATACTATGTTGTCAAGTTTCAGTTAGGTTTGTTCAGTCCTTATACTAACCATTCCTAAGTCTAAGCATGGTAAATTGCAGAAATTAAACAACCAATCAGACAAGCAAATTGCAAGATAATATTAAAGTTTATCTAACAATAAATATAGTTTTCAGTTTGGCTCCCCCTGGACTAAAGCCACGGTAATGATTGGGCAAGGTGTGAATCTTGTCCTTGGGGATCCAATACTGATTTGATCCAGTTGGTTTGTTCAGGTATAGTTTAGGTACCCATGCCTGAGCTTTACCTCTGGACTGATTCAATACAACAAAATAAGATCTTTGTCGGGATTTGGTTCTATAACCAAGTCCGGATCGATTTAGAACGGACTTCTGTTTTCCAAGAATCATGTCTAGACCCTTGGAACCAGAGGAAAATCGTTCTAAAGCTGATCTAAGATCCTTAACCTGAGTTTTCAGGGAGGAGTTCTCTTTCTCAAGTTTTTCAACTTGAGTAGGAGTTCCTTCTTGAACTTTCTCGGTTGAGGGTTTAGAGTCAGCTCTCTCTTTCAGGAGTTTTACTTCCTGTCGGAGGGATTCGATTCGGAGTTTGGCTTTCGCCAAGTCTCGAGAAAGATATGAAATTAAATCATTTAATTGACTTCTATTGAAACCACTTACCTTGATTTCGCCATCCTCTAAGAAGGTCAGTTTGCCGTCGTCCTGTTCTGATTCTGACTCGGTCTCGACTTCTTCTGAGGCGGTCAGGGCTAGTAGGTTTGACTGGGGTGCCTCTTCTTCTTCTTCTGAGGAAGATTCGTCCCAGGTTGCTTGGAGCGCTTTCTTTCTCCTTGTCTTTTTGGTCTCTTTTAGGTTTGGACACTCTGTCTTGTAGTGGCCCTTCTTCTTGCACTCATAGCAGGTTACGTTGGGCTTGTTTTTGTCATTCGCGGGTTCAGCTGGTTCGTCTTTTCTTCGGCTGACTTTCCGTTTGTTGGTTCGGTTCTTCAGCTCCTTGTAGTAGTTTAGGGCTAGTCGAACCAGCTTTGGTCGATCTCCTTCTTCATCTTCTGTGTCTGAGTCTGAGTTAGACTCAGGTTCAGGTTGGGGTTTCTTCTTTGCTGACCTTCCAGTTTTACCTGCAATGAAGGCAATCCCTTTCTCGACCATATTGGAGTTAGTTTGTTCGTGCAGTTCTAATTCAGAAAATAATTCGTCTAATTTTATTTTAGAAAGATCCCTTGAGACCTTGTATGCATCTACCATAGATGCCCACAAGGTGTTTCTAGGGAAGGCGTTTAGAGCATACCTTATTAGCTCACGGTTTTCAACCTTGTGACCTATAGTGTGAAGATCGTTCATTAATTCTTGAATTCGTGCGTGGAGCTGGGCTGCTGTTTCGGTGTCGGCCATCTTGATGGTGTACAGTTTGTTCGAGCAGATCCCTTTTGCTGATCCGAGTATCTGATGTTCCTTCGTGCAGCTCGATCAATTTTGCCCACAACTCCTTAGCACTGTTGAAGGGGCCTACCCGGTTCAGCTCCTCTTTTGTCAACCCGCATTGGAGAGTCTGGGTCGCTTTTGCATCGGCTTCAATTTTGCGCTTCAGGGCGTTGTCCCATTCTGAGTAGGTCTGCGGTACTCCTTCGGCGTTTTTGGGGATCTCCAGTCCGGACTGGATGATAATCCACATGTCCACCTGAGTTTTCAGGTGAACCTCCATTCGACTTTTCCAGTAAGAAAAGTCTTCTCCACTGAAAAGTGGAGGTCTGGCGGTGCTAAAACCTTTTTGCATGGCCATTTAACCTGAAAAAGATAACTAAAAAAAATTTCCCAAGGCTTGGTCTTGGATTAGTAGTGCGGGATAAGGAAAATAAAATATCGAGGGGTGTTGCACCAACCTCCATTAACAGAGAAAAGTTCGTACGAAAAGTTTAAAAAAAATTCGAACGAGAAACAAAAAAAAATCCGAAAAATTTTCAAACTGGTGGCTGCACCAAGTTTGAACTTCCCCGCTCTGATACCACTTGTTGGATCGAGAGAACCGATAGAGGGGGGGTGAATATCGGTAAACGTTCGGATTTAGGGAAAGAGAATTTGCACAGCGGAAAAAAGACAAACACGCGAACACAGTAATTTTTTACTTGGTTCGGAGCCTAGGTCGACTCCTACTTCAAGGCCCACGGTCGTTGACCGTTTACTTTGTGCAATTCTATATGAGGCGCAATAACAGTTTACAAATTGATTTACAAATATGGCACGGTAAACTTAACAATTAAAAGAAGCTCTTCTTTTACCGACGTCCGATGGAGATGGTCTTTTTCGGAGCAGCGGGACGTCGTCGGCTCGAGTTGGGAGTTTTCCGGAGCGAGGTGCGAGAGCAGAAGAGCGTAGAAGCATTGGTTCGAAGTGTTGTACGAGCCTTGGGGTCGAGGGCCCTTTATATAGGGCCTGGGGGCGTCCGGGGCGCCCCCCCCCACGTGTCACACGATCCGCCTCGGTCTCGGTCAACTTCTATCCCTTCAAATTCGGGATCAGACCTTGACCGGGGCGCCCGGAGCGCTGGGGGCGCCCGGGTTTACCGGGTCAAAACTCTATCCCTTGGCTTCGCTTGGTTGAGCTTCGATGCTTTGCTGTTGGGGGCGCCCGGAGTGCTGGGGGCGCCCGGGAGTTGAACTGTCAAAGCTTGCTTTGCCTTCTTGTGTTTTGTGTTCACCTTGGGGGCGCCCGGGACACTCCGGGCGCCCTGGTCAGCTGTTGCCTCATTCCTTTGAGGCTCTCTGAGCTGCAGACACTCGTTCCTTCGGTCCTGCATCCAGGGTTAGTCCAAAACACAATAAAACAATAAAATATTAGTTTATACAGTCTTGGCTGTCTTGGTTCTGACTTTGGGTCTCCAAAATGGAACCCTAGGTCGAACCGACGCCTACTATTCCCTCGACGGGGAACGCGTCCTCACCTACTCCTCTCGGGGAGGCCCTTTGCCTGGCGGTCCTTTGCCAGGTCTTGGATACCGTGCTATCCTTCGCCCGGTGCCTAGCATTCCTTCGCTAGGGCTTTGTATCCTGGCATTCCTTCGCCAGTGCCTAGCAGTCCTTCGGTAGGGCTTTATACTCTGGCATTCCTTCGCCAGTGCCTAGCATTCCTTCGCTAGGGCTTTTTGCCCTGGCATTCCTTCGCCAGTGTCTAGCAGTCCTTCGCTAGGTCTTTTTATTCTGCACACTAAAGTGACATATTAGATAACAAGTAAGACTTAACTTTTGAACCCTGTTGCCATTATCAAAATACAGGTTTGACTTGGGTGCTTTCTGCACCAACACTTACAACACTTTTACATTTATGTGCAAATTTTGTTTGCTTACCCATTTGACATGCATCACAAAGTTTGTCTTTCTCATACTTGATGCTTGTTAAGCCTCGGACTAACCCTTTGTTAGCCAACTTCCGGATGTTCTTCATGTTAACATGTGCTAACCTCCGGTGCCAAAGGGTGGACTCTTCTTCTCTTGACATGAGACACTTAGCAACAACATTAGTAGCACTTTTAAATGAAACTTGATAAATATTGTCTACTCATGTTCCTACTAGTATCGTGTCCAAGGTGTCATGTTGTCTAACTAGACATTGACTTGGTTGGAAGTCAATTGTGTAACCCGTGTCACACAATTGACTGATACTTAGGAGATTAAATTTCATCCCCATGACTAGAAGGACATTTGAAATTCTAAGACATTCGGATATTTGAATGTCTCCTATTTCTATGACCTTAAGACTACCATTGTTACCAAATGATACATTACCTCTACTTTTCTTGTGAAGTGTGGTAAACAATGATCTATCCCCGGTCATGTGTTTGGAGCATCCACTATCAACGAACCAAGTTGATAGATGCTCCCCCTCAATCATAACCTACACAATTCGAAAAATAGAAGTTTTAGGTACCCAAACCTTGAGACCTAAAGCATCAACTAAACATGACTTAGGCACCCATGCCTTGACAACTTTCTTTTGAGTCTTGGGTGTCCTAGATTGTCTCATATCAGTCCTAGACATCAAAGACACGAATGAGGGTTCTTTGGGTCGGTAACCAATACCGGCCCTATTGTAAACTGCCCTTTGAGCATTTAGGATCATGTCTAGGGTCTTAGAGCTAGTTGAGAACTTCCCAAGAATATTCTTGAGTTTCTCAACTTCACTCTTTAATGATTTATTCTCTTCTACTGCAAGTTATCATGCAAACCATTTACTTCCTCAACCTTAGAGGATTTCAAATTTTCAACTTCAAGTTTCAATGATTTAATTTCATCTTCTAACAATTCAACATGCAAATCATCAATGTCATCATCCCTAGATACCTTCAATTGATTAATTTCTAATTGCAATGCTTTAACCTTATTTTTGGACTTTTTAAGCATACTAGTTAAACATGCAATTGCTCTATAACACTTTTCAAGCTCGGGAGAAGTTACCTCTTCATCATCCGAAGATGATGAAGCCGCATTTGAGGAACTTGAAGATTCATCACTACTCTCCTCTCCAAGAGCAATGAGGGCCACATGCCTAGTGCTCTTCTCCTCCTTCTCTTCATCGGATGAGCTTGAGGATGACTCATCCCAAGTGGCCTTCAAAGCCTTCTTCTTCTTCTTGGATCTTTCTTCTTTCTTTTTGGATTTCTCCTCCTTTTTCAGTTTCGGGCATTCATTCTTGAAGTGCCCTTTCCTACCACACTCAAAGCAAGATGCATTAGTCTTATCAAGTTTAGATTCACTAGAGTTACCTCTACTCTTGAAGCGTCGACCCCTTCTCATCATTCTTCTCACAAAGTTCGCCATCTCGGAGGAAGAAGAGTCGCTGTCATCTTCCTCAGAATCGGACTTGGATTCGGAAGAGGATGAAGATGAAGAGACTTCTTTCTCCTTCTTCTTCCTTCTTCTTCTTGTTGGTTCGGTCCCCTGCAACTAAGGCAATCCCTTTTTCTTGGGGCCTTTGTTAACTTTACAATGGATAGATCCTTGGAAACTTTGTAGGCATCCACCATGGATGACCACAAAGTATTCCTTGGAAAGGCTTTCAAGACATACCTCACAAGATCGCGATTCTCGACCTTTTCATCAATCGAATGAAGTCCACTGAGGACTTCCTTGAACCGGCTGTGGAGCTCACTTACCGTTTCATTCTCCTTCATGGAGAGATTTTGGAGTTGATTGAGGAACAAATCCCTCTTGGCAATTCTTGAATCCCGGGTGCCCTCGTGAAGCTCAATGAGTTTGTTCTACAAGTCCTTTGCACTTGTGAAGGGACCAACTTTGATAAGTTGGTCTTTGTTCATGCCACATTGTAGAGTGACAACCGCCTTCGCATCGGCTTCACTCTTTCGCGTTTGTTCGACAGTCCACCTCCATGACTCAAGTTCTTTACCTTCATCATCCTTAGGAGGGGTGAATCTCTCCTTCACCGCGAACCAAGTATGGATGTCCATCTTCAAATAATATTCCATCTTTGATCTCCAATATTGAAAGTCAGCGCCATCAAAGAATGGAGGTCGGGTGGTGGAGAAACTTTCCGTCAATGCCATCTTGTTGATAACTCTCGGATGTTAAGCCATAAACAGAGCCCCAAGCTCTGATACCACTTGTTGGAAACGGGATGGCTAGAGACGGGGGGAATATAGCCAATCACTTTTATCTTTGGCAAGTAACAAGTTTCTGCACTCAAACTTATCAGTAGCACAGCGGAAGAAATAAAGCAACAGAGCAGTGCAGAAAACCAAAACAGAAATCGAAAACAAACAATCACAACTAGCAAGATCGCTAACAAGGAGGGTTTACAAGGTTCGGGGATAACTTGCCCCTACTCCTTGGCGTGGCCTTAAGGTGGGCGATCCCTTGATCGTCGGCAGATCAAGCCCCGGTTATCATCGGATAGAAAGCAACCTCCTTCTCGGTGGAGAAACCTCTCCACATCGTTTCAATTACAGATAAATGTTTAAGCTCAATGAAACAACAAGAAGGATCTTACTCAAACACTTAGCAAGGACAAGAACACAACAAGCTTCCCTGAGCTCCACCCAGCGACGATCTCACGCAAGGACTCCCTCCTTCGTGTCTTCTCACTGTTGGACTCCAAGCTCCTTGTTCCTTCCTCCAAGCACTCACGTAAGAGTTGGTTGCTCCTCAGATCTCAATGACTTGCTCAAAGAATCAATAGCACACGCACACAGCAAGTAAAGTGTGGAGAACACAAAATCGCAGCAAGAACTTCAGCAAGCTCGAACACTTAGGATTCTCAAACTCTGCTTCAACCGAAGTCTCTTCTCTCTTTTGTTTCTCCACCAAGCATCAGATGACATCATCTCTGCAGCTCCCAGCTGCTCATCTGCCAACGCCAGCTACCACTGAGCTATCCCTGGACTCCCTGAGCTTCCCTTAGCCAAGCTCTAGTCTCAGCTCCAGTCTGCAGCTCGGCCGTTGCAACCTGAGATGGAAAAGCGGACAAACCTGCTCCAAGGAAAGCCTCCATTGACTTCTCCTTGAGTGTTTGAATCCTCCCCTGTCACCTGCAGCTTAATCAGAGTGTTAGAGCAGCATATCAAGCAGTAAATCAAAATTCAGAAGTGACGCGCAGAGAATCGGATATGTTCAGAGCGTCTGACAACGCAATTTGAATTAAAGTGATCGGTCACCGGACCGATCCAGGGCTTGTGGATCGGTCACCAGACCGATCCACCTCTGTGCTGGGATTCCCAGCTCTCACGGCAACACAGCCTGATCGGTCACCGGACCGATCAGAGTGAAGCCTGATCAGTCACCAGACCGATCAGAGTGAAGTCTGATCGGTCACTAAGACCGATCAGGTCTAATGACCGATCAGAGTGAATCTGAACAGTAACTCCAGAAATTAAATCCTAAGTCCCTGATCGGTCACCGGACCGTTCAGGACCTGATCAGCAAGGGAACTCACTCACTGTCCGCTCCCTGATCGGTTACCAGACCGATCAGGAGCAAGGCAGCGAGGAAACAGCCTGCTCCCTGATCGGTCACCGGACCGATCAGGAGCCACACAGTAGGTTCCCAAGCTCACTATGCGCTCCCTGATCGGTCACCAGTCCGATTAGACATCGCTGGATCGGTCACCAGACCGATCCACGAAGGAGCAGCGTGCCAATGTCCCTGATCGGTCACCAGACCGATCCAGGGACTTAAACCTAGGGTTTCATTCACCTTAGCCCTCCAAGCTAAGGAGTTTTCCATCTAACTCTCCAAGTTGGGAATTTGCACCTAACCCTCCAAGTTAGGACTTTTCACCTAGCCCTCCAAGCTAGGACTTTTCACCTAGCCCTCCAAGCTAGGCACCTGACCCTCCAAGCCAGGACTTTTCACCTAATTCTCCAAGTTGGGACTTTGCACCTAACCCTCCAAGTTAGGACTTTTCACCTAGCCCTCCAAGCTAGGACTTTTCACCCAACCCTTCAGAATTAGGACTTTTCCAACACCTAGCCCTCCAAACTAGGATTTTTCACACCTAACCCTCCAGGTTAGGATTTTCCAACACCTAGCCCTCCAGGCTAGGATTTTCCATATCATGCCTAATCCTCGATCAGGACTTAATCATAATCATCATAATCATCAACCCAAACTAAAATCGATGTCAACACCAAAACAACAATCAGGGCCAGACTGCATCAACAATCTCAACAGCCAAGAAAATTCATAACATAGTATGCTTGTAATCCAGATTCATTAAGAGAATTATTTACACAACATCATAATCGATTCGCCAACATACAGCCTAACCCCAAACAATGAACTCTTATATGAATTTTGCCGGAACAATGCTCCCTTACCGGATCCAAAACATACTCAGCTAGGGCATGGCTAAGAGGAGAGTGTAGTGTACCTCATGCTCATGGCTCTATATATATACATAAGAAAATTCTAAATCTATTAATTATTTTTGTTGATGTTAAAAGTAGATTATATAGATTTTTAATCTATTTTTTAATTATATATATCTTTTATTAATATGATATTAATTCTAATATGTTTTTTTGAATGATAATAGTCGTATAGGAATAAGAAATTTTATTAGTATAGAAGATATCTGATTCTTTAATGGTATGTATATGAGGATGGATATCCAATACCCGATGGGTATGGATACAGAGGATATAGAATCCTATCCGAACCCGACCCATTTTCATCCCTACAATTAGGTTCTATAATATTGATTTTATATATTTTGATTTTGCTTTTCTAAGTGATAATTTAGTTAAAACTTAAAATAATATTTCATCGAGCAAAATAAATAATGAGAGCTTCATGATACTCATTATATTTTAAATAAATATTATCTGATCACGATCAATATATAGAAGTTAATTACTAGCTTCTACAATAATGATTTTATTTTTTAGTGATAACTTGGTTAAAATAATATTTCAACGAGCAAAACAAATCTGTAGACTCTTTGACACTCATTACATTTCAAATGAATATAATCTAATAATGATCGATCATGTAGAAACTAACATGCAACTTTTACAACATGTACTAGCTGTTAATTTCTACACTTGGTAGAAGTTACATCGTTGAATTTAAAGATATTTTCGACGTAAAATCATGAGACACCTATTTATTTTATTTTTGAAAAAAGAGATGTTAATATGTTGTTTCTCTTAATTTAGAGTGTCTTTTTTATTTTTGCCATAATGTATTTATAAATGAGGAAAATGTATTTTGGTTTTTTTTAACATTTTGGATATTAAACCTAGAAAAAAAAATTTAGTTGCAAAGTTAATTTTTTTTTTATTTTAGTCTAGGGTTCATCTTCCTAATTTGGTAATAGTGTTTAAGCTAAAAAATAAATCAAAAACTAAAAACTCTTACGTTCACCTTCCCAATTGGGTTATAATGTTCAAATTAAAAAAAAAGTTAAAAATAAAAAACTCCTAGAGTTCACCTTCTCAATTGAGTTATAGTATTCAAGCTAAAAATAAATAAAAATAAAAAATCCCTTGGGTTCACCTTCCCATTAGGTTATAGTGTTCAATCACAATTTTTTTTTTAAAAAAAGGGACTTGATGCATTTCCCATTGTATAGTATTAAAATTATTAATTTTAAAATTTAGGATAAAAAAAAGACAAACACTTAACTTTGAGATTATTAATATCTTTTCAAAAGTTTGATATCAGAATCATTAATTTAATATTAAATTTGAAACCTCAATAGTGCGTTCCCCATTTATAAACTAATACATAACCTAAAATAACTTATGAGAAACCCACTAACTTCTTTACATTAATATCAATTCAATAACTCTTCATCTACTAACCACTAATCAATAATATAACTATTAAACAACTAACTTTTCATCCACTTATTTTATAAATAATTAATACACCCATTCACTAATATAGAACTCATTAAATCATGACTCAACTGAAAATAATTAATTAATGCAAGTAGCAACTAAGGTACCAAGCTGATGATGGGTTTTGGCTTGTATTCAATTCATTTGGGATCACTTTCTTATGCCGACAAACAATGTTTGCTATAACAATTGATAATTAATTGAGCCAATTAGTCATCTTTTCCTTCTACGAGAGCAATTGAAAAGGAGTCCATATCCGTTCAATAATTAATCATGATTAATTGCTGCATTAGGTAAACAGAGGCAATTAATCACGATTAATCTTAAAGAATTCTTATCATTGTCCTTTTATCAAATGGATATAGATGAAACTCACTTGTCTTGATTAGATTCCCATAGTTTTTTTTTTTTTTGTCATGGACACTACAATTTGCCTCTTACAAGTTAAATGTCCTTCTTCTTGGAATCTCTCGAAATTCATCTTATTTTATGGCAAGTGATAAGCATTTAATTAATTTAATTTGACGCTTTATTTTCACCAACTCGCCATAAAGAGGGTCTCCAATGATTGAAGCGATGAGTTTTGTATCCCAACACTTAGAGCGTTAATAATGTAAAGTTTGTTTCATGAGATAATCAAGTTAAATCAAATGAAGTTTAAAATTAACTAAACTATTAAAATAATTGTTCTTGGTTTGATTTCTTTTTTACGAGCTTGAGCTTGGTTTAGATTTATCTTGAGTGAAACTTATTTGATTGTTTGAAATTTTTATATTTTAAACTCGTTTAGTTGGTTATTTAGTTTGATAATACAAATTTATTTATCTATTTTTGAATTTATTTTGTTTATTTAGTAACTTGATAAAAGTTTATCATTCACAAATATTGTTCATCAATAATATTTACAAATATTATTATGAATATTAACAAATTAAACATATATGTATTCAAATTTATTTGTTTAGTTTAACGAGTTGTTCCGATTTATTTATTTAATTGATTTTATGTGTTGAACAAGCATAAATAAGTTTATATTAATCCAAACACCAAACTTATTTATGAATTTTCGATTCATTTACAACCGTATCCAACACCATTGAAAGAAGCAATTGTGCCTCCGGGGCTATGGTGCAACGGTAGGGCGACTAGTCGTTTTCCCAGACATTCACGGTTTGATCCCTAGCTACGGCGTATTTGTAGGAATTTTTTTTCCAAATGGGATGCGAACCCTGGGACGTTGGGCTTCTAGACCGCCCACTACGAGCGCTTCCCGATTTACCCTGGCGGTCGGTGAGAAACTTCCGTGAGGCCGGACCGGTCGCCCAAAATTGATTGGAAAAACCTGATTAATCATTTATTGAAAGAAGAAATTGTGAGTCGGCTAATGAGTTATATACATAGGATGGCATCGCATTAAGGAGCAATTGCCCCTACATCAAACAAACCAACAGCCTGGCCTTTTAGTCCCACATCTCGTAGCTTAAAAAGAAATTGCCCCGCTACATTAACATTTGTCGGGTTCTCCGATGCCTGCTGTGTTGCGGCAGTTTAAATTGAAGCTGGGGGTTCGAGTGATTGGAATGAATCTTTTGGAATTAAAGGCTTGGGTTAATTGTGCAACCTTTCCGTTCTGAGTTGATGGTGGGCCGTAGAATTGGGCCTTCGCAATTTCCCTATTCAAACTAATCATTTTCAAAATTTGTCAAATTGCCGGAGAATAAACCAGTATTTAAAATTTGGATGGATCAAAATATGATAATGATTATTTAGATTTGTTTTAATTTATTTTTTATAAGTTTGAGTTTGATTCAAACTTAATTTATGGTTCATTCATTTAAATGATATGAAAATCTTAATTCTTTGAATGTTTAAATTTTTTAATTATTCAATTTGATAATTTTTTTTATTTTTTATGAATATTATTTATTGATATTATTCATAAATATTAACAAATTAAATACACTGTATTCAAAATTATTTATTTAATTTAATAAATTATCCAAATTTATTTATTTAATTTATTTTAGATATAAGATAAGCATAAATAATCTCAAATAGATCACAAAAACATAATCATCCCCGTTTCTCATTTAATATTTAATGAACTAATCGAAAAATCTCCATCTCATCTCCGTCTTCATCCTCATCCCTGGCTCCAATTGTGTTGTATTGAGGCGAGTTCAAAGATGGGGATAGCATCCCTATACCCTCCCATGTTTAAATACGGGGATTTAAAAATATTTAAACCTGAATCTATACACGAAATTCTCCTTGAACTCGCTTTTGTTTTGTTTCAGGTTCTCCTCATCGAGCCCAAAAACCATGGAGAAAATTATCATCCCTAGACTTTGATAAGATAACCACGTCAAATCAAGTAGAGTCTAAAATAAATCAAACTATTAAAATGATTATTAAGTTTGATTTAGTTTTTTTTATGAGTTTAAACTTAATTAAGGCTTGACTTGAGCTTTAGTTCTTTGGAGTTCTCAATTTAAATTTAATTGATTAATGTTTAAAATTTTATATTTTAAGTTCGTTTGGTTGCGATTGAGCTTCATAATGTAAGTTTGTTTCTTTATTTTTGAATTATTTTTTATTTATTTAATATTTTGATAAGGTTTATTAATGTATATGGCTCACAAATATTATTTATTAACTTTGTTATTAATATTATTTACGAATATTATTTACTAACATTAATAAATTGAATATATGTTCAAATTTATTTAATTTAACTAGTTATTTAAATTTACTTATTTAAATTATTTTATGTATATTAAACTAATATAAATAAATTCATTCAAATTGAATAGGAAATTTATTTATGAACATTCGGCTAGAATTAATTTGGGGCTAATGAGTTAAATATAGTGTGGCATAGCATTAAGGAACAAATTGCACCTAAAATTTCAAACAACCCAAATTAAACTAATGTGTTTTAGTCCCACATCTGGTAGCTTAAGTAGCAACGGCCCCTTTACATTAACATTTGTCGGCAACTTCAACGCCGAGCTGTGTTGCGTCAGCTTGTAACCGAAGCGGGGGCTTTGAGTGATTGGAATGAAGCGGACGGATTTAGCCCCGTGGAAAAATTGTGCGATGCTTCGTCTGCCCTTTCCAAGTTGATGGTGGTCCGGACGAACTGGGCGAAGGCCCGATGAGACCGGATCTTAAAGAGGAGGGCAATGGGCCAGGCTGGCTTCACAGAGCAGTCATTACCCACACCTCCATCAATGGTGGAAGGATAACAGGCGTTGGTGCAATTGACCCACATTAAAACCTCTAAATCCAACCCAATTCAAACCAATCATTTTTAAAATTTGTCAAATAAAATTTTCAGGTGGTGGTAACAGATGTGTGTTAAATTTGCATGAAACAAATTATTTAAAATTGATTTAATTTATTTTTTATAAGTTTGAATCAAATTTAATTTGTTCTTCATTTATTTAAATGATATGAAAACCTCAATTCAGGCATATATTTAAATTTTTTTACTTAATCAATTAATTATTATATTTGATAATTTAAATTTATTTATTTATGAATATTATTCGTGAAATATTATTCACATAAACTAACAAATTAAATATATATATATATATTTTAAAAAATTTTATTTAATTATATAAATTATTAAATTTAATTATTTAATTTATTTTAAAATATAAAATAAACATACATAATCATAAATTTATTCATGACTATTAAATTCTATTTTGTAATTCATGAGGTAGATCAAAATTTAATAAAATCAGTATATCCGTCCTCATACATTAATTATAATATTCAAACTAATAATTCTCATGATTTATCTTTGTATTCATCCTGTGATGGATTGATGGGGCGCTGAAATGAATGAATTATTTTTTACTACCGAATGTTTTATTTTATAATGTTTGAATTAAAATTTGATGAAGTTAATATGTCTGATAGGGTTGAGTAGCCCATGGCGGACACGTGGGATGAAGAAGCTACGTGACGAAACGCGACGAGTCTGATTGACTCTCCTTTCAGAGCTATCAGGCCCCTTCTCAGGAAACACGCTTTGGAAAATCAAATCCGAAACCCCCTCCTGGGAGCACTTTGGGAAGTTGAGTCCCGATATCACCTTGGGGAAGTAGAGCGCCCGTGATTGCCCGGGCCAACAGACCCCAAGATCACCTCGGGGAAGCGGAGCCTAAGCTACCTTCGACCTTAAGTAATGGTCCCCCTTCCATCGCGGATCTACGGATAAGCATCCCTACTATCACGGAGTCATTATGACCCATTAATGTCGCAACGAGTTGAAACACATAATGACAGCATGGACTGTTTCAAGGGCTATCCAATAATCGCCAAAGGGGGGGACGTGGCATCAATCATGGGGACGCGCCAAGGCAACCGCCACATATATAAAAGGTAATTCAACCCCTCCGGTAAAAGAGAAACGCACTCTCTATTGCTTGTATCTTCTTCTGTCTTCTATTCTTTCTCCATCGAGGTACTGACTTGAGCATTGGAGTGGGCTCCGTCGGACAACCTCCGGCGTGTTCCCCTAACGCTCGTGTTGATCTCGCAGGGCGCTGAGTTCTTCAACTTTGAATTTAGTTTGCTTATATAGCAACTTGATAAAAGTTTATCATTCACAAATATTGTTCACTAACATTATTCATTAATAATATTTACGAATATGATTATGAATATTAACAAATTGAACACATATGTGTTCAAATTTATTTGTTTAGTTTAACGAGTTATTCCGATTTATTAATTTAATTGATTATATATATATTGAATGAGTATAAATAAGTTTATATTAATCTGAGCACCAAACTTATTTATGAATTTTCGATTCATTTACAATCGTACCCAACACCCTTGAAAGAAGCAATTGTGAGTCGACTAATGAGTTATATATAGGGTGGCATCGCATTAAGGAGCAATTGCCCCTATATCAAACAAACCAACAGCCTGATATATTTTTTTTGTTTGAAATAAGTACATTGTATAAAAAATATTTCATGAGATAAAAGTCTCAATTCATATATCATGAATACAGGACATCGAGATACCACACATCCTACTATATCAAGATTCCATACATCAGCCCAAACATTGGGCTAGACCCCATGCTAACATCCCAACACCATACAAATACACCATATAAAAGAGGTCGCATATCAGCACCCCGAGCCGTGTTACGCCAGCTTGTAACCGAAACGGGGGCTTCGAGTGATTGGAATGAATCCTTTGGAATTAAAGGCTTGGGTCAATTGTGCGAGCTGCCCCGTTCTGAGTTGATGGTGGGCCGGACGAATTGGGCCTTCACAATTTCCCTTAAATCCAATCTATTCAAATTAATCATTTTCAAAATTTGTCAAATTGCCGGAGAATAAACCAGCTGATGTGTTAAAATTTGGATGGATCAAAATATGAAAATGATTATTTAAATCTAATTTAATTTATTTTATATAAGTTTGAGTTTGATTCAAACTTAGTTTCGGATGCATTCATTTAAGGCTACGTTTGGTAGGGGGTAATGAAATCCGATCTGTAATGTAATCAAGTTTGTAATGTAATGTAATGTAATCTTGATTACATTGTTATGTTTGGTAATGAGTTGTATGTAATCTTTGATAACCATTACAAGTTGGATTCTTTTGTTTGGTGAGGGTCAATATATCCTGTAATGTAATCAAGATTGACGACCATCGCCGGGCGGCCGGTGACCATTGACCGGCCGGCGAACGCCGGCGACCGCCGGCGGCCGGCCGACGGCGGTGGTCGCCGGCGGCCGACCGACGGCGGTGGTCGCCGGCGGCCGGCGGCCGGCCGACGGCGGTGGTCGCCGGCGGACGGCCGGCGGCGGCGGTCGCCGGCGGACGGCCGGCGGCGGCGGTCACCGACGGCCAGCGGCCGGCTGGCGGCGGTGGTCGCGGGCGACCGGCCGGCGGCGGTGGTCGCCGGCGGCCGGCGGCCGGCCGGCGGTGGTGGTCGCCGGCGGCCGGCGGCGACCAACGACTGTCACCATCCGACCGACGTTTGTCGCCGCCCGACCGACGACTTTACAAGCTGTAATGTAATCCAGATTACGGAGGTTTTGGTTTGTAATCCAGATTACAAATCATCAACCTCTTTTGTAATCGAGATTACATTACATTACAATCTTAAAGTGATTCCAAACAAAGGAATCAAACTTGTAATGTAATCTCGATTACATTACAGGGTGGATTACACCCTACCAAACGCAGCCTAAATGATATGAAAATCTCAATTCAGGTATGTTTGAATGTTTAAATTTTTTACTTATTCAATTTGATATTTTTTTATCTTTTATGAATATTATTTATAAATATTTATTCATGAATATTAACAAATTAAATACACATGTATTCAAAATTATTTATTTAATTTAAAAAATTATCCAAATGTATTTATTTAATTTATTTTAGATATAAGATAAGCATAAATAATCTCAAATAGATCACAAAAACATAGTCATCCCTGTCTCTCATTTAATATTTACTGAATTAATCAGAGAATCTCCATCCCATTCCCATCTTCATCCTTATCCCCAACCCTCATTGTGTTGTATTGAGGCAAGTTCAGAGATGGGGATAAAAATTCTCTATACCCTCTCATGTTTAAATATAGGGATTAAAAAAATCTTTAAACTTAAATCTATATACAAAATTCTCTCTGAACTCGCTTGTGTTTTAGGTTCTCCTCATTGTGCCTAAAATCTATGGAGAAAATTATCATTCCTATACTTTGATAAGATAATCAAGTCAAATCAAGTAGAGTCTAAAATAAACTAAACTATTAAAATGATTATTCAAAGTTTATTTGATTTTTTTTAATGAGTTTAAGCTTGTTATGGCTTGACTTGAGCTTTAGTTCATGTAGTTATTTTAGAATTCTCAATTTAAATTTATTTGATTAATGTTTAAAACTTTTATATTTTAAGTTCGTTTGGTTGGCGATTGAGCTTGATAATGTAAGTTTGTTTCTTTATTTTTGAATTATTTTTTATTTATTTAATATCTCGATAAAGTTTATCAACGAATATGATTCACAAATATTATTCATTAACGTTGTTATTAACATTGTTTACAAATATTATTCACTAATATTAATGAATTGAATACATATGTATTTAAATTTATTTCATTTAACGGTTATTTAAAATTACTTATTTAATTCATTTTGTGTATATTAAATAAATATAAATAAATTCATACAAAGCCGAATACGAAATTTATTGATGAACATTCGATTAGAATTAACTTGGGAGTCAGCTAATGAGTTAAATATATAAGGTGGCATAGCATTAAGGAATAAATTACCCCTAAAATATCAAACAATCCGAATTAAAGTATGGTCTTTTAGTCCCACATCTGGTAGCTTACGGAGAAATGACCCCTTTACATTAACATTTGTCGGCACCTTCATCACTGAGCTGTGTTGCGTCAGCTTGTTCCCCAAGCGGCGGTTTTGAGTGATTGGAATGAATCGGTTAGATTTAGTGGCGTGGAATAATTGTGCGATTCTTCGCCTGCCCGTTCCAAGTTGATGGTGGTCCGGATGAGCTGGGCGAAAGCCCGACGCGTTCGGTTCTTAAAGAGGAGGGCAATGGGCCAGGCTGGCTTCACAGAGCAGTCATTACTCACCCTCCATTAACGGTGGAAGGATAACATGCGTTGGTACAATTTCCCTCTAAATCCAGCCCAATTCAAACTAATCATTTTTAAAATTTGTCAAATTGCCTGAGAGGGAATAAATATTTTAGGTTGTAAAAGATGTGGTTTGTTAAATTTGGATGTATCAAATTATTTAAATTTGATTTAATTTATTTTTTATAAGTTTGATTCAAATTTAATTTGGGCATCATTTATTTAAATGATATGAAAACCTCAATTCAGGCAAATATTTAAATTTCTTTACTTATTTAATTAATTATTATATTTGATAATTTAAATTTATTTATTTATGAATATTATTCACATAAACTAACAACTTAAATATATATTTAAAACTTTTTTTATTTAATTTAATTTAATAAATTATTACATTTATTTATGTAATTTATTTTAAAATATAAAATAAACATACATATTCATAAATTTATTCATGACTATTAAATCCATTTAAGATTGGTGGTTCCGATTATCATGCTACACATCCTTACTTTCTAAACGTTCTATTTTATAATTAATAATTAATATATGAATATTATCATAATAAAATTTAAAGATCAAAATTTAATAAAATTAATATATTTATCATTCCCATGTACTATCTATAACATTCGAATTAGTAATTTTCATGATTTATCTTTTTCGTATTCATCTTAAAATTCGATGATAAGGTGTTGAAATGAATGAATCATCTTTTGCCATCAAATATTTCATTTTGTAAAATTTTAATCAAAATCTAATAAAATTAATATATCTGTCAGTTTTTAACGTTAATTATAATATCTAAATTAATAATTATTATAATTTAATTTTTTTATGGAATAAATTAACGAGATTGGGGACGAAGCCGAAGGTCGCATTTTGTAGTTCCCTTCCGCCAGCCCTGAACTTGAATGCACGGCTATCCACGTTATCTTGTACGTGGTGACGCATGGACCAGGCCTGCTGTTAAATCCGATACTTTTATTCCGCTCCAGAAAATTTTTCGGAAAACACCCTAGGGTTATCGGGCCCTTAGACAAAATTTCGGAGAGTAAAATGGAATACAACAAAATATTTTGAGGTCTAAAGGGCTTACAACTTCAATCAAGGCTCTGGATGCAATAGAGCAGAATTTAGAGGGGGTTAACTGCTAAAAACTCAAAACTAAGGGCATCATTGCGATTGGACTAAAAACTTTGTGGACTAATGTGCAAAATATCCCTCTTATAAGCTTGACCTAACTCCCATTCGGCAGACCCCTCAAGCCCGATCGCCGCATCCTTCCTCTTCGTTTTCCCCGATCGATCGTCGTTGTTTTCCCACCTCCAGATCTGAGCAAAGCTCCGGCGGTCGGTGGCTTCCTTCCCCGCTCCAGACGACGGACACGGTTGGACCGTGAGAAGGTAAGCCTAGCCGAATTCTGTGCTTCTTTGATTCTGCCAGCCAATGACTCGGGATGATGGGGTTCTAGCGAAAGGGGGGGGGGGGGGGGGGGGGGGGGCGAAGCTAAGATCTAAGGATGAAGCTGGACACCAATCGCTGATACTAGGTCAGCAATCACATAGACTAAACTGTTCGAATCAAAACCAAATTCACATCAACTTTTAATAGAATGTTTGAGTTGAATAATTAAGATTTCCTATTCAGCTCAATTTGGTCCCATTTGTTTTGTTTCAGACTTTCAGTTTCAAGTGTCCACATCTATTAAAATTCATACCGTGAGCATAAATATTATATTCTGATTTAGCCATTGCTACTTCCCTAGTTAGATTAAGCAGAATATAACTGCAAATTATTTAGAAAAATGTTAAGCCAGCTGTGTTACAAATCTATTTCAGCAGTTGATTTTTTTTTTCTTTCTGAAACAAACAAAACAGAGTATAAGAATATCAAAGACATGGCATTTTTCATAAGAATCAACAGACTGAATCTAAGCCGAAAAATTTAGAGCATGTATAATTAGAATTTTACAAGTCAAATGTTGGCAGAATACTTGCTTTCATTTATTAAATTTTTGGCCAAAATTTTGGACAATAATTTTATCAAATATAACTGGTAAAATTTTAAAATAGAAATCACCTAGTTCCAAACTCCCAAGCATGTTTTCATGGAAATAAAGTAATGGACATTGAACATATTTGGCCAATAAATAATTTTAATTTACTGACCAAAGTTATTTTGACCGATAAAAATTTTAAAAATATCGTCCAAAATTGACAGTGGCCAGAAAATGGTTGTAATTACGGGACAAAATGAGTTTGTCCTGATATTTTTTTTAATTTTTTCCAACCCAACTAGTTTTTGTTGGTAAATTTCACCCAAACTCAGTTTGACTGGAAAAATTTCACTGATAATCCCTTCTATTTTAATTAAAGAATAATATACATGATAATTCTTATATACTTTATCAATTATCAAACACATAGAGTGCTATAAAATCATTCTCATTTGCATCTTAAATGGCTACACGCAGGGGGGAGGCATGTACTGATGCAAGTAGAATTAAGATGCTAATGCTACATGTCTGTCAGTGTTGAAACAACGTTAAAGGATGATAATTGCTCCAAACGCAAATTTGAAAACAAGCAGAATATGTGGTGAGTAAAAGCCACATGTATTGCTTACAGATAATCCCATAAACCAAAACAGAAGAATGGAAGTTGGTAACATTTTAGAGAAAAATATGTCGACGGTACTAATAGCATTGTTTCTAGCAGAGAGAGGTCCAATTTAGGGTGAATTTATCCGTTAACCATGCTTCTACCGTGCTACACTCACTAAAAATGTTGGCTTTATGGAAAAATAAAGTCAAAGTTTTACCTTTTCCTTATGAGTGTCTGCTGATGAATTTTAAGCGGAAAAATGGCGCAGGGGTGATGGAAGGAGGTTAGCTTTTGAAACTTGGGGCCGACTATGTGATGAATCGCGATTAGCTACTGCTTGGAGTGGGGCGTGCGTCGGGGGTAGGAGGAAACCGAAAACGAAATCGAGATGGAAGAGGCGCTGCTGCAGGGGAACTAGGGTTAGAGTTCAGTCGTAAAGGGACCTAATCAGATTGTAGCATTTATAATGCGAGTCGGTCCCTTGACGGGTCGGGCTACCCGTTTACAGTTGATTTTGTTTTATTAACAATATCAAAATAAATAAATAAACGAAAACATGTTTTATTAAAAAAACATTATAAAAGGGCAAAAACTCAGAATGACGCTCCCAAATTATGCAAATCATCAAAAACACGCTTTCTTAAAATAATAAGAATAATAATAATAATAAAGAGCTTCCCATCTAAAAACTTATTCCCAAAAGAATCTTTATCCAATAGTGTTGCAACGGTTATCATCGATAATTTATACAAAGACCAACATTAGTTAATAATGATTTATAGAGAAGTAAATCAAAACAACTAAATAAATAATAGTTATTATAATGTGTAGCAGATAATAGGTAACTACTATATCATGTATAAATTACCTAGTTGGTTTAAGTGATTTTAGAGTCTAGGACTTAACTATTATTATTTTTGAGTGATTTTAGAGTCTAGGACTTAACTATTATTATTTTTGAGTGATTTTGATTAATTTAAAGTGATTTTTATGAAGTTTAAACATTTATAATTAAGTTCTTAAAAACAACTTTGATATAATAGTGATTTGTGTGCAGTAATTTTGATTAAAATGAATAATTAATTTTTCATATTGTAATAACTACTGAGTGATTTATATATATTGTAGTACAATAATAACTAAATCCTAAATTTTAAATTTTTGAACTAAATCCTAAACTCTCACCTTATCATATCAAAATATTATTTATCAACTAGTTAAAGTTATTTAAACTTTATTAAAATTATCTTAAATTAATCAAAATTATTTTAAAATAATTATAACAACTACTAATAGCTTTTATAACACTATCGGATAAGAAGTATTACGAGAATAAAATTTATGATGAGTCGTTCTTGGGAAAGAAATATAAATAAATAAAAAGTGTCTTTCGATGATTTGCAGAATTTGGTGGGCCTATTGATTTTTGTCCTTAAAATATTTAAAAGTAAAAAAAAAGGATAAGGTGTTTTGGTTGGTATACATATTTCAGTTTTTTACAAAAAGACGTACCTAAGAATTGATATTTATCAAAAAAGCATACCATGATTTCTTTTTTATCAAACGGCGCATCTATTTTTGTAAACTTCCTCTTATATCCCTCCGGCCAAGAAATGACTTTCTCAATTCACAGTTTCGAGACATCCGGACCACTTTATTAGTTGTCTCATTTTAAAATAATATTTTATGGTTCGGATGCCCCAGGGACTCGAATAAAATTTTTCTTCTTTCGCTCTCAGCGCAACAACGTAATTGTTATTGTCGAAGGTGGAGGACATTGTGCGCGTCCTAGCTTTGCTTTAGTCGCGAGCTCATCCCCCCAATCCCTCCCTCCGACCAAAATCTTAGGGAAGTCTCCAAAGTGTTTGCGTGTGTTCCTGAGGCGGCTTGAAGTGGTTGCGTTGAAGTCCAGACTGATCGACACTCTCCAAAGTAGGGGTTAGGGTTTTTACCAAGGTTTACTTTTTTGATAATGACAGGAAAAAGGTCTGTGAGTGTTTCAGCCTCTTCTTTCTTGGCATTATCCACTAAGATATGTTAGCGATAATGTTAGGTCAAAACAGCAGAGTTTGTGCACATGTTTAAACTTATTTTTACTTAATAAATTTGTAATGTATAAAACCTGTAGGCTTCGGATGACTTTGGACAGTTTAGTCTATGTGATTGCTGACCATCAATCTGCAAAATCAATGCTGACCTCGGTTCCAGAACATGCAAAGTAAAGGCTATTATTATAATTACTGGATTATATTCTTTCTCTATGATTGTAATTATCTTAAATCCCGATAGTAAAAGTAGGCGTTCCTTGTTGCTCCTCACAATCATACAACCTTTTCCGTGCCTTCTATAATTGAGCTTCACCGTTTCAAAAAAAGGGAAGAGGTTCGACAAGAGTGGAAGAACAGGCCAGACCCTGATGAAGCAGATGCCAACACCATCAAGACTAAGCTGGTGGAGATGGAAATGGTGATAAGTCTCCAACAGACTCAAATGAGGAGCAGGATGTTCACGTGGAGAGTGATGGTGACTATGTAAAAGAAGATTAAGGAAACTATTTCTGCTGTCAAGAGAAATGCCCCCTCCTGAAACTGAACCCAAATGTTTTGTTTAAGCTTATATACAAAAAATTCATTCAGGCTCTTACAATGCTAATTAGGACAGTTTGTGCTCAGAAGTATTCTAAACTCTAGTAAAATAATGAAACTTAGGTGATTTATGAGCTTATTGAGTTTTCTTATAAGATTTTCTTTTACAAATAAATTTGAGTGTTAGGAGTTTATATTTCGGCTTATATATGTTTTTAATTAATAGCATTACATATATAGGTTTATCTATGTTGATCATGTCAGGACAATAGAGTTTCTTCATTATAAGTTATACGCATCAGTAAAAATTTCTCAAATAGCTTCAGTTAATAAATATCTTCAGTCACCTCGAGGAGAAAGTTTGTTTTCCTTTTATGCTTTATTCCGTGAGTTATGAGTTTTTTAGATTAGGACATAACAATTTCTTTCATTTTCATTTTTGACTAATCTAAATTGCTTGCTTTCAGTTTCTGCATATACTTGCTATTTTGATACAGTATACAAAGTATTTGATGAAATGATTCATTTTTTCTGAAGATTTTATAGATTTTCCTGGACTTCCTTTCACCTAACAGATAAATGGAGTGCGTTGTGCAAGGAATCATTGAGACTCAGGTTTGCTTTCTGAATGTGTGCTGCTTCATGATTAGTTTCAGTATGTGTCAATGAGACATTTGGTTGCTATACTTTTCTTGTTGCAGTAGAATATTAGGGGGCGTTTGGTTTACTCTATTTTCTATTTTCATTTTTCAGAAAACTACATTTTCTCATTTTTTGGAAAATGATTTTATTTCATTTTCTAGTTTTTCAGAAAACGCTATATATTTTTTTTGGAAAACAAGGCTGGAAAATGCAAACCAAATGCGTTTTTCAGAAAGTCATATTTTCTACATAAAATGAAAATGGAAAACAAGCATATCAAACACAGCCTTAGAATTTTTGTTGCTGAATCCTCTATACATTATTAGGATAATGCATATGCTTGTTTCAACATGTGGAACTGGAGAATAGGGGGATATTCATATGAATGAATTTATGCTAATGTGTTTTCGTCCATGGTCATGCTTACACTTGATATTTTGGATTTGTGCTCTTTCTTTTTCATTCCTTTACTTTCCTAAAAATTTGTCATTAATTCAAGGCTCCAGATGAGTTTGTTTTCATTGTGAACATCACTATGAGTTTGTTTTTGCAGCATGTCGAAGCTCTGCAGATTCTCCTCCAAGGCCTGTGTGGTGTTCCAAAGGATCGAGTCAGGGTGCATGAATTCTGCTTGAAGAGTGGGCCGAACCTTGGTTAGTCAATCACATCACTTGGGTATGGTCATTTTTAAGTACTAACATGATCCTGCTTCCGTATCCCATAGGGGTTGTGCCGTCGGAGGTTCGTCTTTTGTGCGATTTAGCTCAGCCCACGCCAACATGGTAGGCCTTGCATTTCTCTCTTAGACACTGGTTTCTCCTTCAGTTTATTATACAAGTTAAATAAGTCAGTCTGGTTAAGTCAGGACGGTTCGTCATGCTGGTGGTGCCATGAGAGGTGCTGGTGCCGAACAACTCTCAGTCCTAGTCCGAAGTGTACTGGAAAGCAAAGTAAGCAGCAACGCGCTGCGCTTCTTCTATGCCATCGGCTACAAACTGGACCATGAGCTTCTCAAGATAGGCTTCGCCTTCCGTTTCCAAAGAGTTGTGCCCATTACTGTCACTGTGACCTCTGCTAACAGAATGCCGAGACTTCATGCCGTAGACGATGCCGTGCCTCTTACGCCTGGGATTCAACTGGTTGAAATCACAGCACCTGCTGCTGGGGACAACTACAACGAAGTCGCCGCCGCTGTTTCTTCATTTTGTGAATATCTGGTTCCGTAAGTAAATTCCTTTATGCATTTAGCTTACAGTAAATATAGGGGGAAATTTTTTTCAACAAGTTAAGGCTTTCCTTTTGATCTGCTTCAATTTTAAATAAAACCGCAGGCTTCTGCACCTTTCTAAACCTGGTGTTTCAACTGGCATAGTTCCAACTGCTGCTGCAGCTGCATCTTCTCTTTTGTCAAACAGTGGTGGTAAGGCCATTTAGTGGTGGAACAGGCGCATTGCTGTTGGAGAATTAACAAACTCGATCGATGTTGGGTGGATCTCGACCCGAACTATGCAAACAGATTAATAGTTGATGAAGCACGAGAATGTGCATCAAAAGCAAATGGATTATCAATAAATTTCTGAGCAATCAAAGGAAGAATTTGAAGATATGGCTTATAATTTATGCTCGTGTGCAATTTTTTTTTTAAAAATAGATTTGTATATAGAATTAGTTCTCTGTCCAAGTAAACACTCAAGTTACAAAATGGTATCAAAATGGATCGATACATCGATGACTTGTTTGTTTATTTAATTATTTATTCAGCAGTAAGTGGTTTGACTAAATAAGGGGTTCATAAATTAGGAATTCAAGCACTTGTCAACTTGGCTGTGGTCCGATGGGAAAGTCAACCAAATCTAGCATCTAATTAGTAGGTAGATTCGGTTGCAGAGTTGAGTTACCGTTGAGTATATATTTTGTAGTTGCATAAAAGCTAAATTATTAAGAATTTAAAAGAATAAAAATCCAAAAACTAATGAATTATATGTGAAGACAAGCGTCAATAGGCAGTTTGGCCAAAGGAGTTCCATTGTGACCTAGCACATGGGGTGCTTTTGTAGTATGGTGCAATGCAAACTTATCGAAGAAGGGGACGGATACCTACTTTTCTAATTCATATTGATTTTGTTTATTTTCTCTCTTTGTTTTTTTGGGTGTCATCTCTCTCGAAAAGAATTTTGATGCTTTTAAAACGCGAGGAAATTGAATGAGTGGCTAATACTACTGTAAGTCTTTCGCAATTTCAACGTCAAGCATTGCAAAACAACGTACGTGAAGACGTCGATAGAAAGAAAAAGACGTACGTATAAGAGGTGAATGTGTTGAAAATGAGCCAATGGATTCATTCCAATAAAGATTATGAAACTCATTTCCATCAAAATTGTTGCTTGTTATATTGTAAAGTTGTAATACACAATTGCGAAAAGATTAGAATTTGATACCCAACCGAGACGGGAGTATTCAATCTTTAATAGATCATAATTTTGGATTCGGGATTTAGAATCAAATTTTGTTAGTGTTCACGATGCAAAATTTAAAGATCACCGTTTGTTATTGGAAACCCGTAGTCACAAAATTTCAGACATAAAATCCACTAATTAGGTCTTTTTTTTAGCCTCCGAACATCATTTTATTATTTTTGATAATTTTTATTTTTATGTTATTTAGGATATTTTTGATAGAGTAATGGTAGGGAGAGTGAAAGCAAAGTGAATAACGTGACACTTTACATGCACACGTCCGATTATCGCTTGGACACCATCGACGGCCTTCGGCCGCCGTCCCGAATCAAACTATACCCTGGGAGGCACGGTGAACCCGTCAGAGATCGCTGCATGTAAAATGTCACGTCATTCACTTTGCTTTTCACTCTCCCATTTTCACTCTCCCTATCATTTTTCTTTTTGATATGTTAGACAATTATGAGATAAAGTTTGTTTTGTTAAATTTTTTCTATTATAATTTCTATAATGAAATTTTCTTTTCTAAGATTTATTTCTTTTCTTTATAAGATATGAATTTGTCTAATATTTTTTTAGTTTTGTAGAGTCTATATAAATACTGTTTAAGAAATTATCCTTTATTCTTAATAAAAAAATTTTCTTTATTTTCAACGGGTTCTCTTCTTGTCTTTTCTTTAATTTTCCCTTCTCCTCACTCTGCAAGATAATCACACGTTATCCTGTCTGATGACATAATTTTATACAAAATTATTGAGATCGCATAGAGATATATTCAACTTAATATTTTTCAATATTGGAGCAATTAGAGCAACCAATCAACTACCCATATAGATATTAACTGTGTCAACCCTTACAAGAGTCATAGTAATTTAAAATAAATCATCTTTGTAGACAAGCAAAGATCAGGATAAGACACTGCCCCTAAAATAAATCATCGAAATAAAGTCTCATTCAACCAATCAACTATCTCTATAGATATTAACTATGTCAACCCTTACGAGAGTCATAGTAATTTAAAATAAAGATTCACAACTTGAATAAAGATTCACAACTTCGTGTCACTGTGCATGAGATCACCGATGAAACTGCATTCACAACTTGAATAAAGATTGAGTTCAAAGACAAGGCAGGGATCCATTCGAAGCGGGATGGAGAAGTAAAGATATTTGACTTTGTACTGAGTCGAGAACGGATGCTGCAGTTGCATATGCAATGAATAGTTTGTTCACGTGCATCGTTTTCTGAAAAATAATTAATAGATGATTTTAGATGCGTGTTTTAGAATTTTATCCAAACTCTCTTCTCCACCTATAATCGTTCGCCACACACATCCTCTTCATGCTTATCGACTTCTCCTTTTCGTCCACTATTGCTCATGACCTTCGTTAAACTAATTTTCTTAAACTAAATTCGATCGGTAGGACGTGGAGTGTACTAGTACTATTGAAACC
>JAGFNQ010000566.1:105749-224900 GCA_024364735.1 Boesenbergia rotunda | reverse complement strand
TGGGTTAACTTCCTAAATCGAACGACGGAAGCAATTATGGCTTGGAGATCGAAAGAAGAAAAGGGATCGAGCGGGGAGAGAGCATTCCAGGAGTATGAGTGTGTGGTGTAGTGTAGTTGGTTCGTTCCTTTTTGGATTTAGTTTCCCGCTCTTCTATTCTTTTGCTTCTTTTATCTTTATTCGCTACAAATATCCCTATATAAGCAAAAAGGAAACGGCCTCCTTATTTAACGCGTGCGGAAGGCCAGGCGGTGGAGTGGGGTGCCCGTGCCAATGGGGAGGGCCACGCGGTGCCTCCGCGGTCTCTTCGGAGGGAAGAAGAAGAAGCCTGCTACTGACGTGGCTTCGCGGGCAAAGGAGAAGCGGAGCTGGGGTTGCGGGATGCCGCGGAGGGGAGAGCAGGCGGCTGCCGCGGTGGCCGTGGATGAACGGAAGGGGTCGTGCCGGGAGGCTTTCGCCCCGTCGGCGGCCGGGGAGGACGACCGGGAGAAGCAGAGCCAGCGCGCGATTGCCGTCGCGGCGGCCACCGCCGCGGTGGCGGAGGCTGCCGTGGCCGCCGCGCAGGCTGCGGCGGCCGTCGTCCGTCTGACCAGCGCCGGAAGGGCCCCCGCCGTAGTGTCTTCCTCTGCCGCAGCCCGTAATCGGGAGGAAACGGCGGCGATCATGATCCAGGCCGCTTTCCGTGGTTACTTGGTGAGTCTCACTTCCTCGTCTTCCCCAATTCAGTCAACAAGTGAAAAAAAAAAATCCTAAAATCGCAGTTAAAAATCCAAGTTCTGGAGCTCAAAATTAGGACAAATTAGTCGTCTTTTGTTTCTGCCTCATCCCGAACTCCTTTCCCCCCGGCCGGTCCTTCAATCGCTTAGTTGTCTTCCACTAAGCCACTTTATCCGGCGGGCAAAGCAACGGTGGGTGAGCGACTCATCCCCTGGCGCGGAGTGTCCTGGCCGGTCACCTCAAATTTGCCGCATCTCCTCTGCCGTCGCTTTCGACTGACCCCCATCCTGCCTCGGACGAACACCTTCATTGTTACCCTCTCTGTTCCCAGCTTGTACCTTGCTTCCTTTTCAATGCTATATTTTGTCCGGATCCTCCTTCTCTTTGGCCTTTCTTCTTTCTCGTGTCCAATTGTACCACAGCGGTTGCTAGCCTACGCTGGATCTCTCGGACCACAATTAGGACAATCTGGTGGGGTGTAAGATCATAATTTCCTCGATCTGTTTTCTTCTCGTTCCACAACTAGTTGTCGAGGTGAATACTGTGTTTGTAACTCGGTATGTTGGGTGTTGTGGAAGGCGAGGAGGGCATTGAAAGCACTGAGAGGGCTCGTGAAGCTACAGGCGCTGGTCAGAGGCAATATCGTCAGGAAGCAAGCGGCGGAGACCCTGCGCTGCATGCAGGCCCTGGTGAGGGTCCAAGCCAAAGCCCGGGCGTGCCGCGTCCTCAGATCGGAGCGGTGCAGGTTCGAGAAAGCCCCCAGCTGCCATGTCGTAAGCTCTTTCTCTCTCTCTCTGCTTACGATTGTTCGTGGCGTATTGATTGAGATCGGGGTCTGTCTCATTTGCAGAGGACTTCCAATTCGACCAACTCTGGTGGATCGAACTGGTCGGAACGGTGGATGGAGGAGCGATGCTGGGACGGCCGGGGTTCCGGCAGTGCCAGTGCTCCCATGGACGACGAGAAGAATGCCAAGATCTTGGAAGTAGACCAAGGGAAGCCGCAATTCCACTGGAAGAGGCGCCACGCCCGCAACCACTCCTCGTGCTCCACCCTGAACTCAGACCCTAACAGCCACAGCTTCCTCACATTGCCGGAGTCGCCCTCCGAGGAATCCACGGCGGCTCAACATATCGTCGAAATGCAGCAACCTCTGGGTTATCTGAGATCCCCCTTCGAGATGGGCGGCTACGGCGAGAGTCCTTACTTCTACCTCACCTCGTCGAGGCCCGAGAGCTCGAGCAGAGGCGCCTTCACTCCGTCCAAAAGTGAGTTCTCCGGGAGCCTTTTCGGTGGCTACTCGGGATACCCGAACTACATGGCGAACACCGAGTCGTCAAGGGCTAAGGCGCGATCGCACAGCGCGCCGAAGCAGAGGCCGGACCGCCGGAGTCCGGAAGGGCTGCTGGGGCACAGGACGTCCTCCTTTCTGCATGCCAAGTTATCAAACAAGGCTTACCCTGGTTCAGGTAGGTTGGATAGATCAGGGATGCCAACTGCGACTTGATCAAATCAAGCTCCCAAAGCAATGCGATCTTGCTTGCTGATCTCTCTAAATTCCTAAAAATGCATCACAAGTGCCCCAAAAGTGTTCATCTGCTGTTTATCTTACTATGTTTTCATGTACAGTGCTTAAAATTTTCATCTTCATTCTGCAAGATTCAGATCTCCTTTTCTGAAAAGGAGTGAAGCCTACTTCTTATCAGCTGAACCTCTGGCAAACAACGTTAACTGCTGTAAAATCCTGATATGTCGCTTTGAATGATGAACAAATAGTTTGTTGAGGTAAAATTCAAAGGTGTCTGTCATTTGTAAAATTATTAGATGGGTATTGCATTTCCAATTAAAATTTAGATGGTTATTTCATTTCTAATTAAAGTTAAATGGACGTCTTATTTAACATGAATTATTCAAAATATCTTTATATTATTTGATTATTCGATCATGTAGAAGTTAACAACTAGGTAAGAATGACAATTCCTTTCGATTCGAATGGAAGATCCGACATCTGATCCTAATGGAGGAAAGTATAGACGAACTAGCAATGTCACGTCTCGAGGAGTCGCATGTCGACAAAAATCAGACAATATTTTTCTTGTATAACAAATAATATGAATCTTGTACATACATAATATGTTCTCTATGACCTCCATACATATCTCATCCAATAATATAATAAATAACAAGTAATTAAAGAAAATAAGTCTCCATCACTGCCATAAAAAAGTATACTGTCGTGACCACAACAAAATTGAAATACCCTCCGGGCAGACTGACAACGCAAATACATAAATCCATAATATGCAGAGTCTATAAAACATATATAAAATAAAAGTACATTCTAATCATAACCAAAGGAAAATATGGAACAAAACGAAACTACTATGAGGTAAGCGGAACTAGCTGCTGGGCTCTCCTGACAGTGTCATTCTGAAAAAGAAAAAAAAACAAGCAAACGATTGTGAGTTCAGGAAAAACCACGGGTATATAAATAGATAAATATGCATTATTGTAAAAAAGTTACACAAAGCAATACAGAAGTAAGCAGATAGAGTCTCATACGAAAAATTAGAATACATGATCGAAAACCTACATGCCAGAACATACATATATCAAACACACCTGTGGGGGTATGAAAGTCATAAATCCCCGAACCTGAATGGTCACCAAACCGTATGCAAACAAAGTACATCTTGTATGTGCATGTCATTCAAATACAACAATCATAGCTTAAACAATAGTAGCAAACACAAACAAATGCAATTCATGCAATCATGCATATGATGCAATAACATGATCACCCCTGATGCCAGTCAGCCACCGTCACCAGTCATGGGCGAGGTCGAGTGAGTAGGACTATGATAATTGTACATACTCTGCCATCACAGCTCCTGAGTAACCGAGTAGACAGGATGCTGGCGGAGGATACACCCATCCTACCCCAAATCATATGGGAGGAGCACCGCTCTTATCTCCTCGTACCATGGGAAAGAGGAGGGATCCCTGTCTACTACCACGCTGCGGATACCACTACCCATGAGCGGCCGAACGGAGCCTTGACATGACAATTGCATACACCCTTCTAATAGTACCACTAATTCATGATTGACAATGTGTGCAGATCCTGATATGAGTGACGATCCGTCTCAAACACAAAGGAGCCAAGGATCGCCAGTTATACAATAATGCAAAGATGATGCATGACCCTAACACACGCAACACCTATTAAAGCAACCTCAACATGACATGCACAAGTCTAAAACATAAATCAGAATCCACAAATAACCTACTAGGCATGCAATAATGATAGGTATTAACAAATGTCAAGTATATGACATGCAAATATTCCTATGCACACGTACTCTAACAGAATAAGAGTATCAAACATAAAGACTGTATTGAAAATAAACTTTGAGTATATCAAAGGATTAAGAATTAAGTATCAAGCATGATAAACAAAAGGCAGATAAAAGTAAATTAAATCCTACTACCATTCATAAAAGAAACCATGCATAGAAACCTACCAATATTTACAGAAATAAGTCAGAAGGTACCCGCCTCATAAATGACATGTATAATATTGGAACGAACCTCTTATCCAGCTAATCTGTGTCCAATCAGGGTCTTGTAACAAAAAACATAAGTTTAGCTATTTATACAAGTAACTAGCTAATCAACTACTAACCCAAATTAAGATTAATCCTAATTATCATAATCATTGAATTAATCTAATTTAAATAATTAATTTCTAATTAAATGATTTATCATGATTAGGTTCATTTTAGATTTAGTCTAAGCCTAATCGAAAACGAAACTCATCTCAAACTCAAGCTCATGGCTAACATTTGGAAACAAGATCATCCCAAATTGATAGCTCGCCCTAAACTAAACTACTTCCGATAGCAACCTAATGAAGCTCACTGCTTCATCACTATCACTAGAACAAACTCCAAACATAGCATATATAGCAACCCATCTGATCAAACACATGTTTAACTCCAACCTCATGGCACTCAATCAAGTTTAGCCCTATTCAAGAAGCACCTCCAACAAACATACAACCTAAAGATGGCTCACAACACAAGAAACACATAAAAACTAAACCCCACGTTCTGTAACCAACTCACCATTAAATCACCACCAATCGAAATCCCACAGCCAAGTTATCATTTCCAATTGGCAACATACAACAAATTCCAAATAAGTGGTAAATCACCAGATGCTAGCACATAAACCAAACACAGCTCTATAAAAACCAAATCAACAGCGTCAACAACCATATATCAAATCTTAACAGCCAAGAAAATCCATAACATAGTATGCTTGTAATCCAGATTCATTAAGAGAATTATTTACACAACATCACAATCGATTCGCCAACATACAACCTAACCCCAAACAATGAACTCTTATATGAATTTCGCCGGAACAATGCTCCCTTACCGGATCTAAAACATACAATGCTAGGGCATGGCTAAGAGGAGAGTGTAGTGCTACCTCATGCTCATGGCTGACTCAAGTGGGAGAGGAGTCGCTGCGAAGGCAACATACATATTAAATTTTATATATATATATATATATATATATATATATATATATATATATATATATATATATATATATATATAAAAGAAAATTTTAAATCTATTATTTATTTTTGTTGATGTTAAAAGTAGATTATATAGATGTTTAATCTATTTTTTAATTATATATTGTTGGATATTATTATTATTATCTCTATTAGGTGGACTTATTTGTAAGTTGCACAAGTAAATACAATCTGAGCCCATAAAGTGATCTAACTTATATTTACTGGGTTTCGGATTATTGGATGCGGGTTCAATGTATAGAACCCTTTAGACCAATCTGTTATTATCTATGGGCTGATAATAGATTGGATTGCTATATAAAGGAGAGGTCCCCAAGGGTTTAGGTGATTTTTATGACCTAGTTTCTTGTTCCCCATTGACAAGAAACTTTACGGCGCCGTCAAACCTAAGCCTGTTGGAAGATCCTCCTTCTTCCTTCCGCTACATCTTCTTCCACAGGGATCAAGCCGACGACGCTACGACAAGGACGATGGCTCTTCAATCAGGTTCCTTGTCATTCAGTTTATATTATTTTATTCTTGTCATGCCATAATTCGAAGAAACAATAGATCTATTATTATATGTCTTGTCTTTTCTCCTTAGAATTCTTATTTTATTTTTAGAATTCATGCGGTTAGGAGAAAACCCAAGTTCTATCAATTGGTATCAGAGCCTTGGCTTTGTTTCTTCGTTTTTATGGCGATAAAGTTTAAGTTTTTTTTTCGTCGATTTATTGTATGTATGCTAGATTAAGTTTTCCTAGTATAATACAATTTTTATCGTCGAAAATCATGTAAAAGAAAAATTCTAGGATAAACTTGTTTTCTAAGTTTTCATATTTTATGTAAAAAAAAAAAATGAAAACGTTGGAAAAAAAACCGTCAGATTTAACCTAATTTTTAGATTAAATTATGATGGTTTAATCGATTGACTTAGTCAATCAATCGATTAGCAAGTCTAAAATTATGAACAGAATAAATTTAATTTAATTGATTGTACAAATTTATTTTAATCGATTATCATCTTAAATTTGTGATAAGATGAATTAGGAATTATATTGATTAAAATTTTTTAATTTTTGTACAATGGATGAAAAGCTCTTTCATAGGAAACAATTTTTTTTCTTTCGCGTTAAAAGAAAAAAAAACTGTTTCAAAGAATGAATTAAAAAAAACGTTCGGAAACAGTAATTAAAAAAAAACCTAAGGGGGCGTTTGGTTTGCATTTTTCAGTCTGTTTTTCATTTTCATTTTCTGTAGAAAATGCGGTTTTCTGGAAAACATGTTTGGTTTGCATTTTCCAGCTTTGTTTTCCAGAAAAAAACATAGCGTTTTCTGGAAAACTGGAGAATGAAAAAAGTCATTTTCCAGAAAACTAGAAAATGCGGTTTTCTGGAAAATGAAAATGGAAAATGGAACAAACCAAACGCCCCCTAACTGTTTCTGAATTATATATATATATATATAATACATTATATATATATATATATTTTTAATGCATACTGATAAAGAGATTAAATAATATTTTTTTAATATTATTTAATTATAGAACCATAAAGAAACTTTAATTTTTAAAGGAGGGTTCTATATATCATTATATAATATAGTAGACTTTTAAATTGATTGCGATAATTAATTGGGTAAACTAATTAATTATTATATGGTATCAATCGATTTATAAATCTACTTTTAGAATTATTAAGGTTGATAAAGAAATTATCTGTTCGGCTAAAATATCTAGAATTTTCTTAAGTCTATCTATACAATGTGCTACTAAGTTGAACTATTGTGTCGGCCCAAAGGAAGGCACCTTAGGTAGATTTAGTGTATTTTGTATTGATAGACGTATATCTATGCTAAGAGTAATCGGCCCAAAGGAAGGTTGCTTTTATGCCAGATATATGTTCAAAATAGTTTACAATTATTGAACATAATTTATTTTGTTCTGATCATACACAAAATATGTCGGCCCAAAGGAAGACATATTGCGTGGCAGATTAAAGTTGTTGTAAGCTATGGACCAAAATATAACTCATATAAAATTTCATATTATGCACACAATGGGTTGGCCCAAAGGAAGGCACATTGTGTGGCCAATTAAAGGTTGAGTTATATCAGAGAGTACCGCTAACAAATTATATTTTAATCTACACTAAAATACAATGTTGTATTTGGTATCTCATAAGGATCCCATTTAATATGCATTTAAAATTTTATTTATTTGCATAATTTTATTATATATATGTTCTTGGCTTTAGTTAAATCGTGAGCTCAAATAACTTTTTTTTTCAGTGCATGTAACTGCCAACATTAATAACATCCCAACATTAACTGGTTCGAATTTTGCTGAATGGAAAGAATACGTGATCGTAGTCTTAGGCTGCATGGACTTGGACTATGCATTAAGGAATGATCGTCCCGCACCTTTGACCAGTGCTAGCACTATAGAGCAGAGGGCTGAATTTCAGCTGTGGGAGAGATCAAATCACATGAGTCTAAGCATCATGAAGCTTTCCATACCGGCACAAATAAAGGGCTCAATAACAGAGTGAAGATGCTAGGAGTTTCCTTAACCAACTGACAAACCGATTTACCTCAAATGAAAAGGTCGAGACTACCACACTTCTTACGAAGTTGGTAACCATGCGGTATAGTGGTAAAGGAAACATAAGGGAGTACATTATGGAGATGTCCAATATAGCGACAAGTCTGAAAGCACTAAAACTTGATATGTCTGAGAGTATGTTAGTGCATTTCGTCTTGATGTCTCTGCCTGCACGGTTCACTCCTTTTAAGATATCGTATAATACTCAAAAGGAAAAGTAGACATTGAATGAGCTTATTGCTCAATGCGTGCAAGAGGAGGGGAGACTGAAGATTGAGACATCTGAAAGTGCTCACTTAGCATCTGGTTCTCAAAATGCGAGCAAGAAGCGAAAGAGGATCAATAACAAAGGTAAGGGAAAGCAAACTGCAGATTCTGGAGGCAATGACCATAAGGAGCGAAAGAAGCAGGATAAGGAATCCACTTGTTACTTTTGCAAGAAGAAAGGTCATATGAAGAAAGACTGCCTCAAGTACGCCAACTGACGTGTAAAGAAGGGTAAACTTCTCAACTTTGTTAGTTCAGAAGTCAATTTAGCTATTGTACCCATTGACACTTGGTGGATAGATACTGGTGCTACTACTCACATAAGTGTCACTATGCAGGGTTGTATCAGGAGTCGACTTCCACTTGATGGTGAAAGATACATCTATACGGGGAATAGAAAAAAGGCTGCAGTAGAGGCTATTAGTGTTTTTAGGCTTTATATAGGAACTGATGTTTATTTGGATTTGGAGAATACATTCATTGTACCGTCTTTCAGACGAAACTTAATTTCAATTTCTTGTTTGGACAAATCAGGTTATTCTTGTTCATTTGGAAATGAAATGTTTAGTATTTTCTATAATTCAATTTTGATTGAGAATGGTTCCTTGGTTGATAAGCTTTATAAATTAAACACCTTTACTCCTACGATTGACAACGTGATAATGCATAGTGTAGGTACGAAACGTAATTGACCAACGAGAATTCTTCTATGTTGTGGCATAGGCGTTTAGGACATATATCCAAACAACGCCTAGAAAGGTTAATGTCACATGGAATTCTTGATTCCATTGACATGTCAGACATTGATGTCTGCATAGAGTGTGTTAAGGGGAAGACAACTAACAAAAGGAACAAAGGGGCTAGCCGTTGTAGTGACGTTTTGGAGCTAATACATATGGACATTTATGGACCATTCCCTAAGGCATCTTGGAATGGACACACATATTTTATTAGCTTCATAGACGACTATTCTAGATTTGGCTATTTGTACCTTATTCATGAGAAGTCGCAATCTTAGGACATGTTCAAAATTTTCAAAGCCGAAGTTGAACTTCAACTAGGTAAGAAAATTAAAGTCGTCTGATCCGACCGTGGAGGAGAATATTACGGTCGATATGATGAATCAGGTGAACAACGTCCAGGACCTTTTGTAAATTACCTTGCTGAGTGTGGGATTGTGCCTCAGTATACCATGCCTGGTATACCCAGTCAGAATGGTGTAGCTGAGCGTCGCAATCGAACCCTAAAAGACATGGTAAGAAGTATGATGGCTTTCACTTCTCTACTGGAGTCTTTGTGGGGTGAGGCACTCAAGACTGCAGTTTACCTTCTCAATAAAGTACATAGTAAAACAGTAACTAAAACCCCATTCGAGATGTGGATGGGTAGAAAGCCTAGCATTATGCATTTACACGTCTGGGGTTGTCCAGCTGAGGCTAGGCCTTACAAGCCTAATGAAAAGAAACTGGACTCGAGAACTGTTAGCTGCAATTTTGTAGGTTACTCTGAGAGATCAAAGGGGTATAAATTTTATAATCCATCTAATAGATCCTTCTTCGAAACGGGAAATGCCAAGTTTATTGAGGACAGTGGGAGCGATAAAATCAGGGAAGTATCTTTTGAAGAAAGCGTTGACAATCCTCTTATGGTCACTACTAGTGCAATCAGTAGTGGTATGGTTACCATACCACACATTATGGATATTGCACATCCAGTGAGCGTAGTGAACCAAGATATTCCCATGACATCTCTAATGCAATTAGAGGAGCCTACCACTGAAATTGAAGTATTGCCTCATATTGATGAGCAAGTACCTCAACCACCTCAAACACAAGTGCTCTTAAGGCGATCCACAAGGGAACAGAGAAGCACGAATTCTCATGATTATGTTTATCTCCAAGAGCATGAGTTTGATATAGGGTTGGGAAGTGATCCTACATCTTTCCAAGAAGTCAAACAATGTTCTAACCCTGAAAGGTGGATTAACGTCATACAAGAAGAGTTGAAGTCTATGGCAGACAATGACGTTTGGGAACTTGTCGAATTGCCTGAAGGTTCGAAACTCGTTGGTTGTAAATGGATATTTAAAACCAAACGAGATTCGAAGGGCAATATCGAAAGGTATAAGGCTCGTTTTGTTGCCAAGGGATTCACTCAAAAGGAAAACATTGATTATAAGGAGACTTTCTCACCTGTGTCGACGAAAGACTCCCTTAGGGTAATCATGACACTTGTAGCTCATTTTGATTTGGAGCTACATCAAATGGACGTAAAGACTGCATTCCTCAATGGAGACATAGAGGAGTCTATATATATGGTGCAACTGGAGAACTTTGAGTCCTCAGACTCAAAGCACCTAGTATGTAGATTAAAGAAGTCCATTTATGATTTAAAGCAGGCATCCCGTCAATGGTACCGAAAATTTGATCAAGTGGTTACCTCATTTAGATTTAGAGAGAACCCCGTTGATCAGTGCATATATGTCAAGTTCAGTGGGAGCAAGTTTGTTATACTTGTTTTGTACGTGGATGATATATTGCTTGCGAGCAATAATAAGGGTCTACTGCATGAAACCAAGTCATTTCTATCTGGTAAATTTGAAATGAAAGATCTTGGTGAAGCATCTTTTGTTCTAGGCATTCAGATCTGTCGTGATCGATCAAGAGGCATTCTTGGACTTTCACAACAAGCTTATATTGAGAAGGTGTTTATAAGGTATGACATGCAGAACTGTACACCTGGTGACACACCTATGTCAAGAGGTGACAAGTTCAGTTTGCAGCAGTGTCCACGACTTGAACTTGAAATAAAGGAGATGGAACAATTCCCATATGCATCAGCAGTGGGAAGCCTCATGTATGCACAAGTTTGCACTCGACCAAATATAGCATTTGTAGTTGGGATGTTAGGCAGATATGTTAATAACCCAGGACCGGCGCACTGGAAAGCAATTAAAAGAGTGATGCGGTATTTGCAAAGAACTAAAAGACACATGCTCACGTATCGGAGGTCAGATCATCTGGAGGTGATTGGTTATTCAGACTCCGATTTTGCTGGATGCTTAGATAGCAGGAGTTCCACTTCAGGCTATATCTTCATGTTTGCTGGAGGGACTATATCTTGGAAGAGCGTCAAGCAAACGCTAGTAGCTACTTCTACTATGGAGGCAGAATTGGTAGCATACTATGAAGCATCCAATCACGGGATTTGGCTGCGGAACTTCATCACAGCATTGCATATCGTTGATAGCATTGACAGGCCACTGAGGATCTATTGTAATAATAAAGCTGCAGAACTTTATGCCGAGAACAACCGCAGTTCGTCGAAGTCCAAGCACATCGACATTAAGTTTCTAGCGGTTAAAGAGAGAGTTCAGAGTCATCAGATCATGGTAGAGCACATCAGCACAGATTCCATGTTGGCCGATCCACTTACCAAAGGCTTGGTGCCTAAGGTGTTTCATGCGCATGTGGTGGATATGAGAGTTCTTCTTATGGAAGAAGAACTCATCTAGTGAGAGTCTGTATTTATGTTATTGCTCTATGTTAATAAAGACAAACATTTTTATTTTGATTATTGTACGTACCTAAAGTTCAAAAATAATAATGGGAATTCATATGTTTGTTTGACGCTCTGAATACGATATCATGATTTACTACTGTTGTTTAGCATTTGGTGTTTGTAAATATGATACAGATTCCTTTTGGAATCATAATGTTTGGATCATGATTTGCTGTTGCAGTTTAGCATAAGGTGTTTGCAAATATGATCAGACTCTTTTGAGTCGCTTTGGACCAGTTGGAAATTGACATGTACTGATCACATTTCATATAATTTCAACTCTATACATCCGCATCTTGATCTATGTCGTTAATGACATTGGTATTGTGATTACTGTTGGGGCTTGTTACGATCATATACAGTAGCTATGACCTCTTTATTCCTATACCAATGAAGTTAATGGACCAGATTGTTTAAAGGGGTATCTTGTACCCATAAAGTTTGATATCAACTAAAGTTTTGCTTGTATTTACTATACAACTCACATATAGCCCAAGTGGGAGATTGTTGGATATTATTATTATTATCTCTATTAGGTGGGCTTATTTGTAAGTTGCACAAGTAAATACAATCTGAGCCCTTAAAGTGATCTAACTTATGTTTATTGGGTTTCGGATTATTGGATGTGGGTTCAATGTATAGAACCCTTTAGACCAATCTGTTATTATCTATGGGCTGATAATAGATTGGATTGCTATATAAAGGAGAGATCCCCAAGGGTTTAGGTGATTTTTATGACCTAGTTTCTTATTCCCCATTGACAAGAAACTTTACGGCGCCATCAAACCTAAGCCTGTTGGAAGATCCTCCTTCTTCCTTCCGCTACATCTTCTTCCACAGGGATCAAGCCGACGACGCTACGACAAGGACGATGGCTCTTCAATCAGGTTCCTTATCATTCAGTTTATATTATTTTATTCTTGTCATGCCATAATTCGAAGAAACAATAGATCTATTATTATATGTCTTGTCTTTTCTCCTTAGAATTCTTATTTTATTTTTAGAATTCATGCGGTTAGGAGAAAACCCAAGTTCTATCATATATATCTTTTATTAATATGATATTAATTCTAATATGTTTTTGTTGAATGATAATAGTCGTATAGGAATAAGAAATTTTATTAGTATAGAAGATATCTGATTCTTTAATGGTATGGATATGGGGATGGACATCCAATACCCGATGGGTATGGATACAGAGGATATAGAATCCTATCCGAACCGGACCCATTTTCATCCCTACAATTAGGTTCTATAATATTGATTTTATATATTTTGATTTTGCTTTTCTAAGTGATAATTTAGTTAAAACTTAAAATAATATTTCATCGATCAAAATAAATAATGAGAGCTTCATGATACTCATTATATTTTAAATGAATATTATTTGATCATGATCAATATATAGAAGTTAATTGCTAGCTTCTACTATAATGATTTTATATCATTTTGATTTTGTTTTTTAGTGATAACTTGGTTAAAATAATATTTCAACGAGCAAAATAAATCTGTAGACTTTTTGACACTCATTGCATTTCAAATGAATATAATCTAATCATGATCGATCATGTAGAAACTAACATGCAACTTTTACAACATGTAATAGTTGTTAATTTCTACACTTGGTAGAAGTTACATCGTTGAATTTAAAGATATTTTCGACGTAAAATCATAAGTTGCCTATTTATTTTATTTTTGAAAAAAGAGATGTTAATATGTTGTTTCTCTTAATTTAGAGTGTCTTTTTTATTTTTGTCCTAATGTATTTATAAATGAGGAAAATGTATTTTGGATACTAAACTTGGCTTGTTTTTTACATTTTCGATATCAAACTTAGAGAAAAAAAACTTTAGTCCCAAAGTTAATATTTTTTTATTTTATTCTAGGGTTCATCTTCCTAATTTGGTTATAGTGTTCAAGCTAAAAAATAAATTAAAAACTAAAAACTCTTACGTTCACCTTCCCAATTGGGTTATAGTATTCAAATTGAAAAAAAAGATAAAAATAAAAAACTCCTAGAGTTCACCTTCTCAATTGAGTTATATTATTCAAGCTAAAAAAAATTAAAAATAAAAAATCCCTTAAGTTCGCCTTCCCAATTAGGTTATAGTGTTCAATCATAATTTTTTTGTTAAAAAAAAAGGGTACTTGAGGCATTTCCCATTGTATGGTATTAAAATTGTTAATTTTAAAATTTAGGATAAAAAAGGTAAATGCTCAATTTTGAGATTATAAATATATTGTCAAAAATTTAATGTCAAAATCACTAATTTAATATCAAATTTGAAACCTCAATAGTGCGTTCCCCATTTATAAACTAATACATAACCTAAAATAAATTATGATAAACCCACTAACTTCTTTACATTAATATCAATTCAATAACTCTTCATCTACTAACCACTAATCAATAATATAACTATTAAACAACTAACTTTTCATCCACTTATTTTATAAATAATTAATACACCCATTCACTAATATAGAACTCGTTAAATCATGACTCAACTGAAAATAATTAATTAATGCAAGTAGCAACTAAGGTACCAAGCTGATGATGGGTTTTGGCTTGTATTCAATTCATTTGGGATCACTTTCTTATGCCGACAAACAATGTTTGCTATAACAATTGATAATTTGAGCCAATTAGTGATTTTTTCCTTCTACGACAGCAATTGAAAAGGAGTCCATAGCCGTTCAATAATTAATCATGATTTATTGCTGCATTAGGTAGAACAGAGGCAATTAATCACGATTAATCTTAAAGAATTCTTATCATTGTCCTTTTATCAAATGGATATAGATGAAACTCACTTGTCTTGATTAGATTCCCATAGTTTTTTTTTTGTCATGGACACTACAATTTGCCTCTTACAAGTTAAATGCCCTTCTTCTTGGAATCTCTCGAAGGTCATCTTATTTTATGGCAAGTGAGAAGCATTTAATTAATTTAATTTGACACTTTATTTTCACCAACTCGCCATAAAGAGGGACTCCAATGATTGAAGTGATAAGTTTTGTATCCCAACACTTGGAGCGTTAATAATGTAAAGTTTGTTTGGTAAGATAATCAAGTTAAATCAAATGAAGTTTAAAATTAACTAAACTATTAAAATAATTGTTCTTGGTTTGATTTCTTTTTTAGGAGCTTGAGCTTGGTTTAGATTTATCTTGGGTGAAACTTATTTGATTGTTTGAAACTTTGACATTTTAAACTCGTTTAGTTGGTTATTTAGTTTGATAATACAAATTTATTTATCTATTTTTGAATTTATTTTGTTTTTTTAGCGACTTGATAAAAGTTTATCATTCACAAATATTGATCATTAATAATATTTACAAATATTATTATGAATATTAACAAATTAAACATATATGTGTTCAAATTTATTTGTTTAGTTTAACGAGTTGTTCCGATTTATTTATTTAATTGATTTTATATGTGTTGAACGAGCATAAATAAGTTTATATTAATCCGAACATCAAACTTATTTATGAATTTTCGATTCATTTACAACCATACCCAACACCATTGAAAGAAGCAATTGTGAGTGGGCTAATGAGTTATATATATAGGGTAGCATCGCATTAAGGAGCTATTGCCCCTGTATCAAACAAACCAACAGCCTGGCCTTTTAGTCCCACATCTCGTAGCTTAAATAGAAATTGCCCCCTACATTAACATTTGTCGGAGTCCTCCTAATCCGGTTTTGTTGCGGCAGTTTGTAAGTTTGTAACTGAAGCGGAGGCTTTGAGTGACTGGAATGAATCTTTTGGAATTAAAGGCTTGAGTCAATTGTACGACCTGTCCGTTCTGAGTTGATGATGGGCCGTACGAATTGGGTCTCCACAATTTCCCTTCCAACCCTATTCAAACTAATCATTTTCAAAATTTGTCAAATTGCCGGAGAATAAACCAGCTGATGTGTTAAAATTTGGATGGATCAAAATATGAAAATGATTATTTAAATTTGTTTTAATTTATTTTTTATAAGTTTTAGTTTGATTCAAACTTAATTTATGATTCATTCATTTAAATGATATGAAAATCTTAATTCAGGTACGTTTGAATGTTTAAATTTTTTACTTATTCAATTAGATAATTTATTTTTTTATTTTTATGAATATTATTTATGGATATTATTCATGAATATTAACAAATTAAATACACATGTATTCAAAATTATTTATTTAATTTAATAAATTATCCAAATTTATTTATTTAATTTATTTTAGATAAGATAAGCATAAATAATCTCAAATAGATCAAAAAACATAATCATCTCCGTTTCTCATTTAACATTTAATGAACTAATCGGAAAATCTCCATCTCATCCCTATCTTCATTCTCATCTCCGGCTCCAATTGTGTTGTATTGAGGCGAGTTCAAAGATGAGGATACCATCCCTATACCCTCCCATGTTTAAATATAGAGATTTAAAAAATTTTAAATCTGAATCTATACACGAAATTCTCCCTGAACTCGCTTCCATTTCAGGTTCTCCTCATTGAGCCCAAAAATCATGGAGAAAATTATCATCGCTAGACTTTGATAAGATAACCAAGTGAAATCAAGTAGAGTCTAAAATAAATCCAACTATTAAAATGATTATTAAGCTTGATTTAACTTTGTTTTTATGAGTTTGAACTTATTTAAGACTTGACTTGAGCTTTAGTTCTTTGGAATTGTCAATTTAAATTTATTTAATTAATGTTTAAAATTTTATATTTTAAATTCGTTTGGTTGGCCATTGAGTTTGGTAACGTAACTTTGTTTCTTTATTTTTTATTTATTTAATATCTTGATAATATTTATTAATGAATACAAATATTATTCATCAACGTTGTTATTAATATTATTTACCAATATTATTTATGAATAATATTTACGAATATTATTTACTAGAGCAATGATAGAAAAAGTGAAAATGAAAAAAATGAAAAGCATAGTAAATAATGTGGCATGACGTGACACTTTACATACACACGTCCAATTATCACTTCGACACCATCGGCGTGACCGCCGTCCCGAATCAAATTATACCCTGACGGGCACGGTGAACACGTCAGAGATCGTTGCATGTAAGGTACCACGTCATTCACTATACTTTTCACTCTCTCATTTTCATTCTCCCTATCATTTTTTTATTTACTAATATTAACAAATTGAATACATATGTGTTCAATTTTATTTAATTTAACAAATTATTTAAATTTACTTATTTAATTTATTTTATGTATATTTAACGAACATAAATAAATTCATACAAAGTTGAATAGGAAATTTATTTATGAACATCCGGCTAGAATTAATTTGGGGCTAATGAGTTAAATATAGGGTGGCATAGCATTAACGAACAAATTGCCCCTAAAATTTCAAACAACCCAAATTAAAGTATGGTCTTTTTTTTTTGTTTTTTAGTCCCACATCTGGTAGCTTAACTAGCAACGGCTCCTGTACATTAACATTTGTCGGCACCTTGAACGCCGAGCTGTGTTGCGTCAGCTTGTAACCCAAGCGGGGGCTTTGAGTGATTGGAATGAAGCGGACGGATTTAGCCCCGCGGAATAATTTTGCGATTCTTCGCCTGCCCGTTCCAAGTTGATGGCGGTCCGGACGAACTGGGCGAAGGCCCGATGAGACCGGTTCTTAAAGAGGAGGGCAATGGGCCAGGCTGGCTTCACAGAGCAGTCATTACCCATCCTCCATCAATGGTGGAAGGATAACATGCGTTGGTACAATTGGCCCACACTTAAACCTCTAAATCCAACCCAATTCAAACCAATCATTTTTAAAATTTGTCAAATAAAATTTTCAGGAGGTGGTAAAAGATCTGTTAAATTTGGATGAATCAAATTATTTAAAATTGATTTAATTTATTTTTTATAAGTTTGAATCAAATTTAATTTGTTCTTCATTTATTTAAATGATATGAAAACCTCAATTAAGGCATATATTTAAATTTTTTTCTTAATTAATTAATTATTATATTTGATAATTTAAATTTATTTATTTATGAATATTATTCATGAAATATTATTCACATAAACTAACAAATTAAATATATATATTTTAAAATTTTTTATTTAATTTTATAAATTATTAAATTTATTTTAAAATATAAAATAGACATACATAATCATAAATTTATTCATGACTATTAAATTCTATTTTGTAATCAAAATTGGATAAAATCAGTATATCTGTCCTCATACATTAATTATAATATTCAAACTAATAATTCCCATGATTTATCTTTGTATTCATCCTGGGATGGATTGATGGAACGCTGAAATGAATGAATCATTTTTTACTACCGAATGTTTTATTTTATAATGTTTGAATTAAAATTTGATGAAGTTAATATGTCTGATTGGGTTGAGTAGCCCATGGTGGACACGTGGGATGAAGAAGATACGTGACGAAACGCGACGAGTCTGAGCGACTTTCCTTTCAGAGTTATCAGGCCCCCTCTCGGGAAACACGCTTTGAAAAATCAAATCCGAAAACCCCTCCTGGGAGCACCCCGGAAAGTAGGGTCCCGATATCACCTTGGGGAAGTAGAGCGCCCGCGATCGCCCGGGCCAAAAGACCCCAAGATCACCTCGGGGAAGTGGAGCCCAAGCTGCCTTCGACCTTAAGCAACGGTCCCCCTTCCATCGCGGATCTACGGATAAGCATCTCTACTATCACGGAGTCATTATGACCTATTAATGTCGCAACGGGTCGAAACACATAATGACAGCGTGGACCGTTTCAAGGGCTATCCAGTAACCGCCAAAGGGGGGGACGTGGCATCGATCATGGGGACGCGCCAAGGCAACCGCCACAGATATAAAAGGTAGTCCAACTCCTCCGATGAAAGAGAAACACACTCTCTACTACTTGTACCTTCTTCTGTCTTCTATTCTTCTCCATCGAGGCACTGACTTGAGCGTCGGAGTGGGCTCCGCCGGACAACCTCCGGCGTGTTCCCTTTGTTGGAACTCGGATGGCTAGAGAGAGGGGGTGAATCTAGTCGGACACAAAACTTTTGAGGTTTTCAAATCTATTCTGCACTTCAGAGTTAGGCAGCGGAAGCAAATGCAGAAACAGAAAACTAAAAACAACAACCCAAAGCAAAGGAAAGCAAACCGACGCTAACACCTCGATATACAAGGTTCGGGGATAACTTGCCCCTACTCCTTGGCGTGCCCGTAAGGTGGGCGATCCCTTGATTGTCGGCAGATCAAGCCCCGGTGAACACCGGATAAGATAGAGCCTTCTTCTCGGTGGAGAAACCTCTCCACAGATCTCACGAATGATTGAACTTGAGTATAAGAGATCACACAAGAAGGAACACTCACAAAGATCTCACAGGAATGCAACAAGATCGCTCAAGCACAAAGCCACAGAGAGCACGAACACAGCCCAGCCAAACTTCCCAAGTTTCTGTCTTATTCGTCACCGCTCCTCTGCATCCAGCTTTGTCTCTTAAGCTCCCTCTCACCATCGCAAGCTTCATCAGCATCCACTGAGCCAGCCTGAACCCACTGACCTTCCTGAGCACTCAGTCCACTGAAGTCCTCCTCTCCAGCTGAGTCTCCGTCAGTCGCCAGCTGCTCCAGTTGCCGTTGAAACCTGAGAAGGAGAAACAAATAAACATGCTCCAAGGAAAGCCTCCCATTGACCCTCCTTGAGTGTTTGAATCACCTGCTATCACCTGCACATTCCAACAGAGGCTTAGCAATGCATATCAAACAGTAAATCAAGAATCAGAAGTTAAGCACAGAGAATCAGATACGTTCAGACGCGATCAGAGCGTCTGACAGTGCATTTTGAATTAAAGTGATCGGTCACCGGACCGATCAGAGAACCTCCTGATCGGTCACCAGACCGATCAGGCTGGGTCCATACCGATCAGGCTTCGTCCTGATCGGTCCCCAATGCTCAATTAAAAATCGCGATTTCTTTGGGACTCTCCTGGATCGATCACCGGACCGATCCTAGGTTGTGGATCGATCACCCGACCGATCCACCCCTTTATCGGGCAATTTCTGAGCTTCACAGTCCAGACCACCTGATCGATCACCGGACCGATCAGGAAACCTCTTGATCGGTCACCAGATCGATCAGGTCGTTACCAGACCGATCAGGCTCCGTCCTGATCGATCATAGAGAGGAACCTGCGATGCTGGATCGTTCTCCAGAACGATCTGCACAGTGATCCTGATCGGTCACCAGACCGATCAAGAGCAAAGCAATGGGTGAAACGTATACTCCCTGATCGGTCACCAGACCGATCAGTCATCGCTGGATCGGTCACCAGACCGATCCACGAAGGAGCACCGTGCCAACTCCCTGATCGGTCACCAGACAGATCCAGGGGCTCCAACCTAGCCCTCCAAGCTAGGGTTTCATCCACCTTAGCCCTCCAAGCTAAGGATTTTTCACCTAACCCTCCAAGTTGGGAATTTTCACCTAACCCTCCAAGTTAGGACTTTTCACCCAACCCTTCCGAATTAGGACTTTTCCACACCTAGCCCTCCAAGCTAGGACCTGGCTTCACTCATCAGGATTTCATCTAACCTGGCTTCACTCACCGGGATTTCAACCTAGCTTCACTCACTAGGGTTTCGGTCACCCGGCTTCACTCACCGGGACCCGGCTTCACTCACCAGGACCCGGCTTCACTCACCGGGATTTCCACCACTTGGCTTCACTCACCAGGACCCGGTTTCACTCACCGGGATTTCCATCACCTAGCCCTCCAAGCTAGGACTTTTCACATGCCAGCGTGCGATCTCCCGATCCACCTGGACTTCAACCAAACTTGATGCAAACTTAAATCGGTGTCAACACCAAAACAACAATCAGGGTCAGACTGCATCAACACCCTTAACGCTCGTGTTGATCTCGCAGGGCACTGAATTCTTCAACTTTGAATTTATTTTGCTTATTTAGCAACTTGATAAAAGTTTATCATTCACAAATGTTGTTCACTAACATTGTTCATTAATAATATTTACGAATATGATTATGAATATTAATAAATTGAACACATATGCGTTTAAATTTATTTGTTTAGTTTAACGAGTTATTCCAATTTATTTATTTAATTGATTTTATATGTATTGAATGAGTATAAATAAATTTATATTAATCTGAACACCAAACTTATTTATGAATTTTCGATTCATTTACAATCGTACCCAACACCATTGAAATATGCAATTGTAAGTCGGCTAATGAGTTATATATAGGGTGGCATCGCATTAAGGAGCAATTGCCCCTATATCAAACAAACCAACAGCATGGTATTTTTCTTGAAATAGGTACATTGTATAAAAAATATTTCATAAGGTAAAAGTCTCAATCCATATATTATGAGTATAAGACATCGAGATACCACACATCCTACTATATCAACACTTCATACATCAGCCCAAACATTAGACTAGACCGCACGTTAGCATACCAACACTATACAAATACATTATATAAAACAGGCCGCTGATCCTGTTGACAAGCGAAGACCGGTTTACTCGCGGATGACTCGGTCTGACCAAGATGACCCGATCTGCTATCGCTCGAAGGGGTCGGACTTGGGCGTAGTGGGGACGGGGTTCAAGTCATTCGGATCGGAACAGAGCTCACAAAGTGGTGGTGTGGTGGCCAATGAACAGTAAGTCCCCCTTGAACTACTTTACCATCTTCAGAGACCACTTCATAGCCGGCCTGCGATTTCCCCTGCACCCTTTTATCGTGGCGGTATGCAGGTATTTCCAAGTGCCTCTTTCTCAGCTAGCCCCGAACTCGATCCGCATTCTGTGCGGCACTGTGATCATCTTCGAGTCTTTCCGAGTCCCTCTCACTCCTCAGGTCTTCCATCTTTTCTACTACCTTAAAATGCAAGAGCCGGGTTGTTTCTTCTTCCAAGCCCGGATTAACTAGGCCTTTCTAGATAAAGTTCCCTCTTCTAATAAGGGGTGGAAATCTCACTTTTTCTACGTAAGCACTACCCCGACCGCATCTTGGCCGACTACTTGGTTGGAAGAGCTACCGGTCCATCCCGTCGCCCCCAAGAAATACCGTGCTGACCCCCGCTTTCAACTGGCCTTCTCTAAGATCGGGGGACGTCGGTTCCACGCCGGCAAGCTACTGAGTGAGGCGGTGCTCTATATTTGCCGGCTTAGTCAAATTCCAGCGGAGCTGCCCGGCACATATGGTAAGCTCCCCTTTCCCCTTAAGGACCTCTTAAGGCTAACTAAAACTTTTTCTGGTTTGCAACTCAGGCTTTGATGGATTCCCTCCTTGACGAAGAGCTGGCCCTGGAAGAAGAGGCGATGAACGCCCGGCCGACCGAATTACTAGCGGATCGGAGTGTGCCCCCCGTGAACTCGGCCCCATCTCTCGCCCCACCGGCCGGAACGGAGGGTGACTCGGAGCTGGAGGTATTAGCCCAGAGCATTGAGGCAGATCTCCCCGAGGTCCGTGCGGAGGTCGAGGTGCCGACTGCCGCCGCGGGTCAGTCCTCCTCCCGGGTGTCCAAGAAGAAGAAACGTCCTCGGGAGGTCGCCTCCACTAGTACTCATACAGCTCGGGTACAGCCCGAGGTGACACCCGATCTACCCGCTCCCTTGCCGAGCCGAGTCAGGATACGGTTGTCCACCTCCCGCTCGGCTTCCCCTCACCCGAGCACTTCGACCCCGCCTGCCAGGGTCGCTCAACCCGGGATCGTCCCCCCGAGTCCGAGCTTACCCCGGCCTGGGGATCCAGCTTCCAGCTCGGACCCTACTCGTTCGGCAACTGTTGTCGACCCCGTCAGCGAAGAAATCGCCACTGCCCTCCTATCAATGCACAACATTCCCCGAGTCCCAGTTGAAGTGCAGCTTCCCTCTGAAACCTCCTTACTCCGGATAGTAGAGCCCCAACCACTTAACTTGCACGGCCATCTATCTGCGGCCTGGGACAGAGGCCTGCAACTGACTGCAGGACGCAGCTCCTTCAGTCTAGCCGACAACTTCGCGATGGACATAACCAAGGTACATCCTTCTTTTTCTCTTATCCTCTTACTTTTTCTTATGCATCACCTACTCCTACGCAGCTGTGGGCCACTAGCCAAGCAGTCACTAAGGCCTTGGTCGAGAACGCTAGGGAACGTCGGGCATCGGAGTACAAGGTAAAAGACTTAGAGAGTCAACTAGCTCAGCGCACCCTTCCGCCTGGCGGCGAGGGTCATGCCCGGCTTCGAGACGAGATGACTTTATTGCGCACCCAGATGGCAGAGAACGACATCCGCTTGGAACGTTCGTACGAGGTGTTGGCCACGGCATCCCGCGAGATAGATGAGCTCGCCACCCAACTTGAGGCCGCCGAGGCCTCGAAGAGAACTGCCCGGGCTCTCGAAGTCGAGACCCGCTTAGACCTAGATAGGAAAACTAGCGAGGCCCTGAGTCTACAGTGGCAGCTACGGGAGGTACGCACGGCTCATGAGCAGACTCGCCTAGCTTTGCAGAGCAAAGAAACGGAGCTGGCCGCTTTGAAGGGAAAGGAGGCCGAACTCCAAGCTCAACAAGAGGCCTTTCAAGCTTTGGAAGCCCAACTGGTAAATACCGAGGCGGGGCTAGTGACCAAAGATGCCCGGCTCAAAGAACGGGACGCCGAAGTGGCTCGCCTGCAAAAGGAGTTCGCCGACTACAAGGCCGGCGAGTTGGCGCGGATTGAACAAGCTCGAGTGGCCTACCTTCAATCGGCACCCTTCCTCCGGCAAGTATACAAGCAGACTGCGGGCATGATCGTGTACGGGGTGAAGGGCTGGATATAGCAGCTCACGGAGGCCGGCCACCTTCCGGCCGACCTGCCTCCCAACGTGGTGAAGCCCACTCTGATCAAGGCCTCAATTCCTCCGGACGCCTTCCCCAAAATTACTTAATCTATTCTGCCGGCCCCTTTACCCGAACTAATTCTCAACCTGCCCGCGTTCGGCTTTGCAGCCTTTGAAATTTTGTAATGGTACTTAACTCCTTACTAGCCCGATTTTGTGATGTGGTCGGGCTTTCTCTTATTTGGAACGACTTATCTTTCCCTCTACCTTATTTGATTATTTGTGGTGCGTATGGTTTTCGCTAAGTGTTGTTTGCTCGGTGTACTCGCTTCATTCACTGAAGGCCAATGCCATAAATCACTTCGCTAGATTTGGCTAAGTATGGATGGCTCGGTATTACTCAAATTATTATCCTGAAATAGACCCCTTTAGGTCGGGCGATGAGTTTTCGTTAGAGGTCGACTGTCGAAGACATTTGCATTGTCAAACGTTCAACTGGGTCCTCATTCAAGCTCGGAGGTACCATGGGGCCAGATCGGGGCCCTAACCTGGAGGTATTATTAAGTCGGGTCGGCGTCCGGACTCGGCTCTGTTGCTTAATTAGGTCGACTCTTTTGCTTTATGACGTNTGACTCCCGCGCTCCTGGTCATCATGGGGTCAGATCGACGTCCCGACCTGAGGGTGCTGTTGAGTCGGGTCAGCGTCTTGACCTGGCCATGTTGCTTAATTAGGTCAGTACCTTATTTATGACGCGCGAAACTCCCCCTAAGTGTTACTTATCCAACTTGTTTAGCCCATTCTGCGGAGGCCGACGCCTATGCCTCGTGACAGACCCCTGCTTAATGTTGTTGACTCGGGATATTCATCTTGATCCTTTACTTTGATTTTTTAGGCCGACTCGAAATTTGGCTAAGTGCCTAGACGTTCGGGCATCTAGTGCTCTAGTCTTTCAACCTGTCCTTTCCTAAGCCTTAGGAATGTAGCTAGGTCAGGTCGATACCCTGGCTCAACTATGAGGGTTGATCGAGCGTCGACCTGACTCGGCGATTTTGCTTGGTCGGGTGGATACCTGACTCGGCGTTTTGTCTTGTTTTTGACGAATTGCCTTTATCAACGAAGCCGAGTTGGCTTGTGTGCGCTGGTTTGGCTTAGTTCAACTTTACCGAGCTGACCTAACGTCCCTTCTGTCTTTCAGAACGTGGGGAGTCACGTTCTGGTAGTGAAGACCACATATAATGTGCTAATCCATATGTTCACCGAGCAAGAGTCTGGACACCGTCCGACTTACCCTGATCGACGTGGATCGCCACGCCCGACTGGGTCCGATCAGATGTGGAACGCACACTTGATCGGGCGCGTCCGGTGGGGTGCATGAGAGAGAACTCACTTATAACTTGTCTTAGCAAGAGTCTGGACACCGTCCGACTTACCCTGACCGAACGTGGACCGCCACACTCGACCGGGCCCGACCGAACGTGGAACGCCACGCCCGGTCGGCGCCGAGTCCGGTGGGTGCGTGAGGGAGAACTCACTTTATAACTTGCCTTAGCAAGAGTCTGGACACCGTCCGACTTACCCTGACCGAGCGTGGACTGCCACGCCCGACCGGGCTCGACCGAACGTGAAGGCCACGCCCCGATCGACGCCGAGTCCGGTGGGTGCGTGAGGGAGAACTCACTTATAACTTGCCTTAGCAAGAGTCTGGACACCGTCCGACTTACCCTGACCGAGCGTGGATAGCCACGCCCGACCGGGCCCAACCGAACGTGGAACGCCACGCCCGGTCGACGCCGGAGTCCGGTGGGTGCGTGAGGGAGAACTCACTTATAACTTGTCTTAGCAAGAGTCTGGACACCGTCCGACTTACCCTGACCGAGCATGGACCGCCACACCCGACCGGGCCCGACCGAACGTGGAACGCCACGCCCGATCAGCGCCGAGTCCAGTGGGTGCGTGAGGGAGAGCTCACTTATAACTTGCGGCAGTTGTCTTTTTGAGGAGTTAGAGTTTTTGTCATCTCTTTTCTGAGTACAGTTACAAGAATCATTTCTCTCCGCTCTCCTCACGGTTACAATCTTAAATGCACTGCGCTCCAAGGCTTTCCGAGTCGCTTTCCTTGAGCATCTTGCAAATAGTAGGCCCCCGATCCAAGCGCCTCGACCACCAGGAAAGGACCACTCCATGGAGGCTCCAGCTTGGCCTACCTCTCCAACCAGCTTGACTCTTTTCCATACCTTGTCCCCTACTTGGAAGTGTCGGGGTATAACCTTCTGGTTGTATTGGTTCCGCATCCTTTGCTGGTAAGCAACCATGCGGACTGCAGCCTTAGCTCGGACCTCCTCAATCAGATCTAGCTCGGCTCTTCTTTTCTCCACATTGTCTTCTCCATACAGGTGTCTCCGGTCAGATTCACAGCCGACCTCCATGGGGACTACTGCTTCACTCCCATAGACTAACTGGAAGGGAGTGCATCCTGACCCTTCTTTGGGTGTAGTCCGAAGGGCCCATAGGACACCAGGCAGCTCGTCCACCCAGGATCCCCCGACCTGATCTAGCTTAGCTCTGAGCCCTTTCAGAATCTCTCTATTGGCCACTTCAGCCTGACCGTTACTCTGGGGGTACGCCACGGAAGTGAAGGCCTGCTTGATCCCAAATTCCTTGCACCAATTTCTGATAATCCGACCCTGAAACTGCCGACCATTGTCTGACACCAGCTTGTGAGGTATGCCATACCGGCACAAAATGTTCTGCCAAAGGAATTTCTTCACCGCTTGCTCGGTGATCCGGGCCAGCGCTTCTGCTTCGACCCACTTGGAGAAGTAGTCCACTGCCACCAACAGGAATTTCTTCTGGCCGGATGCCCTGGGGAAGGGTCCCACTATGTCCATGCCCCACTGATCAAAGGGACATGATACAATGGACGCTCGTAACATCTCAACCGGTCGGTGAGAAAGATTCTGATACTTCTGACAAGAAAGACAGGAAATAGCCAACTTCTCTGCATCCTTTTGAAGGGTCGGCCAAAAGTAACCGGCTAGCAGGACCTTCCGAGCCATGGACCGACCTCCTGAATGATTTCCGCAGTACCCCAAATGCACTTCTCTGAGTTCATAGTCCGCGTCGTCCTTTCCGAGGCATCTGGCTAGAGGTCGGGAAAAAGCCCGCTTGTATAATGCGTCCCCTATCAGGGTGAATCGGGCTGCTCTGATCTTCAGTATCCGAGCTTGCTCGGGGCTGTCCGGAAGAGTCCCCTCTTTCAGGTGGGCGATGAATGGAGCTCTCCAGTCCCCCTCTATCTCCATTTCTACTTCCCTTTCGACCTGAGCCACCAGCATGACCTGAGGTGAAGGCTTGGGGAAGGCCCACGGTCGGACCGAGCTGGCCAGCTTAGCTAACTCATCCGCCTTGGCATTGTCCCCTCGGGGGATCTGTATAATCTGAACTTCTTGAAATTCTGCTTGTAACTGTTGATATGCCTCTACATAAGCCTGTAGCTTCTAGTCATTTACTTCGAACCGCCCAGCCACCTGTTGAGTTATCAACTGAGAATCGGAATGTAGGATGACCCGAGTAGCCCCGACCTGTCTGGCCGCCTGGAGGCCTGCCAAGAGGGCTTCGTACTCCGCCTGATTATTGGTAGCCTGGTACTCTAGTCGCACGGCGAGATGAATGGGATCTCCCTTAGGAGACATCAATAAAATTCCCAAACCACTCCCTGCCCGGGTGGCTGACCCGTCCACATATATTTTCCAGGCCCCCTCCTCTTCCTCGATATGAAGTTCACTCAGGAAATCTGCCAAGGCCTGAGCTTTGATCGCCGTTCGGGGCTGGTACTGAATATCATATTCACTCAGCTCGGTTGTCCATTTGACCATCCGACCTGAGACTTCAGGGTTGATCAAGACCTTCCCGAGTGTGCTATTGGTCAGCACTAGGATAGGATGAGCCAAAAAGTAGGGTCGCAGTCACCGAGCCATCAACACAAGGACATAAGCTAATTTCTCGAGTGTAGTATACCTACACTCGGCCTCTTTTAATAAATGCCCAAAGAAATAGACCGGTTGCTGTTCGGTTTGTTTCTGGGTTACAAGCACTGCGCTCATCGCTCCTTCAGTAGCAGATAAATAAACGTACAATGGTTCTCCTTCCTCCAGTTTGGCTAGCACGGGCAGACTGACCAAATAAGCTTTTAATTCCTCGAAAGCTCGGTTGCATTCGGCATCCCATTGGAACTTGGAGGCCTTGCGCAGGACCTTGAAGAACGGCAGACTTCTGTCGGCCGACCGGGAGATAAATCGGGATAAGGCCGTGATCCTCCCGGTCAAGCGTTGAACTTCCCTTAAGTTCTTTGGAGGCGGCATGTCTAGCAGCGCTTTCACCTTACCCGGATTGGCTTCTATTCCTCGCTCGGTCAAGATGTAGCCCAGGAATTTCCCACTTTTGGCTCCGAACAAACATTTTGCAGGATTGAGTTTGAGGCCATACCTTCGAAGGGTGCAGCAGGTTTCTAGTACATCGGCTATGAGGTCGGCAGCTTGGGAGGACTTGATGAGAATGTCATCTACGTATACTTCTACGTTTCTCCCGAGCTGTTCCTTAAAAACTTTATTCATCAGCCTTTGATAAGTTGCCCCAGCATTTTTGAGCCCGAAGGGCATAACTGTGTAGCAATAGGTGCCTTCGGCCGTGATAAAACTGACCTTCTCTTGATCTTCTAAAGCTAAGGGCACTTGATGGTATCCCTGATAAGCATCCAACATGCAGATGAGTTCGTTCCCGGCGGTAGAGTCTACCATCTGATCTATTCGGGGGAGAGGGTAGCAGTCCTTAGGGCAAGCTTTATTAAGGTCTCTGAAGTCGATACAGACCCTCCACTTGTCACCCGGCTTGGAAACCAGCACTACATTGGCAAGCCAGGCCGGGAATTGGACTTCTCAGACGTGCCCCGCTTCCAGCAGTCTCTTCACCTCGGCCTGAATGATCTTGTTCTGTTCAGGGCTGAAATCTCTTTTCTTTTGCTTGACAGGTCGGGCGTCAGGGTACATGTGCAATTTATGCTCCATTACTTCTGGTCTGACCCCTTTAAGATCTTGTTGGGACCAGGCAAATACATCTCGGTTCTGAGTCAGACATTCTATCAATTGTTGTCTAAGGTCGGGTGGCAGTCCGGGAGCTATCTTCACTTTAGTCTCTTCTTGGTCGGGCAAGAGCTGAACCTCTTCCTTTTCCTCTACCAACTCAGCCCAAGGGGAGGGTTGAGAGGAATGCACCATGTTACAACGAGCCGGCGCAGATCGGAAGGCCTTACTGACCTCCACTCGGACGTCATCCACGTAACACCGGCGGGCGACCTTCTGGTCTCCTTTAATTTCACCGACCTGATCTCCTACCGGGAATTTAACCTTCAAATAGAAGGTCGAAACCACCGCCCGGAACTCGTTTAACGCTGGTCGACCCAGTATAGCATTGTAAGCGGACGGTGCGTCTACCACCAGAAAGGTAGACCATCTGGTTCTTCGTAAAGGCCCTTCTCCAAGTGAAATAGCTAGTTTGACTTGGCCGAGTGGTTGGACTTCATTCCCGGTGAATCCAAATAAGGGCGTGGCTACCGGCTGCAGCTCAGCAGTCTCAATCTGTAACTGCTCAAACGCTTTCAAGTAGAGGATATTAACAGAGCTCCCCGTATCCACAATGGTCTGGTGGACCTGGTAATTTGCTATGACAGCGATGATGACCAGGGCATCGTCATGAGACACTTCCACCCCTTGCAGATCGGAAGGGCCAAAACTGATCTGTGGCCCTTGGGCCTGCGTTGAGCTGCAACCCACTTGGTATATGTCCAAACGCCGGACTTGCGATTTTCGAGCTCGATTGGAATCTCCATAGGTGGGACCACCAGATATCACATTGATGGACCCGTGCACCGCATTTTGCTGATTGGCCTGTTCTTCACTGGCGTTTCCCAGCTCGGGCGAGTTCGGAGTCGGGAATAACCGTCTGGCTGTAGGGGCGACTGGTCGATCGCGGGGCTCGGGCTGGTTAGGCGATGCTCTTCCTTGACCCCGACCACCTCCCTGATGGGCCCCTCTCGGGCTACCTCGACCGACGCGGCCTCGACCTCGGCCGGCCTGCCAACAATCTTGAAGGTCGTGGGTATGACTATCATGAAAGGAGCAGTAGGGCCGCCACCTAGTGGGAAAGCAACCCTGAGCCACTTGCTGAACTATTCCTCGTTCGGCTCCTTGTCGGTGTCCTCCCGCTCTGGGGCTTCTGAGCGGTCCTCCGGGGGGTACACTCCTCTGATGGTGTTGAGGATTCTCAGGAACGGGTCGGATCTCCGGCCGCCTGGCGGCTTGCGCTTCTTCCACATCCACGTATTTACTAGCTTTGCCCAGCAGACTTTCAAAGTCCTTCGGGGGCTTTCGGATTAAAGACCTGAAGAACTCGCCTTCTTGCAGACCCTAAGCGAAGGCGCTGACCAATACCTCAGACGTAGCAGTAGGCACGTCCAATGCCACGTGATTAAATCTTCTGATGTAAGCTTTTAGGGACTCCTTAGGGCCTTGCTTCATGGTGAACAGGTTTAAACTAGTTTTGTGATGCCGTTTGCTACTTGCAAAGTGTTGTAAAAATAATCTCTTGAAATCAGCGAAGTCTTTTATTATTCCTTCCGGGAGCCTGTCAAACCATCGCTGAGCCGGTCCTGCTAAAGTGGTCAGGAAGGCTCGGCACCTAATACCATCCGAATACTGGTGTAGCAGCACAACATTCTCGAATTTCTTCAAATGCTCCTCTGGGTCCGTGACCCCCCATACTCAGGGATGGAGAGGGGTCGGAAGTGTTTAGGAAGTGGCTCCTGTAAGACTTGACTGGAAAACGGGAACCCAGTTAGTTCAGCCGGGGCCTGGACGAGGGGAGCCTTGCCTTTGCTAGCTCGGGCACGACTGGAAGAAGCTTCATGGGGATCAGACTGTCCTGCCCCCTCGGCCGGCCTGAATAGTGCTGGGTGAAAGCCAGGACTATCACCTTGTCGGGCTCCTCCCTCGGTACCCACTCGGGTAGCCGGCTCAGTTGGGCCTTCCCGAGTGAATTGGGCGGCTGCCTGTTGCTCAGCTGCCAGCTTTCTAGCTCTGGCCTCTACTAGCATATCCAAGTCTTCTTGTGAAAGCATCACAGGCCTCCGGTTGGAATCACTCATCTTCGTATTTCGATCAGGCAGATTCCCACAGACTGCGCCAAATTTGATCCTGTCGACAAGCGAAGACCGGTTCTCACTCGGATGACTCGGTCTAACCAAGACGACCCGGTCTGCTGTAGCTCGGAGGTCGGGGTCGGGCTCAAATAGGGAGAGCCCTCAAGTCACTTGGCTCGGACCGAAATGAGGCTTACAAAGGGAAGTTGAGGTTGCAAAGTGGCAGCGATCCTTCTCTATGGAGCACATGTGGGGTTTATATAGGGAGGCGAAAAGGTCTTCCGGCGTGCGAACTGTCACATCTTGTCAAGGATCAGTCATGGATTAAACTAAGTAAATGGCTATCTTAGCGGCGGAATGAGGCTGACACAGCAGCCAGCCAGCTTGTGATCCTGCTCTTCCTGACCCTAATTATTGTTAGGCGTCTATGTTAGGTGATGATGGCGTCTCTTAACGGAGACTTTTGATAGAGCCTTGCGATGAATGTGACTCGAGAGCTCGGCCTCAATTGCGCGACCTCGGGAGCTCAGCCTCGAGGGCTCGGCCCCGAGAGCTCAGCCTCGATTGCGCGACTTCGGGAGCTCGGCCTCGAGGGCTTGGCCCCGAGAGCTCGGCCTCAATTGCGCGACCTCGGGAGCTTAGCCTCGAGGGCTCGGCCCCGAGAGCTCGGCCTCGATTGCGCGACTTCGGGAGCTCAGCCTCGAGGGCTCGGCCCCGAGAGCTCGGCCTCGATTGCTCGACCTTGGGAACTCAACCTCGAGGGCTCGACCCCGAGAGCTCGGCCTCGATTACTCGACCTCGGGAGCTCAGCCTCGAGAGCTCGGTCCCTAGAGCTCCGAACCCCGGGTATCCGACTTCAAGTCTCGGGCCACAAGTGGACGACCCTGGGTGAGTTTGACTCCGACCTGAGCTTCCGCCTACCCCGACCTCTGCTCTCCTTGAGCCGGGTTGAACCGGGTAATCTCCGACCGGGCTCCCAACCTTGATAAAAAACCACTCACCCGGATCAATTTCTATAATCCCAACAAACTGAAGTGGACTGTATAATCTTCAAAGCAACCATCGAATCTGATTCTAGCCAAATTGGTAAGTAATTGTAGGCCACACATAATTCCAACCCAACTAAAATGGCCGACAATTCTGCTTTTACATTTGAAATAACTCCCAATGTGCCATATTTCGCCATGATAAACTGCCCTATGTGGTCTCAAATTACAACCCATACGAAGACTCACCTGGGTTCCCTTTCAAGCAACCATCCGTGTTTAATTTGTATCCTCCAACTTCCAGCCTCTTCCAATGCCCCCACAAAGATAGTATTTTTTATGCCTATTTTGATAGGGATCCCCCAAGCTTTGGCAATTGAGGTGAAGCCTTTTCAATGTTTGCTTTTCATGATTCCTGCCGCTTCTCCTAGAACTAGATATTGAATTATGTTTCTTTTAGTCTTCTGTACAGCTTGTTTTATCCCTTTGTGTTTCGCATCATTTCTAGCCACCCATAAGAATCATAATAAGAGGAAAGGCATAACCCCCCTAACATATCCTCCAGGAGACCATTCTGAACCAATCATCCAATCACCCAGTAAGAAAATTATGTGCACACTAAACAAATTAGCAAAATAAGACCAAACATCCTTGGCTATTGGGCCATCAAAGAACAAATGATCCTAAGTTTCCATGGCATCGCAACAAAGACATTTAGAGACTAGAGTGATTCCCCTTTGTTGCAAAATGGTGTCGACAGGTAGTTTGTGCCTCAAGAAACGCCATGCGAAAATGGAGATAGATGGATTAAGCAAGCCACTCCAAATTGCAAAATTTATGGGTACCACTAGTTGTGTCTGTCGGACACTATTCCATGCAGTTTTTAAGGAGAATTTGTCATTCAATGATAACTTCCATATGATATGATCAGAGGCATCTGTTTGTGTAGGGATTTCAGCAACTTCAGCAGCTATGTCTTCCGGAAGCAATCTGTTAATGTTGTCCATCCTCCAATGAGATCCTTCCAAAAGTTCAGCAACTCTTATGTCAAGGTTTTCAACTGGGGCACAAGACTGGAACAAGGGTACACAATCCAGCCATGTATCATACCAGAAATGCAGCTTACCTTCTCCCAAAATCCAACCTGTATTTTGCTCTGCTAAGCTTCTAAATTTGAACATTCGACGCCAATAAGGAGATGCCTTACCTTTCAAATGAACAATGACTGGATGTGTAGAAACACAATACATCGTTGTTAGAAAATTTGTCCAAAGTGTATTTTGTTTTCTGAATCTGTACCAGAGTTTAACCGCCATTGCCACACTAAAATCTGCTAGCTTTCTCACTCCTAATCCTCCTTCTATCTTCGGCCTACTGATCTCTCCCCAAGCAATCCAATGAGCCTACCTTTTGGTGTCTGTAGAACCCCAGAAAAATCTCGCAAATATCATTTTCAAATTATGTAAAATTGACAAAGGAGGAAGGAGCACCTGCAATAAGTAAAGGGGCATTGAAATTAGAACACTTTGGATTAACAAAAGGCGGCCACCATAAGAGAGCTGCGAAATAGTCCATCCCATGAGTTTCTTTCTTATTTTTTGTATCAGAGGTTGAAAATATACCGACTTTCTGATCCCAGTGAAAATGGGTATCCCTAAGTAGTTCATAGGTCATGTCCCTTCCGCAAAATTTGTGGCAACTAAAATTAAACTTCTACGGGCTGACGGTATACTTCTTGAAAGATAAATTAAACTTTTTCCAACATTGATCAATTGGCCTGATTGCACCTTATATGCATCAAGATAAGCCTTTACCTTTTTTACACAATCAATAGACTCATTCAGAAAAAACATAACATCATTCGCATAAGCCAAGTGAGATATCTTCATATCACAGCCCGTAGTATAACTCAGCTTAGGATTTTTGAGGAAAAAATTCTCCAATCCCCTAGATAAGAACTCCGATGCTATGATAAACAAGAATGGAGAAATAGGATCCTCTTGTCTTAGCCCTCTTTTGGATTGAAAAAAGCCTGCAAGATGTCCATTAACACGAATCGAAAACCAACAAAAAGTAATACATCTCCTAATCATAGCTATAAAAGAATCCGAAAAACCAAAAGCTGCCATAATTCTGAATAATAAGTTCCACTATATCCTATCAAAAGCTTTGGTCATGTCAAGTTTCATAATGACATTCCCCCCTCTGACATGGATATTTAGCTTATGAGTCAATTCTTGGGCTAAAAGAATATTGTCAGAAATCAGTCTGTCTTTCACAAAACCACTCTGAGCCGGAGAGATAATCTTATGAAGAATTTTCGTTAGCCTATTCGCCAAAAGTTTAGAAACAATCTTATATGACACATTGCATAAGCTAATAGGTCGGAAATCTTGCCACTTCTGAGCATTTTCTTTCTTTGGAATCAACACAACGGTTGTGGCAACCATTTCTCTCGGCAAAACCCCTCCTTTGAAGAATTCCATCACAGCTTGTTGCACATCATCTTGAATAATATCCCAACAAGAAACATAAAAAGCTGTAGAGAAACCATCTGGCCCAGCTGCACTATCATGGTCCATTTCCCATATTACTTGCTTTATTTCCTCCTTAGAAGGCAAGACTATAAAAGAATTATTCTCCTCAGCAGTGATGAGCTTAGGGATATGACTAAGATCTGCCCCCATGTAATTATATTCCTCCCCCGTTAATAGTTGTTCGAAGAATTTGACAATCGAAGCTCTAATAAGTTCTGGTTTCTCCAAACATTCCCCTTCATCCCATATCCGAAAAATTCTGTTGGATATTCTCCTTGTTTTTACCATGTCATGGAAACATTTTGTATTTCTTTCCCCCACTCCCCTCCATTTGACTGCTGCTCTTTGTTTCCAAAAGTCTTCCTCCATTTGAAGTGTCTTAAATAGATGGGCTTGACATTTGTTTCGGTTGATTCGGTTCTCTTCAGTAGGCTCCGAATCAAACTGTTTTTCTGCCTCAGAATATAGTTGTTCAGCTCTTTGAATGTTGGCATGAATATTTCCAAATACATCCTTGTTCCACCACTTCAAATGCTCCTTTAGCCTTTTTAGTTTAATCTGCAGTTTCTGAAGACCAAAACCTGGACTGGGCAGATTCCAATTCAATCTTACAATTTGCATGAAGCCATGATGCCTTAGCCACATCTTTTGAAATCGAAATGAGGCTACTACTTGATCAAAGGTAGGAAAAGATATTAGCAATGGGCAGTGATCAGAGGCAGCACGGCTAAGGTGTTCGACCCGGACTGAAAATTCGTGACCTTGCCAAGATGGAGAAATCAGAATTCGATCAAGCCTCTTCCATATCCTGTTGTTGGTCCAGGTGAAGCAATCTCCCACGTATCCAGCGTTAATCAGCCTTGTTGCCATTAAGAAGTTGTTAAAATATTCAATTGCTCCCAATCTTGTTATATTTCCTATAGAATGTTCAGATACATTGGCAATGACATTGAAGTCTCCACCGACCATCCAGAAATCCTCATCACTTGGTTTGATATATTCTATCTTCTCCCAAAGTTCGTACCTTTCAACTCTTGAACACTTTGCATAGATAATAGTAAACAACATTTCAATTGGGAGCATAGCAGATTTCAAACTCAAATGGAGGAATTGTTCATGATCAAACAAGACTTTGCAAACTATATTGGCATCATAAATAAACCATATTTTCCCTAAGCAATTAACAACTACCGAGGAGAAACCCAATCTTCTTGTAATAAAGGAGGCATCAAGTGGAATCATTGGCTCTAAAATTCCCAAGAAATTTAAATGAAAAAGCTTCTTCAAATAATGTAGTCATCTAATTGATGCAAGGTTACCTATCCCCCTAATGTTTCATATCATACCTGACATTAAAACATTGAAGAGTAGGAAATCCTTTGTGCTTGAGATTTACTTCTAGTGACCCTTTGGGAAGCGCCTGAAGGAACATACTTATTAGCAGTCTTTTTTGGGGAAGCAATCCGAGTGGTATATGTGTAGACAACCATATGTAGTGATGAAGACCTTTGCAAATGCCCCACTTCCTCATCATCAGATCCATACTCCTCCACAAAAGGTTTAGTAAACTCAGCTCTATTAGATTCTTTTTGTATGTCTGGAAATGAGGAATTGTCCCATTGTTCCAAATCTTCCTGATCTTGATTAAAGTTGCAATAGCCCATCTGACCTTTCAATACATCCCCATCTAAGTTCAGAACCTGATCTCCTTGCTCTGCTTTTTCCTCTCTTGTGACTACTTTTGCCCTTGGTATTTCCTCAATATTTACATTAGAATCAGCTATTTTAGAAATCTCCTGTGCAGTAAATTCTTCAACAGATGCCAACTGTTTGTTAGATAAAATATTTCCTTCAGCAAAAGTGACCTGAGCTAAAGTCGATACCTTTGGCACATTCTGCCGTGTCAACTGCACATCACTCTTATATCCTTTCTTATGCATAGAAAATTGTTTCTTCTGCACAGCATGATCTGAAATTGTTGATGCTACTGATTTACCTTTATCTTCTCTTCGAGCAAAAGAGAAACCCTTGTCCAGCCCCTCATTTTCTAGGATTTGTGTACCTAAAACTCTAAAAGGATTCTGTTCGATTGTGAGACTTTTAATACTACTGTCATTTCTAATCTCCTTTCCAGCTTCAAATCTTCTGTCCTCGTTTGCATTCTTCTCCTTCATTCCCCCATCAGTGAACTCATTTAAATCTCCTTGATCTTCTTCCTCCAAGACGGCCAAAGTATGAAACCTGTTTGCTGATACATCATTTATCTTGTCCACATGAACTGGCTGGCCTGAAGTACTTTGTTTTTGAACCCAAGTTTGTTTAGTTGTTCTCTGCATATCTCCAGCTTGTAGAGTTTCAGAAGATTCTCCATCTACTCTGCCTGTTTCCTGTGCATACTTTTGATTTAACCTCCCACGTAAATCTTCTTCAGGGGCAATAACATCAGCTCTATTTCTTTTCTAATCAGGCATCGGTTGCTTTCCATTGACATAACATTCACCAACAGAATGTCCCAGATGAAGGCAATACTCACAGTATTTAGGAAACTTCTCAAACACTACTTTCTATAACCTTTTTTCCTCCCCAATCCCAATCTAGAATTCATCTACCATTGGTTTTAGCAGATCAATTTCAACACATACTTGTGTCATATACAGCTTGATTCCATTTGTCGTCGCTTCATCTATTTTGATGGGTTTCCCGACAATCCGAGCAGCAGAATACAAGCAGTTCTTGTTAAACATATGGATAGGAAAATCTGGGAATTGCACCTATACAGGAACTACTGAAGATTCTGCCTCATATGTAAAATGGGGCGACCATTTGAAGATTCGCAAGGGGACACCACTAATATACCAAATCCCTCGAGACCAAATTCGGGACATGCCCTCATTTGATGTTAGATGCAAAAAAATGTGCCCAGACCGTAGGAAACGAACATTATAGAAGCTAGATAATCATAGGTTTTTAAAAGCTTGAACAATCACTGCAAAACTAGGTCTTTTCCTAGAAAATTTCTCAATAAGTGCAAATCTATAAGAATTGGCCATGGAGGATACCTCTTCCTTAGAGTAGAAGATGGCGGCTTGCTATTGTAGATCGTCACCTCCTTGTAAGCATCTCCGACATCATCAAATTCCTTTTTCAGAGCGCGCGGCGAGCTTGGTCGAAGAATCTGGGCATACGAAATCGGATGCTCAGTGTCCGCTCCTTGGGTGATCCGAGGACCCTCCAGAGGCTTAAGGGAGGGGGAAGATAAGGGAGGGAGTTGTGAGAGGTCCGGCGCCAGCGGTTTGGTGGCGTCGGCGGCCATCGCCGCAGATGAAGAAGACGCGCGTATCTTCACTAATCTTTCAAAGATAATGTATATTGAGTTAAAATTTGAATAATAAAAAAATATTTTTTTAAAAAAATTTAATCATCCAAGGGATTTGAACCCTAGATGTATGCTAAAACAAAAATTAGGCCTACCATTAAACCCACTACAAATATAAACTTGTAAAAGAGTCAAATTATATATATACTAAGAAAATAAAAATTACTATACTAAAAAAATAAAAATTTCTATATAAAAATAATATTATTAAAAATTGGGGGGGGGGGGTCATGGTCCTCCCGGGTCTCCATGTAAATCCGTCTCTGTTTTTAAGTGATTAATTAGATTAGATATTTAAGGAATGAATCTTAATTATAATCTATTATAAGGATTTTTTTTTTATAATTTTAAAAATATTGTTTGTTGGAATATTATTTTTAAAATTAATCGATTTTAAGATATCTAAATTAAAAAAATTATATTTTCCCGTAAAATTGTCAACAACTATAACAAAAACTGGGGGCTACCACAAGTTGAATTAGAAAATATATAATGGTTATATTAAATGGATTTGTTAATTGTACATTTGTGATGGGTCATCTCGCATTTAATGCTAAGAATGATTGGTGTTAGAGAGAATTGAATTCAATACCGTTACCAACTTATTCTAGCTGTATTAAATTAATATTTTTCTATTTATAAAAATTATTCTAATTAGATTTTAACCTTCTAACATGCCTCTAAAATCTTTTATAAATTATTTGATAATTATTGGTGTCCAATGATATTTTTAAATTGTGTAATTGTCTTTTATTTATTTTTAATAATTTAAATTTTAATTTTTCAAATCAATTAATTTTGAAAATGATGAATTCAATTCTATAAAAAAAACCATTGAATATGTAAAAGTGTAAGTTCTTGTAACCCAATGATCAACTTTTTCAGATTTATCCTCCTATAAAAAAACACCATATAATATGTCTGTAAATGAAAATCAAATCATAAATAACTGGGAACTATTGAAATATCATCACCTAACTTGGACGGCAAAGTAACGATGATAATGATCAAATTCGAATTCGATTTTATATCCTTCGGGTTCATATCTATCGAGTATCAGATATTTATTTAAACACCCATTAAAGGATCGGATATCTTATCATTCCAGACATCCATGATTTGATCCCAGTTACGACGTATTTTACAGGATTTTTTTTTTCAAATGAGGCGCGAACCCTGAGATGTGAGACTTCTGGACTGCCCGCCACGAGCACTTCCCAATTTATCCTGATGGTCGATGGAAAACTTTTATGGGACCGAGCCAATTATCCGAGATTAGAAAAACCTCGTTATGATTTATATATATAATTTAAAAAATAAATTAAACATTTATATAATTTATTTCTAACATCAACATAAATTATTAGTGGATTTTGGAGAAATAATTCTTTAATATATATATATATATATATATTATTTAATCGATTATTTGAATTAGATATCGAATATTGATAATCCTTTTATATCCTTCTTCATTTAGATCAGACATCAAATCTTCCTTCGAATTCGAAGAAAATTATCATCCCTGAGATGAGTTCTCTATGAAATGGATCCTAACATTTATTATATTCAATGCCTTCTTATAAATATATTGCAAAACTAACTCAATAAGTTTATACTTTTGTAGTGAATATATGTTGACGAGTTCAGTACTCTAATATCGGATTGTTGTATTTTAAGGCGTGGTTGATCTATAATGAATCGCACTTTAATCATTAATTACACCATAATAATAATAATAATAATAATAATAATAATAATAATAATAATAATAATAACGATTGTATTACACCATAATATTAATTACACGATTGTATCTCCTACGTTTTTATATATAGATATAGTTGTCCTAGCTATACCTGTTCTTAATCCATCATTGATGATCCAACCTCACTTTAAATTCAAGAAAATTCAAGGACTTTTGACATTTCCAAACTTGAATTTTGCTATATGTCGCAAACCTCGATGTCCGTTCTTTAACTAATTTTCTTAGTAATTTTAAATATATTAAAACAATTTTGACTCAAACTGTTGTAAAAACATTAGAGAAAAAGAATTTTTGAGATATGAAATGTCCTTTTAATATTTTAACCAAATAAAATATCTTTTGATGATAATAAAAAATGGTGTCTTTTTTAGTTTCGTCATTTTATATTTTTATCTACTCATGATATTAATATTATTTTCTAGTATATCATGAAAATTTCTCATGTATTCAACCTTAATCTATCTATTAATTGGGAGATAGACACTCAAACTTATTATATTTATTAACATGATATGATATTCTCTTGTTATTTATGTATTTTAAAAAATAATTATTTCAATTTCTTGAACGTGGATTTTTTTTGGTGGCAAAAAGTGATTCGCTCGTCCCCAACATCTCCGTTAATCCGTCTCAGGACCAACACGAAGGAGGTAAATCACGGGGATGTGGACCCCTCTTTTTTTTAATTTACAAGGGGTATCTAGGTTTGCACCCGACTAATCCGCTTGGCTGACCAACTCTGCCCCACAACCTTCAACGAGAGTCCCCACCGGTCAACGAGGGTAAATTGCCGGACAGAAATACGTGACAACTTCACCACTGATGATATCGGTACCTGATGACCCGACCACGCAGCAGCATGTGACGATTTCTTCCGTCAGCATACTGCGCGCTCTATCAGGGAGAAATCGAACTCGAAAAGTCAAGGATCACCCAAGTGATCCAATATTACCAATCGTGTCATGCCCGCGGGGGCATGTGGATCCCTCTCTTGGTAGCAAAAGGCGAATCGCTTGCTCCCAGCGCCCTTGCCAACCCGTCCCAGGACCAACACGGAGGAGGTAAATCACGGGGGTTACTAGCCCGGATGCTGTGGCTAACACACGGGATGATGAACATACTGACTTTGCCAATGTGGATCCCTCTCTTAAAAAAAATGATTAATGAGGTTTTTTCAATCAACTTCGGGCGACCGATCCGACCACACGAAAGTTTTCCATCGACCGTCAGGATAAATCGAAAAGTGCTCTCTTGTTCATGCACATAATGGTCACTATTTTTGTTGATCGTTATCATTTTTCTCTTGTGTAAGTACTAAGAATATGGAGCTACCAAGTGGTCATAGTTTAATTCTCTACTAGAGTATGCGTTGGCATCGAATTTGATAGAAAATTTGCGTTGAATTACCTTGGTTTAACTAAGCATGTGCAAAATAAATAAATAAATGTTTGCCTTCGCATACAAATTAAAACACTCATTTTATTATTGGACGATTTTAAAGGGGTGACGTGACGTCAAAGATCCATCGTCAATGTATTATTATGTGTTTTCGAATATATGGATAAATCAAGGAATGATTAGACGAAATTGAGATACCTAAATTAAAATAAAACACCAAAGAAAAAATGACTATAAATTTTTAATAACGATCTCTGCTTAGAGTATAATGATCTCTGCTTAGAGTATTATTATTATTATTATTATTATTATTATTATTTTACTTTCGCTAAAAGACAATTCTTTCAATGTTAGTGGCCCCTCTTCAACCACCATCAGCCTCACTCAACCACAACTGTCTACTTCTCATAATATTTGTCTTCGCTAACGACAAAATAAAATTTTAATTTTTAAAATTTAGATATCAAATTCTATCCAATTATTTTTGAGAGAATCAATTCGATCTCATAAATCAATTATTAAAATACATTCGAGAACACCCAGATAAATTTGAACGGATTACTCAACATAATTAGAGAGAGTTTCAAATCCTCAACTCCGTCGTCCTATCTCTTATCTTATCTGAGAAAATAGAGATGAAAATTAAATATAAATTAAACACCTTTATCCAAAAAATTATAGCTAAGTTTGGTTTATCTTTTGTTCATTTTTATTTTATGAGAAAATATAATTTTTAAAAAAATGATATTTGATTTGCATTTTACACCTCTATTTTTTTAAAAAATATTATTTTTCAGAAACTTTAGAATATAAAAATTATTTTCTAAATAATGAAAAAATATATAATTTTTTAGAAAATGAAAAAGAAAATGATTCTAACTAAAAACAGCCTATATTTTTCCATAAAATGAAAAATAAAAATTGACAAACCAAACACAATTAATGTTTAAATGTGGGCTATTTTTAAAAAAATATTATATATTAAATAAAAATTTAGTTATCCTCAATCTTGGTTAGTAATCTTGTTTGAGTATGCCTGTATTTCTCATGTATTGATTATAATATTCAGATTAATAAACTATTTAATTTATTTTTTTCATATTAATTTTAGGATACATTGAGCACAGTTGACGAGCGCCTTTTCCACCTCATTAAGTAATTTTGTTATCAAAATTGGTAGATATTTATGTATTACCATGGAAAAAGAAATCTTTTAAAAAAGCTTATCTCAGTCGTATACTCTATCGTACGCGGAGTTGATCGTGGACCGATGTCGACTGCTGTGGAAACAACGAGGAAGATGGAAGTCGCGGACATTAACCCAGCAAAAATTTTACCTTTTCCCATACGGTGGAAATCTTAGCCAGCGTTGACAAAGGGGCAAGCAAAAAAGAGCAAACTGACAGGTATGTGAGGCGGAGGAGGAGGAGGAGGAGAAGAAGAAGACAAAGAAGCCAACTCGATCCTCCACGCGCTCGATTGACCTGTGTCCCAAGTCCAGAGGTCTCTCCTTTTCTCCTCTTCCCTCTTCTTCGCCGCCTTCTGCGCTGAGGATGGAATCCAGGGAGGGTCAGATAAGGGGGATTCCGGTTCATGGAGGTCGCTACGTGCTGTACAACATCTACGGCAACCAGTTTGAGGTCAGCGCCAAGTACGTCCCGCCACTGCGCCCGCTCGGTCGAGGGGCTTACGGCATCGTATGGTGAGAGAACTTTCCCTCATGCCTGTAAAGCTGCAGCCTTTCCTTTTAGATCGGCTTTCTTCCTAGTGAGATGTCTGTTTGTTCTATTTTATAAGGTAAAAACTTCTAGATCACAAAGATTGAGTAATATAGTTACTAGATCTACCACTGCACACTTCTTGCGAAGAACAAATCGCCGACATCCTTATCAAGTCTCTTTCAATTTATGTTTTTGTATAAGAAATTGAGCATGATAGATATCTATACTCAAACTTAAGGGGGGGCCGATAATATGCCTAATTGTATTAGAATTAGTAGTGTTTAAGTCTATAAATATTATATTGTTATCATCCTATTTGATAATTAGTTAGATATCAAGTTCTCAACTACGTTCTTAATAACAGTTTTCGTGGCTTGTATTTATGATATTAGTTAAATATGCTAATTCTGCACTGCACAAGGCTGAAATACAAATATACTTTTTGTTGCAGTGCTGCAGTGAACTCACAAACTCGTGAAGAGGTAGCTATTAAGAAAATTGGTAATGCATTCGATAATCGTATTGATGCCAAGAGAACTTTGAGGGAAATAAAGCTTCTCCGTCATATGGACCATGAAAATGTGAGACTAAGTTATAACTGTCGATACTGTTGAAACATTTTGTTAATCAATCATCTGACGAGATTTCAATCTTTTGTATTTTGTTAAATCATTCTCTTGGTCAATCAGAACTAATGTACACCTAGGATTGTCACATTGCATTACCCATATCGATCAATTATTCCCTATCTTGATTTTAAATATTAATGTGGTAAATATCTTGATTACATCTATCTTGTGAATTTGTTATATTTTTGTAGCAAAAATAAATTTGGAGAGCCGCTAGAAGTACACATTAAGTGCACTAAGAATGCAAATACAACCGCGGTATGTTTTGCACTGCTATCTGTTTCGAGAAAACTTAATGGTCTGGGAATTGCAACAGATGGCTGATTCTTCCAATATAATTCTCACGTGACCAAGTTTGAAAGACTATATGAAGGTTTCAATCTTTGGCTGACACTATATTGCTTTTCATGCTTTGCCTGACAATACTACCATCCCACTAGAAATGACCATAATACAATCTGTTGAACTTGGGTTTGAAGCTCTTTATTTCATCCAAAGATTCAGTTTCAATAAGTTTGTAAATAAGATCACTGCCTTACTGTTTGGTGAGACATAATTTTGGTAGATTGATTTTGTCTGATTCACACCTTGTGATTTAATTTAAGTCCATTATTGGTCTTAGAATTTGATTGGAACTAAAACTTCTTGTTTGATGGTATCACGACAGGATAAACCTATTTAAATTGGCTTGTAAGCTTAGTATAATACTGATTTACTCTAGATTCTTAATTTCCCTTCATGGTTAGATGGGGATGTCTTGCCATCATAATAAATTTAAAATCTCTTGTTTAAATTTTCTTCTTCATTGCCCTCCCTCATGATACTTAGCTAGATACATCTCCTTGACTCTCCATGGGATTGAGTGATGGCTAGCGCATGAGGCGTTACCGCCAAGAGGTCTGGGGTCAAATCCCGACGAAGCAAGGTGCTTACCCTCCCTTATGCGTTAGTGACTGTTCGGGCTAGTAGTCCCATGATTTACCTCCTCCTTGTTGACCATGAAACTTATTGGAGGGGACACTGGGGGCGAGCGAATCGCCGCTTGCCGCCTAGATACATCTCCTTGAATACTTGAGTACCTTGCAACTTCTCTCAGGGGAATTAGCTTTTTTTGTTCCCTAGTCCTCTAACGCATGGAGGCTCTGTATTAACTTTATGAAATTACCAGAGAAAGGCTAAGAAAACAAAAAACTACACTAGAAAACACAAAAATCTATAACAAGAGAAGGAGAAGAATTTTGTATTCAATTTGAATCTTGCCTCCTGACGACCTCCTAAAGCACACAATTTCTTCTTTTCTTGTGGTTTTGTTTGCTGCTATTGTTGTTGTCTCTATTGGTCTTCCGTAATGTTTCATTTGACATGTTTTGAACTCTGTTGCTCAGTACTATCACTTTGTCCATGGCTCATCAAGCCGTTTGTTTATTTGAGTCAGCCACTTCGGTTGATTTTCATCAATGTTTCATTTGACATATTTTTTCCACTTCTGTTGAATTTGCTGACTGAAGTTCCCTTGTATGTTGCTTCCCTTTAGTATTGAGCGGATATCTCACTGCATTTGATGCTGGTTCCTTAACAAACTCAATTTTCTTCTCTGTTACAGGTTATCGCAATAAAGGACCTCATACGCCCTCCTGTAAGGGAGAATTTCAATGATGTGTACATCGTTTATGAATTAATGGATACCGACCTTAATCAGATTATTCGGTCAAGTCAGCCACTGGAAGATGATCATTGCCAGGTACATGGATTGTTTTGATAATTTTTCTGGTTTAGCATATTTAAGAACTTAAGAAACTGATCACTATCTTTGCTCATTTTAGTTCTCAGTCCACTTCATGATTCCCATCATCCCTTCAAGATTAATGTTGTTTTATCCTGCAGTATTTCCTGTATCAAATTCTACGCGGTCTGAAATATGTGCACTCAGCGAATGTGTTGCATCGTGATCTTAAACCAAGCAATTTGTTCTTAAATGCAAATTGTGATCTGAAAATTGGAGATTTTGGACTAGCAAGAACTACTTCTGAAACAGATCTCATGACGGAATATGTTGTCACTCGGTGGTATCGGGCACCTGAGCTGCTACTTAATTGTTCAGAGTATACCGCTGCAATAGACATATGGTCAGTAGGGTGCATACTTGCCGAAATTGTGATGAGGCAACCTTTGTTTCCTGGGAGAGACTATGTCCAACAACTAAGGTTAATCACTGAGGTAAGGCTTAGAAAAATTCCCTTTTAGTTTAGGTCCTATACATTTTCAAGCATGAAATTGTTTCTTTTTCTTTGAGATAATATTTCCTGATTGAAATCTGTAAACCTCAATTTCATAGTTTATTTCTTTTTTTACAAGTGCATTGAATTGAAATGTGACATGCTTTCCATGCTTACAAAGCTGATAGGTTCGCCAGATGAATCAAGCCTTGGGTTTCTCCGTAGCGAAAATGCTCGACGATATGTGAGGCAGCTACCGAGGTATCCAAGACAGAATTTTGCACAGAGGTTTCCCATGATGTCACCTGGCGCTCGTGATTTGTTAGAAAGAATGCTGGTTTTTGATCCAAGCAGGCGAATCACAGGTATGTAGGATGACTTTCCTTGGTTTATTGGTAAATGCCTCCCCAAGCAAATGCAAATCATGTCCACTGCTTCCTTTGTTGCAGTCGACGAGGCTCTGCATCACCCTTATTTAGCACCCCTTCACGACCTAAATGATGAGCCTGTGTCCGCGTCACCCTTCAGTTTCGAATTCGAGCAACCGACATTTACAGAGGAAAACATCAGAGAGCTCATCTGGCGGGAATCTTTGCTATTCAATCCCGGCCAATGACAAGGATATTTACATGTACTTTTTAGATTACAACATATATGCTCACTTGGAAAATGACTGATTAATTATAATGCCGATCCCTTGTCATTTGTTCTGCAGATATAGCTCCTGGTGCTGATGAATGCCTGTTGCATCCTACAACCTAAAGAGTTTGTCAAGGATCTTCCATGTTCATTTGGAAGGAACGTCAGTGTTGGATTTAGCTTGTGTGAATCCGATTAGTTTTAGGCGTTTAGCCTGTTGTAGTGGATTTTATCGTTACTGGTAGAATGCATGTCTAATAGGCAAAAATACTGGAAGAACGAGCTACTTTGTTATCATCATGTGCATACTTTGTAATTCATCAAGTCATGTCTTAGCACCGCACTATAAGTGCGTTGATCCGTTGTCGAATTCAGGATGACTAATGTATAAGACGTTATGATTGTAAGATTGAAGTTAAAGATAAGTATTTATTTATTTTTATGTATTAGACACTGTTGAGATTAATAATTTTTATAATTTATTTTTTTCTATTAATTATTAATTTTAGGACGAATTGAAGGGATGGAAAAAAAAAACCCCTTTTATCACTTTGATCAATTATCACGTTTCATATGAGGTCCACTAGCATTAAAGGCCACGACAATTATTAAGCGGCCATTTTTCTCCTGGGCATTGGCTCGTCCATCCTTTCGGCCGGGCCACCCCCCACTTACACCGCCGTCAGCCGTGACGCTGCTATCGCTTTTTCCACTCGGAGGTCTAACCCAAGTCTTCTGCACGTGGCTGCATTTGGGTCGGGGCGGCGTCAATCTCCACCACGAAGGCACGAACATTCATTCACTTCCCCATGACCTGCAGCAGTCAGCACTTCGAGCTGAGACCGGCCGTGGGGGGAGGGCTAGGCGTCGACGTGTGGCGTTCCCCCGCCCCCACCGCGTAAAGCGCACAGTCGACGCCAGTTTGAATTGGCGTGGAAAATTAATAAATGCAAGCGGAGGGGCACGCGGGCGGCGTACGTGTCCGGCGCTGCCTACCTCCACTGCTGCCACAGCTACGCCACTGGGAAGTGCGACGGTCACTAAGCTTGATGGAGAAGGGCAGTGGCATCTTTGTAAATAAAGTTAATTTGTGTGGCATTTTAATCACTGGAATCGTGTTAAAAAGCTCTGTCCACACACTCTTGACTTGCTCATTCTCTGTTGTAGCTCGCAGGCGAACGAAGTCTCTCGATCTCACTTCCTTGTCCCGTCGCTGGAGAGAGAGAGAGGGTCACGGCCGGCATTACTTACCTGTAGTTCAGCCCCTCAATTGCTAATTAGGAAACTCATGGCGGTCGCCGCTTCAATCTCCTGTCGATTGCCTCACGGAATCTCCGGCGACGGCTGCCTCCTCGTCTTTCGCCCGATCCCCGCTCGGGTCCCCTGCGGCGCGCCTTCAGCCCGCCGACCGTTCGGGAGGAGATCCGCCGTGGTCCGTTTTGTGCTTAAGGAGGTGGATGGGGAGGAGGGGAGTAATGGGGGTGGCTACGTTAAGCCGGGCGATGCTCTGATTAAGGGGGGCGAGGAGGCGAAAGAAACAGAGGAGCTGCGAATTGCTTCGGACCGTCGGCCGGCGGAGAGAAAGGCGAGAAAAGAGGCGGAACGACGGACATACCTGATCGCGGCGGTGATGTCCAGCCTCGGCATCACCTCCATGGCGGTCGCAGCCGTCTACTACCGGTTCACCTGGCAAATGGAGGTGATCGATCTCGATTTCGTTCCATTCGATCCCTAATTTTCCGTTCAATTTATGTAGACAGAGAGATTGATTTGTGTTATAGGGAGCAGAGGTTCCGGCGACTGAGATGTTCGGGACGTTCGCGCTCTCCGTCGGTGCGGCGGTAAGCAAGCTGCTGCTGACCTAAATCGTTTTTTAAAAATATTTTTCTTTTCCTTTCTTGGCCGGAGCGACGAGGTAAGAAAATCGGTTTGGTGTTCAGGTGGGAATGGAGTTCTGGGCGCGTTGGGCGCACCGGGCGCTGTGGCACGCCTCGCTGTGGCACATGCACGAGTCGCACCACCGACCACGCGACGGCCCCTTCGAACTCAACGACGTCTTCGCCATCATCAACGCCGTCCCCGCCATCTCCCTGATGGCCTACGGCTTCTTCAACCGCGGCCTCCTCCCCGGCCTGTGCTTTGGCGCCGTAAGCCCAATTAATCACCAAATTACTTTTATTCATTAATTTAATCACCTGCTTCATCCTCGGTCCATCCGAATGGCCGCGATACGAATTCGACGTGGCCGAAACCTACAGGGCCTCGGGATTACGCTGTTCGGAATGGCCTACATGTTCGTCCACGACGGGCTGGTCCACCGCCGATTCCCGGTGGGCCCCATCGCCAACGTGCCTTACTTCCGCCGAGTGGCCGCCGCCCACAAGGTACCATGCGCTCTCCGGCCTCCACCATCTTCATCGCTGATTAACTAAATGCGTGTGTCTGATTTTTGTGTGGTTCGTATCAGATCCATCACATGGACAAGTTCGAGGGGGTGCCTTACGGACTGTTCCTGGGCCCCAAGGTGATTCCCCGCCTCATTATCTTGGCTGACCTTGAGACTGCAGCTCGCACGCAGACACAGCGACATGGTAGCGAACCGGACCAATGATATAATCTCATCTCCTTGTCTTTTGCTGCAGGAGCTGGAGGAGGTGGGTGGCCTGGAGGAGCTGGAGAAGGAGATAGCCAGGAGAAATAAACTCTACAGCAGCTCCAATTAACCTCAGCTGAAGCTTGATTTTCATTTTCCTCGCCTTTTTTGTTTTGTATGTTTCGATCCAGTAGTTTGTGCCTCGGATTGCCGTAGTTGAAGAGAAGAAAACAGACAGTTTGCTGTATAGATCGTTCTTGCAGTTTTTTTATGGGCATTCAATCAAACCGACTGCGTGCGTTGAGGTTCTGCAATTTAACTAACTAATAATTATGCAGGCATATATATAATCTCTGTACCCGAATTTGTCAGGTAATGCATGTGGTGGTTGATTAGGGGAGAGGGTGGCCTTGGGTTCATGTGATTGAGTATCTTCTTCAGGATTCGGAGGTTCTGTTTTGGTATCCACGTCCAAATCTAATGTAGAGATCTATAAAGGGAATCAAAGCAAGACGATGAGCTAAAATTTCACCGTTCAGGTGCAATTAGATTGATTCGACTTGAATCATTCAAAGTAATTATGTGTGAGCGACTCTTGCTCTGTTCTCTAGTCATATGTCTATGTAATTGAGGATTCATGAACAAGTGAACTTGTGGAAAAAGACGAGGATATATAGCGGTAGATGTGTCTCAGATAGTTCAGGAAAATCGAAAATATGTTCGTTTGTTCTCCAAATCTTGTACGATTTATATTCAAGAAACCAATTAAGATAGCGAAGCAGCATTTTACTTGTAGGTTGATTGCAACTTGTTAGAGGAGATCCGGCGCAGGATATCCGGCGTCCGCTCGTACCCGGCGAACACGTCCTCCCATATCTCAGAGAAGGCGCGGAGGATGACGACGTGGTACTGCGGCGAGTTGAGATCCAGAAAGCGGCGGAGTAGCTCCCCCAGCTCCGCGCCGCCCACGATCTCCTTCTCCACGATCATTTGCAGCATGGAGCGCCGGAACTCGCCCAATGGGTCCTCCGTCTCCTTCACCACCACCTCGCTGTCTTCGACTCCGCGGTTCTCGCTCCTCGCGCCGCCTCCGCTCCAGCCCGCGCCGCTCTGCTCCAGCTCGCCTAGCTGGCGGAGTAACTCGGAGACGCTGGCCGGCGTCCTGGCCGACGCAGGCACCGGCCCGGTGCTCTCCTCCCCATCGCTGTCGGAGGAGGAGGATGACAATAAGGCTGCAGCGACGGTGAGGGTGGTGTCAGCGGAGGATCGTGCCGTGCGCGCCGGCGAGGTGAGCTTAGCTGTCGACACAGACACGGACTTGGAGTCGGAGCAGGTTCCGCAGCCTAAGCGGAGCGAGAGCAAACCGCTGCTCCGCCTGCTGAACGAGTTCGTGCCCATCGAGTCCTAAATTGCCTTGCGATGACTCCGCCTCTTCTCATGCTCGATCGCTAGTAGAAGGCGATGGGATCATTGGTCCGTACTAGAGTGGGCGTAGCAGGTGGCAGTTGCTTGCTAAACAATAACTGCCCGAAGAAATAAAAAAAATAATTAACAAGATATTTTCAATCAATCTCGGATGATCAATACATTCGTAGTGAACGATCTAGAAGTCATTTGCGCTCTATTTGAATAAATTTTTTTTATAAATATATCGTAGTTGGAGATCGAACCATGAATATTTAGGATAGTGACTAATCACCCTACCGTTACATCATAATTCCGATGACAACTGTTAGAAGAAACAGCAACAACGTCGGGTGAGTAATGGGCTAATAATCAAATCTATCCAATTTATTAAATTGAAATGGTATAAATACTGAATTTTATCGGAACAACTTAATTAATTTAATTGGAGAAAACTCCCCAATTCCAAACTGACCTTTGCATGTACTCCCCACTTAATAAATTCTTTGCATTCACTCCCTAATGGATTGAGTATAAAAAACTGAAAACTCAGTATACATTGTAAAGATTTGGGTATAAATTATTTGAGATTGAGTACTAATTTAAGAAATTTGAGTACAAAGTTTCGGTGACCCCTCATGTAAAAATCTTGATGTCGTGAGTATAAAAGAGTGAAAACTCAGTATACATTATAAAGATTTGAGTATAAATTATTTGAGATTTAGTACTAATTTAAGAAATTTGAGTATAAAATTTCGACGACCCCTCATGTGAAAATCTTGATGTGTTGGATGCAACCTCACATACTCAAATTTTTAAATTTTACACTCAAATTTTTTTAAATAATACTCAATCTAAATCAATTCATACTTAAATTTTGATAACGCATATTGAAATTTTTACTATATACTGAAACAATGTATACTCAAATTTTTTCAAATAATACTCAAATTTCTTAAATTAGTACTCAATCTCAAATAATTTATACTCAAATCTTTACGATTTATACTGAATTTTTACTCTTTTATACTGATAAAAAAAATAACACACAAAACTGTCTTGTCAATCCTATCAGGGAGTGCATGCAAAGACTTTTTTGATTGGGGAGTACATGCAAAACCCACTTTGATGTTGGAGAGTTTTCTCAAATTTTCCCTTAATTTAATTAATTATCAAATTAATAATTTTTTAAAGTAAACATTAATGGAGACCATGCTCTAGGTCTTTTACATATGTAGACATTTTTGCATTCATTGATCCTTAGACCTATTAAAATAGCTATTCATAAAAATATCAATTATTTGGGACTTATTAGTCATCATCATCATTAGATGGTCAAATGGAGAATTGAGATTTAATTAAAGAAAATTAAAATATAATAAGTCTCGATTGGCATATTATTAATAATAACATTTTACTCAACCATATACTTGGTTTAGCATATTATCTAAAATTGTAGTATTTTAGAATGGATCAGATCACATATCCTTTCTTATTCTCTTCTCGTAATACCCCCTCTTCCTTTTCACTATTCATCCAAATAAAAATATCCCAAAGAGTTTTGTTTTTTCCATTAAAAAAACCTAATTTCTCAGCTCTCCTTTGTCAACTCTCTTTCGACAAGTTTCTTCCATCGTCCCCTTCGCCTCTGCCCAAATGGTGTAAAAAAATACAGCAAGTCGACAACAATTTGAGGTCAAGGCTAAAGGTTTGGATAGATTTGTGGTGGGCTATGAGAATCAGTGGTGTTTCTGATTAGTGGTGTCTCTTACCTAGTCTCGCTAGGATTTTCATTGTCTAGTTCTCAACTATGTCTTGCACTGCCTAGCATGACTTTACATTGCCTAGTTTCCAACTAGGTTTTACACTGTCTAGCCTTGCTAGGACTTTCATTGCCTAGCTTCCAACTAAGTCTTACTGCCTAGCCCCGTTAAGAATTTCACTGTCTAGTTCCCAACTAGGTCTTTACTATCTATCCCTGCTAGGACTTTCACTACTTAGTTATCTAGTTCCCAACTAGGTCTTGCATTGTCTAGCCCTGCTAGAACTTTCACTCCCTAGCTTCTAATTATGTAATTACTGTCTAGCCCCGCTAGGACTTTCACTGCCTAGTTCCCAACTATGTTTTCACTGCCTAGGCTCGCTTGGAATTCCACTGCTTAGTTCCCAACTAAGTCTTCACTACTAGCTCTGCTAGAATATTCACTGCCTAGTTCCCAACTATTTCTTCACTGTTTAGCCCTGCTAGAACTTTCACGACCTAGTTTCCAACTAGATCTTCTCATTGCCTAACCTCCAGTTAGGGCTTTCTGATGCCTAACCTCCAGTTAGGGCTTTTCGATGCCTAACCTCTAATTAGGATTTTTCGTTGTCTAATCTCTAGTTAGGACTTTCAAGTCAAGTATGTAGTCCATCCTTTGCCTTCCTGATTTCTCTCTCACATATTGTCAAATATCGAAACTGAAGCTCTCGCCAACATGAGTTTAGTTAAATTGGTCATCCTTGACCAAGGACGATTGCATTAACAATTTTTATATATTAATAAACTCATTTATGATGTCAGTTAGTGAGTATGATCATCGTGACTCTAATAATAAGCTTTTGACATCATTTCTCATGCTTGAATTGAGTTGCAAAAATTACTACTCTCAATATAATGTATCACATTGTTGTTTAAGGATATGAATATATTCAAGAGCATTAAACGAGTATATATGACTTGGTCTAAAATAATTTTGAGTTCTTTAAGTCCATCTACCACTATTGGGAAACTGACTGATAGACCTTCGCTATTAAATAAATAAAAAAAATTTGATATCTTCGAAAAAATAAAATTCCAAGGAACTCATTTGTGGCATCAGTTAGTGAAGATGATCATCGTGACCCTTATGATGACGCTTTTGACATCATTTATCATATTTAATCAAGTTGAAAAAAATTATTGCTCTTAATATAGTGTATCATAATGGTGTTTGACGACATAAATGTAATAACGAGACTATGTTGAGCATATAAGAGTTTATTTGGAGTGATTTGGATATCTCTAAGTCTATCGGTCACTTTTGGGACGACACTGATTGATAGACATAAGACATTTTTAAAAAAAAAATCATTTTGTCTGACATAGGAGAGTCCCATGAGCTCATCTATGGTGTCGTATAGTGAGTGTCATTGTCTAACCATTTATAATGAGCTTCCAACATCATTTCTCAAGGCATGAATGAGTTTAAAAAAAAATGGGTTCACAATGGTGATTGATGACATGAGTGTGATAAGGAAACTAAATTGAGCACATAGGACTTTATTTGAAATGCTTTGGACATCTCTAGGTCCATTAACCACTTATGAGACGAAACTGGCTTATAAACCTAGGACATTCTAAAAATTAGAAATTTATTTTTGTTTGACATAGGGAAGTCCCATGAATTCATTTGTGGCATTGGATAGTGATTATCATCATTGTATCATTTACAATAAGCTTCCGACATCATTTCTCGAGATGGAAATGGGTTTAAAAAAATGGTTCAATACAGTATATCATAATGGTGTTTAACGACATGAATATAATAATAAATCTGAACCGAGAACATAGGACTTTGTTTGGAGTAAATTAAACATATTTAGGTCATCAACCACTTTTGGGACAAAATCGGCTGATGGACCTAGGGCATTCAAAAAAATTTTAGTCAATTGTTATTATTGTTCATTGTCACAAAAAAAATTAATGAACTAGGTAACAGGTGACCTGGGGCGACCGACCTGGCCCCACAGATGTTTCCCACCGACTACCAGGGTAAATCGGGAAGCACTCGCGGTGGACGATCTAGAAGCCCAGAGTCAGGTGCTACAGTATCTCAATCGATTATCAATGACTTTATTCTTGTTGTTGTTAATTTACAAAAGATTGTGTTGTTGGTCTTTAGAAGATCATCAACATATTACTATTGGTCATCAGAAGATCAGCAATAAAGGCCAGCAACACAATCTTCTGCAAACTAATAACAACATAAACTGTAGGATCATTGCACATGAGAGGGGGGTGAATCATGTGACATTTGAAAATTAATGACTTTTTCATAACACAGAAAGTGCGTGTGCAGCGAAAAATATGACAATGAAAAATACCAATCACAAAAAACACAAAGCAACACCAAGATTTACTTGGTTCAGAGTCTTCAGCGACTCCTACTCCAAGACCTAGGTTGGTTGGACCTATTGATGGGAAATCCACTAATCTCTCTACCAGTAAACCCCCGATGGAGTAGTCGAGTACAAATGAGTATGAAGTATAATAACTCTACACTTCCTACTTAAAATAATATAAGTACAGGTAAAGAACAATTAAACTCGTTACCCAACACAATTGTAGAATGTCGATTGAGCTTATGTGTTGGCATCGATCTTTCGGCAGTGGCCGATCATAGTCGGATCGTAACATGATCGCAACATGAAGACGTGGAAGCAGAAAGATCACCGGAGCTCAAGAATAGAATATTGAAGTTGTATCTTAAAAGTTAAACTTGAGCTCCTTATAAAGAATAGCTAAGGCACCTTAGCTCCCAACTGAGACGTCTCAGATATGAAACACTTATCAGATCCCTAAACTATGCAGCTTATCCACGTGCCTTAGATCGAGGCCCCTCAGTTCCCAACTGAGGTATCTTGGATCCAACCTGAGGTACCAAAAATCGTTGAACTCTCATCTTTAGTGGAAATTGCGCGGAGGCACCTTCCGCTCCTTGAAGTGCCTCTAGTCCCAACTGAAATGCCTTAGGTCCGCCCTGAGGTGCCTCAGGCACTGTTCATTCGAGGTTGAATTTTTCAGTTTGACCCTGCAAAATGTGTTAGTCTAAAACAAAATATTCCCTGCAAGACAAATTTAGCACAAGTACAAAATGAACTAAAAAAGTTTAATATTAAATAGATCCTATTTTCCCAAGACCAGGATGTAGTCAAAGGTCTCAACTTAGAGCTCTAAAATGGTTCTAAGTTGGGTCACGCCTAAAGTCCCACCCGTGATTCATCCTTACTAGATTTCGCTCCTCCAGTGACTTACCTCCACTTACCTGCCAAACATTTGATCGTCTAGACTTGTTTGCACTTTCTCTGGTCTTGCGTAGTGCCTGATCAACCTGACCCACTAAGACTTACCTACAACATTGAGTTAGCATAATATATATAAAAGAAAGTTAAGTAAAATAGTGTTAGCAATATGTGTGATTCGCTGGTCGAATCGACCACACGCGATTGACCGGAAAATACTCAGTCACATATTACCTAGGGTTACCTCACTCTAGAATTTTTCAATGCCTAGCTTCACTCACTAGGACTTCCATTGCTGGCTCAACTCACCAAGACTTCCACCACCTAGTTTCACTTACTAGGGCCTAGCTTCACTCACTAGGACTTCCACCACTTAGCTTCACCCACTAGGGCCTAGATTCACTTACTAGGGTCTAGCTTACTCACCAGGACTTCCATTGCTTGGTTTCACTCACTAGGGCCTAGCTTCATTCACCAGGACTTCCACCACTTAGCTTCACTCACTAGGGCCCAGCTTCATTCACCAGGACTTCCAACACTTAGCTTCACTCACTAGGGCCCAACTTCAGTCGCCAAGACTTCCGTTGCCTAGCCACTAATTAGGACTAGTCATTCAGTAGACTTCTCACGCTCTTGCCTAACCTCCAATTAGGACTAGTCATTTGGTAGACTTCTCACCCCCTTGCCTAACCTCCAGTTATGACTAGTCACTTGGTAGACTTCTTAATCCATTGCCTAACTTCCAGTTAGGACTAGTTACTTGATAGACTTATTACCTCCAAACATCAAGTCATGTTTGGATCAACCCTTTGGTCAAAATTGGTTAGACTTAGGTACATTGTCAAACATCGAAACCCTATATGCTAATTGCACCAACATAAATAAAGTCATGGACAATGATTAAGATATTGTAGCAGTCAACTTCAAGTACTTCTATAACAATGAACAATAATAGCAATCGACTGATATATTTTCGAATATCCTAGATCCATCAGTCGATTTCGACCCAAAAGTGGTGCTCTAGTGATCATAACTTATAGAGTCCTTAACTTTTGATTCCAGATGAAACAAGGGATGTACAACCTGTCAAATTGAAGCTCATTTAGATATCCAAGACTAATTACAAAGTGGAAATTGTAACCGCTCAATTTCAGGTCCAAAAATGTCGTTTAAAGGCATTTTTGGAGGTCCGAAAGACTTTTTTTCTTTGTTTTCCATCTTATTTGTTATTATTTTTTGGATTCCACCTTGTAACTAGTAAGGGGGGTACATTTGGACCCTTGTCACTTCATAAACCAATAGGAGTTATAATGAATGTCATTTGAACTCTCTAGGTCCATCAGTCAGTTTCATCTAAAAATGGCTAATGGATCTAGAGAACTCAGAATAATTTCAAACGAAAACCTATGTACTCGTCTAATACTCAAGAATATATTCATACCCTCAAATATCAATGCACTCTATATCGAGACAGTGATTTTTTTTCTAACTCGATTCTAGCATAATAAATTATGTCAAAAGTGCATTATAAAGGTCATGATGATCATACTTATTGACCAACATCACAAATGAGTTTCATGGACTTCCATTTTTTCAAAGATATTAAATTTTTAATTTTTTGAATCATGAAGGCCCATCATCCAATTTCTGCCAAAAGTGGATGATGGACCTAGAGATCTCAAAATGCCTTCAAATAAAGATCGACATCGATTAAAATTAAATATTTCTTAAATAAAAAACAAAATCATTTTATAACATACCAAATATCAATTTGCAATAGATCTCAAGTTGATAGTTTCCTTTTTTTTCACCTAACAATAGGAAGAAACAAATTTTCAATGACACATTTTGAATTTGTCAAGCTGCAAAAGAACATATAACATCATGTTATTATATCATAAAAGGTTGACACATCATATATACTTTGTTCCGAAAGAAATCGTCGTCGATTATCAGTCACCGAGGTTTTGCCCTTGTGGAAGTCTCTATGGAGGGGAGGAACTCTTTTTCATGCGAGATTAACACGAGCATTAGGGGATACGCCGGAAGCTTTCCGGCGGAGTCCACTCCGATGCTTAAGTCAGGATCTTGATGGAGAATGAAGGCAACTGGGAAGGAGAAAAGTACTAAGTAAGGACAGTGCATAAAAAACCCCCCTTACCGGAGGGGCTGAGCTACCTTTTATACCGATGGAGGTGGACTAGGCATGCTCCCTCGATTTGTGCCACGTCTCCACGATTTGAGCCACGTTGCCCCCCTCCTTTGGCGGTTACTGGATAGCTTTTGAAACAGTCTGCGCTGTTATTACGCTTCGACCCGTTGCGATATTTAAGGGTCATGATGACCCCTTATAACGGGGATGCTTATCCGTAAACAAGGAGGGGGGGTCAGTACTTGAGGTCGGTCATCACTGGGGCTTCGCCTCCCGAGGTGATCTCGGGGTCTTTTGGCTCGGGTGAGCGCGAGCTTGCAAATCCCGAGGTGCTCTCGGGGCCCCACCCCTCGGGGCGACCCCGGGGGGAGTCTTCTAGCCGAGCCTCCCCGGGCGTGTCCCCCCAAAAGGGGGGGGGGTCCCAAGGCTCGGATTGTTTCGATCTGATGTGCCATGCGACGCAGCTTCTTCATCCCCCGTGCTTGCCCCGGGCTATTCAACCCTATCACAAGTCCCTCCCTTCAAGTCTGATCGAAGGAAGTGTAGCTGACTGATCGGACTACCGTGTGATGAAGAAGCCGGACCTTGTCAGTTTTTTTTTCTCTTCGTCCTCTACTGCTTCGCTGGCGGCCCGTGGGGCCCTAAGGTATATCCAATGAGTCTTCGGGACTCTGGCTGATCTTTTGAACATGTCCCATATCTCTGCGAACGTTGCTACAGCCAAGGCGACCCGGTTACTCAGCGTATGTAACAAGGCCACGTGTCTCTTCCCTCGTTTTGCGACGATATCTTCTTGATACATACTACGTGTTGGATCGAGAGACACGATAGAGGGGGGGGGGGTGAATATCGTAAAACGTTTGGATTTAAGATTTAGAGAAATTACGCAGCGGAAATTAAAACAAACACACGCAAACACCAAGTTTTTTACTTGGTTCGGAGTCACGATCGGCTCCTACTCCAAGACCCACGGTCGTTAACCGTTTACTGTGGGCAATTCTATATGTGCGCAAAATGGTTTACAAATAGATGTTACAATTACATTATAGTAAACACAAAAAGAAAACGGCTTTTCGTTACCGACGTCCGATGTGGAATGTTTCTCGGAGCAGAGGGACGTCGTCGGCGCTTGTGTCTCGAGTCGGGAGGTTTCTGGAGCAGAGCGCGGGAGCAGAAGAGCGTGGATGCGTTGAATGAATTGAGTTGTTTGAAGCCTTGGGGTCGAGGGCCTATTTATAGCCCTTGGGGGCGCCCCCCACGTGTCAGCCGATCTGATTCCCTCTCGGTCAGCTCTGATCCCTTAAAACTCGGAATCAGGCTTTGACGGGGGCGCCCGGAACGCCGGGGGCGCCCGGATTGACCGGGTCTCCTCTTATCCGTTGGCTTCACTAGGTTCTGCTTCGTTAGCCTCACCTGGGGGCGCCCGGGACGTTGGGGGCGCCCGGGAGCATGGGGGGCGCCCCGCCCATGAGCTGTCGAAGCCTGCCTTTGCTTCTTGTGTTTTGTGTTCACCTTGGGGGCGCCCGGGACACTCCGGGCGCCCTGGTCAGCTGCTGCCTCACTCCTTTGAGGCTCTCTGAGCTGCAGACACTCGTTCCTTCAGTCCTGCATCCAGGGTTAGTCCAAAACAACATAAAACAATAAGATGTTAGTTTATACAGCCTTAACTGTCTTGGTTCTGACTTTGGGCCTCCAAAATGGAGCCCTAGGTCGAACCGACGCCTACTGTTCCCTCAACGGAGAATGCGTCCTCACCTAATCCTCTCGGGAGAATGTACCTGATTCCAACCGGCTCCTCCGGTTGGACTTTTACCCAGCAGTCCTTCGCCAGGTGCCTAGCAGTCCTTCGCTAGGTCTTCAGTACCAAGCTACCCTTCGCTTGGTGCCTAGCAGTCCTTCGCAAGGTCTTTGTATCCTGATATTCCTTCGCCAGGTGCCTAGCAATCCTTCGCTAGGGCTTTGTATCCTGGCATTCCCTCGCCAGGTGCCTAGCTGTCCTTCGCTAGGTCTTTGTATCCTGGCATTCCTTCGTCAGGTGCCTAGCAGTCCTTTGCTAGGGCTTTGCCTGCACACTTGGGTAACATGTTAGACAAACAATATACCTTAACTTTTGAACCCTGTTGCCATTATCAAAATACAGGTTTGACTTGGGTGCATTCTGCACCAACAATCTCCCCCTTTTTGATTTATGGCAACACAATTCAAAGTTAAGTAAAAATTACAACAGTTTAAGTACGAAGGTTAAGACCAATAATACATAGTAATTCTAAAACAGTATAAAGTCTAAAACCAATGTAATTTTGAACTGAGGAAAATTTTCTCATACTCCCCCTGAATAATAAAACAACAATCAACAATTAACTTAACTCTTAACTTTGACCTTTCCTCCATCGGTCGTACCTTCAGAGATCCACGCACTTGAAAAGAAGCATCGGGAGCGTCGATCCCAAACGGATCGCTCCCTGAAGCAGTTGAAGAAAGGCTCATCTCCAGCATTTTTGTGCTCGGCTATCCCCGAGGATGCGGCTTCACAATCCTCGGGCGTTCGGGAGGGGTCTTCTTCTCCTGTCGTTGAGATGCCCCTTTCTGTTGCCAACGCCCCAGCCCTCCCGGTCGACCTTTCGACTGTTCCCCGAGGCAACGAGGTGTCCACGCATCTTCACCGCTCTCACCGAAAGGCTCCCAAGATGAAGAAGAAGGCGGCCGATAGTTCTCAGTCCATCCACATAAAGGGGGTTGCTTCTGAGGCTTTGCCAAGCACTTCAAGTTCAGAAGAAGATGTCTTTGACCCCAGAGGCATTCCCAGTTAGTCAGGGCCCCCTACTGAGGGAACTCTTCCTTCCCCCGTCCTACCATGGCGGGTAGCTGGGTCAGCTCGCTACCTGGGCATGCAACATCAATCCCTACTAATAGTAAACATTTGTGGCGCACTTTTCATTTTACTTCAAAGTCTTTTTACTAACTGTCTGTATATGCCCTGTAGGTTGCATCTATCTGCACAACCACCAGCCGCTTGTTGTGCTCCAGAGGGGTTACTAAATGTTGGGTTCTTCCGGCACAAAATAATAAAAACGCAGCGGAAACAAGAACCCACGAGCGATCCATGCGAAAGAAACTCGTACAAAGCTATCTATCTAATAGATTTATCTACTGTTTATACCTTTGAAGCGTGCCCTTCGAATATCCCGCTCGTCCAAGATGCGCTGGATCTCTTGCACGTTCAAACGTTCGTGCCTCTATTCGTATCCACACGGACACAATCTCTCAACTTCGGGAGAACTACCTTAGTTGTGCTAGCAACTTGAGGTAGCTCGAAAACACCAAGAACTCTACAGTAGAGTTTCGACCAAGAGTGGAAGAGAGGAAGAAGAGAGGAAGGGAAGAAGAAAGCACACTTAGTTAGTTCGAAAATGACTTGACCCCTTTTATATTCATCCCATGAATACCAAGGGTCATTTGTCCTTTTGCCTTCCCTTCATTAAAGCTAATAAAGAGCACATCTTTCTATGCGACTCTTCATCTTCTCTTCATCCAATGAAGAGAGACTTTTCTCTTTCCTCCATGCAGCTCCGACCGGGCCTCTCGGGCTTCCGACTCGGTCTCCCAACCAAGTCTCCCGAGTGCCGAGCCCCGACTGCAGAGTATCGAGCCTCGACTGCCGAGTGCTGACCCAGTCTGCCGAGTGCCGATCCAGTCTGCCGAGTGCCGATCCAGTCTGCCGAGTTCCGACTTAGTCTGCCGAGCTCCGACTCAGTCTGCCGAGCTCCGACTCAATCTGTCGAGTGTCGAGCTCCCGATCTGCGCTCCCGAGTTCCCAACTCGAGCTCAGATCTCCCAAGTTCCCAACTCAGGCTCGGACTTCCCGAGTTCCCAACTCAGGCTCGGACCCCCGAGTTCCCAACTCGGGTTCAGACTCCCGAGTTCTCCAACTCGGGCTCGGACTCCCGAGTTCTCCAACTCGGGCTCGGACTCCCGAGTTCTCCAACTCGGGCTCGGACTCCCGAAGTATTTTGTCCTTTGTGTGTGACCCAATAGGTTCTCGTGACGTTGGCAATGCACCTAACACCTTAGACACATAAGCAATGAGCGGCATCAAGCAATGCATCACTGCTACCCAAGTAACAAGAAAAGTCGAGATCCGACTAAACCTCCGTGACTATGATAGTGTATGACCTTGTCTTTCTATCCTTGATATCTAGATTAACCAATGAGGCATAGACCTTGTCATCCTCAATCAATCTTGTGTTTCTTGATCCCCGAGTAGACTCACTCAAACAAATGAGCTCAATATCTCATATTGACTCATCTGAACATGGTCATGCGTTTCAGTAGTCCTACTCGATCAAGGGGCCCACGGATATCACTCCCGTCATATGGGAGGGATAGATCCCATCTACATCACTCACATCCCTCCGCATAATTCATTACATACCCAGTGATCGCCTTTATAGTCCACCCTGTTACGGGTGACATTTGACGATACCAAAGTACATAACTCCTTATGTAGGGAACCATGGTGACTTCGGGTCTAAGGACTATTCATACCAATAGTCACATGAGAAAGTCTATGACACTTATATGACAATCTATGAAACTTTCTCATGGCGGATCATTCAGTACACATTCTCCAATGTATACCCATGTGTCAACTTGATATCACATATCCATAACTTGTGAGCTCAAGTCATTAGTTGACCTATATGCTAGTCTCCATGCCTTAATATTGCCCCTGAATATTAATGCTCGACTAGGAATAATTTAGTGTAGTGTTCTCTACATTATCTCACTATCGATTCAACCAATCGATATAATGTAGATAGGAACCTACTACACAAGGACATTATTATATTTAGTCATTCGGTACAGAATACAAAGTAAGTATAATAACCAAACATGCCTTTATTAATAATAGAATATGATACAAAATGTCTTTAGTCAATCATCACATAATTGGCTCTAGGGCTCCTACTAACACTAAAGGCCTCCTCCAAAAGGTGGCGGATGCCGAGGTGGAAACCGGTCGGGCTCGTGAGGCTGGACTCATGCAGTTGGAGGTCAGCCGGGCTCTTCGTGATAAAATTGAGCATTATGTGGCCGCCTTAATAACGGCTGAGGATACCCTGCACAGGTACAAACTCCGGGAACGCCTTGGATCCGAGAAGAACCAGGCGCTTGAAGGGGAGCTGCAAAAGCTATTGCAGGAGCAGGATCAACTCTAGGCCCAAACGGGAGAGTTGACTGGTCAAGTTAACCTCCTAGAATCCGCGAAGACGGTCTTGGAGGACCGGGATGCGGAACGAGAGTGCCTGATGGTTTTGCGAGAACACGACCTGGAGCTGTCAAACTCTTATGTAGCCGATCTTCAGGATCAAGTGATCCAGGCCAAAGCACAAGATGTTGTTCCTACCCAGAAACTCCAGGAGGTGCAAGAGGCTCAGGCTTACCTATTCTGAGAGGTGGCAACACTAAAAGTTTCCAAGGAGGAGGCCGAGGCCAAGATACAGTAGCATCAGGGTGATCACGCAATTCAACTATCCCAGGTCGAGGCAGAGTCCAAGGCTAAGTTCCTGGAGTCGGAGGAGTATGTCGAGGTGGTGGCCGTGCAAGCATTGAAGCGCCTAAAACAGGGCTTCTATGGCGCTATCCGCCAGTTGGAGAAGGACTACCTATTGAAACCCGATTCGGACTTGCGCGCGATATTTGTCCGGCGTGTCTGGGACGATCTGCCCCCCGAGGAGCGGGATTTGTAGGATACTTCCCAACAGAGGCATAGACTCCCCGACCGTCTCTCACCCACTATATCTTCTTTTTTTTAAGCTCTCTTTTGTATGACAAGTGTGTGATTGTTTTATCACTGAATGTCAACATCGCTAAACTTCTTATATTCGGAGTGATTTCTTGTTCCCTTTAGAATGTCGGCTCTGAGGAAAGCCGGGAGGCTGTAGGGTTTAATCTGCTCTTGGCGGGGCGTGTACAGCTGCGAGGCTAAGCTTACACACCGAGAGGCTGTAGGGTTCAATCCGCTCTTGGCCGGGCATGTACAGCTCAGAGGCCATGCCTACACACCGAGAGGCTGTAGGGTTTAATCAGCTCTTGGTCGGGCGTGTACAGCTCCGAGGCCAAGCTTACTCACTGAGAGGTAGTAGAGTTTTTGCAACACTTGGCCAGGCATATGCAGCTCCGAGGCCAAGCCTACACACGAGGCCAAGCCTACACACCGAGGGGCCATAGGGTTTAATCAGCTCTTGGCCGGGCGTGTACAACGCCGAGGCTAAGTCTACACACCGAGAGATTGTAGGGTTTAATCAACTCTTGGTCGGGCGTGTACAGCTCTGAGGCTAAGCCTACACACCGAGGGGCTGTAGGGTTTAATTCGCTCTTGGCTGGGCATGTACAGCTCCGAGGCCAAGCCAACACACCGAGAGACTGTAGGGTTTAATCAACCCTTGGCCAGGCATGTACAGATCCGAGGCCAAGCCTACACACTGAGGGGCTGTAGGGTTTAATCAGCTCTTGGCCAGGCGTGTACAGCTACGAGGCCAACCCTACACACCGAGAGATTGTAGGGTTTAATCAGCTCTTGGCCGGGCGTGCACAGCTCCGAGGCCAAGCCTACACACCGAGGGGCTGTAGGGTTTAATCTGCTCTTGGCGGGGCGTGTACAACTCTGAGGCCAAGCCTACACACCGAGGGGCTGTAGGGTTTAATCAGCTCTTGTCCGGGTGTGTACAGCTCCGAGGCCAAGCCTACACACCGAGGGATTGTAGGGTTTAATCCGCTCTTGGCCGGGCATGTAGAGCTCCGAGGCCAAACCTACACACCGAGGGGATGTAGGGTTTAATCTGCTCTTGGACGGGCGTGTACATCTCCAAGGCCAAGCCTACACACCGAGGGGCTATAGGGTTTAATCCGCTCTTGGCCGGGAGCGTACAGCTCCGAGGCCAAGCCTACACACTAAGGGGCTGAAGGGTTTAATCCCCTCTTGGCTGGGTGCGTACAGCTCCAAGGCCAAGCCTATACACCGAGGGGTTGTAGGGTTTAATCCGCTCTTGGCCGGGCATGTACAGCTCCGAGGCCAAGCCTACATACCGAGGGGTTGTAGTGTTTAATCAGCTCTTGGTCGGGCGTGTATAGCTCCGAGGCCAAGCCTACCCATTGAGGGACTGTAAGCTTTAATCCGCTCTTGGCCGGGCGTGTACAGCTCCGAGGCCAAGCCTACACTCCGAGAGGCTCTAGAGTTTAATCAGCTCTTGGCCGGGCGTGACAGCTCTGAGGCTAAGCCTACACACCGAGAGACTGTAGGGTTTAATCAGCTCTTGGCCGGGCATGTACAGCTCCGAGGCCAAGCCTGCACACAGAATGGCTGTAGGGTTTAATCAGCTCTTGGCCGGGCGTGTACAACTCCGAGGCTAAACCTACCTACCGAGAGGCTGTAGGGTTTAATCACAGATGGGGACTAAGCGTTTTTTTCGAATGACATGTCGCTCGCACTTTTTATTGATTATACTGCAAGGCAGTGAAGAAATAAAAAATACATCAAGCAAATACACTGCGTGGTACCTCACTGAGTACAGTAGGGGCGGAGATGGTTGGCATGCCAGAGCCTTTCCAATCATTTGCCTTTATTGTCTTTCAGATAATAGCTACCTCCTGCGAGTTTTTTGATGATGACATAGGGGTCGTCCCACTGCGGTTCCAACTTCCCGGGGTCCCCTACCGGTTTTATTCTCTTCCAAACTCGATCACCCACTTCGAAGTTGCGGGCGATCACTCGGCGATTGTAAGCTTGCTGCATTCTTCTCCGATATGCCTCCAACCTTGCTGCGGCTTTATCCCGTACCTCCGAGATGAGGTCTAGATCGATTAGCCGCTCCTGGTCATTGTCTTCCTTGCGATAATACTGCTGTCGTGTGGACTCTTCCCCTACCTCCACTGGGATGACGACTTCTGTGCCATAAACCAGTTGGAAAGGGCTCTCGCTCGTCCCTTCTTTCGGGGTAGTCCGGTAGGACCACAGGATGCTGCGGAGTTCTTCGACCTAGCTGCCCCGACATGGTCCAACTTTATCTTGAGCCCCCGTAGGATTTCCCGATTGACGACTTCGGCTTGGCCATTGCTCTGCGGGTATACAACTGAGGTGAAGGCCTGTTGAATGCCTAATCCTTCGCACCACTCCTTCAGCTTGCGCCTGGGGACTTGTCGCCCGTTGTCAGATACCAGCTTATGGGGGATGCCATACCAACAGACAATGTCTCTCCACAGGGCTTTCATCACAACCCCATCCGTGATATTCGCCAGAGGTTCGGCTTCTACCCACTTGGAGAAGTAATCAACGAGGACCAGTAGAAATTTCTTCTGCTGGAGCCCAACGGGAAAGGGACCCACAATGTCCATTCCCCATTGGTCGAAAGGGCAGGATACTGTAGAAACTCGCAAGGGATCTGTCAGACGGTAAGTCACATGTTGATGTCTCTGACAGGCTTCACACCGGACCACAAAATTAAGTGCATCGGCCTGCAAGGTAGGCCAAAAGTATCCCGCCAAAAGGATCTTCTGAGACAGGGATTTTCCTCAGATGTGACTCCCATAGATGCCCTCGTGTACCTCCCTCATCACGTAGTCGATCTCCTCCGGCCCGATGCATTTTAGGAGGGGTCGGGTGAAGGCTCTCCTATATAGCTGATCCCCGCCCAGTGTGAACCTGACCGCCCGCCGGCGAAACAGCTGGCTCTCTTGGCGCCCACCAAGAAGGGATCCATCCCGGAGGAATGCTATGTAGGGATCCCTTCAATCTGTCCGTCTGTTGGTTTTGGCCTCCTCTCCAATTTGGGCTACCATCGCTTCTGCCGCACTAGGCTCATTCAACCGCTAGGTGGATATGGAACTGGCTAGCTTGGCTAGCTCGTCGGCCCGCACATTGCCCGACCGGGAGATCTTTTACAGGATGACCTCCGAGATGGTGGCCTTCAGCTGTTCGTAGAGGGCTACATACTTCTGCAGTCGTTCGCACTTGACTTCGAAACTACCCTTTATCTGCTGAGCCACCAATTGTGAGTTCGAATATACCGTGACCCGACAGGATCCCATGTGCCTGGCCGCTTGCAGGCCCGCTAGGATCGCCTCATATTCGGCTTCATTATTAGTAGCTTTGAAGTGAAGTCGAATAGACAGATGCAATGTGTCTCCCCTAGGGGAAATCATTAGCAATCCAACCCCGCTATGCTGGCTGTTGGAGGACCCATCTACATAGACCTTTCACATACCTTCGACCTCCGCCTCCAGGACGGTCTCTAGCATGAAGTTGGAGAGGGCTTGGGCTTTGATAGCGGTTCGAGGCTGATACTCGATGTCGTATTCGGTTAACTCTATCGTCTATTTTATCAGCCTGCCCGAAGATTCAGGGTTAGTGAGGACTCGGGCGAGCGGGCTATTAGTGAGGACCATGATGGGATGCGCTAAGAAGTACGACCTTAACATTCGGGCCATCAGGACCAATGCGTAGGCTAGTTTTTCCATCGCGGTGTATCACGTTTCAGCGTCCTTTAGAAGGTATCCAAAGAAATAGATGGGGTATTGTACCCGATCCTGTTCTCGGACGAGCGCCGAGCCCACTGCTTGCTTAGCTCCTGATAAGTATACAAATAGGGTCTTCCCTTCCACGGGTTTGTGCAGGGTAGGGAGGTCTGCAAGATAGGTCTTCAACTTTGCAAAGGCCTTCTCACACTAGTCATCCCACTCGAACTTGGCGGCTTTTCTCAGGATCTTGAAGAATGAGAGGGTCTTGTCCGCGGATTTGGAGATGAATCTGGATAGCGCCGTGATCCTTCCATTCAGCCGCTGCACTTCCTTGAAGTTCCGCGGGGGCGGCAAATCCAGAATGACCTTTACCTTTTCCGCATTGGCTTCGATCCCCCTCTCCGTCACCATGTACCCCAGGAACCTGCCACTTTTTACCCCAAACAAATACTTAGCTGGGTTTAGTTTCAACCTATTGGCCCTCAAGGTGGCGAATGTCTCTTCATGGTCAGCTATCATGTCTCCTCCCTATTAGTCTTTACTAGGATGTCGTCTACGTACACCTTGATGTTCCGCCCGATCTGGTGCCTGAAGACTTTGTCCATCATCCGCTGGTATGTGGCACCCGCATTGTGTAAGCCGAAGGGCATGACATTGTAACAGTACGTGCCATCGGCTGTCACAAAACTGACTTTCTCCTGGACCTCGGGAGCAAGTGGGATTTGATGGTAGCTCTGGTAAGCATATAACATTGAGATAAACTCACATCCGACTGTAGAGTTCACCAGCCGATCTATCCGAGGCAGAGGGTAGCTGTCTTTTGGGCAGGCTTTGTTTAAGTCTCGGAAGTTGATGCAGACTGGCCATTTGCCCCCGGGCTTGGAGACGAGGACCACATTGGCTAGCCAGGCTGGAATTGAACTTCTCGGATATGTCCAGCTTTTAATAACTTCTGAACTTCATCCCGAATGACCTTATCTTGATCAGGGGCGAAGTGCCTCCGCCTTTGCTTCACGGGACGGGCTTGCGGCATAACATGCAGGTGGTGCATGGCCAATGCCGGTGGAACTCCCTTGATCTCTTCTGCGGCCCAAGCGAAGACATCCTTATTATTTCGTAGACACTCGATGAGACGGGTTCTTAATTCCGGTGTGAGGTCGAGGGCGATGCGTGTGCCTCCCCCTCCACGTTGAGGATGGATCTGTACTTCCTCACTCTCGACCTCCCTTCGTTCCCCTTTGGGTCCTTCATCTTCTCGCGGGTGGGCGAGGTCCTCTGGCAGGACCTCTTGAAGGTTGAAGTCCTCCCCTATATGGACGATGGACGGTTCCACTAGTCCTGCCATTGGTGCTCCTTCAGGTGCTTTGCTAGTTTCCCATAGACGGCGCCAAATTTGTTCTGGAAGGAATCGTCGTCGATGGCCAGTCACCGAGGTTCTTCCCCTGTGGAAGTCTCTGTGGAGGGGAGGAACTCTTTTTCCTGCGAGATTAACATGAGCGTTAGGGGACACGTCGAAAGTTGTCCAGTGGAGTCCACTCCGACGCTCAAGTCAGGATCTTGATGGAGAATGAAGGCAACTGGGAAGGAGAAAAGTACTAAGTAAGGACGGTGCATAAAAAAACTCGCTTACCGGAGGGGCTGAGCTACCTTTTATACCGATGGAGGTGGACTAGGCATGCTCCCTCGATCTGTGCCACTTCTCCACGATTTGAGCCATGTTGCCCCCCTCCTTCGGCGGTTAATGGATAGCTTTTGAAACAGTCTGCGCAGTTATTATGCTTCGACCCGTTGCGATATTTAAGGGTCGTGATGACCCCTTATAACGGGGATGCTTATCCGTAAGCAAGGAGGGGGGTCAGTACTTGAGGTCGGTCGTCACTAGGGTTTCGCTTCCCGAGGTGATCTCGGGATTTTTTGGCCCGGGCGAACGTGAGCTCTTGCAAATCCCGAGGTGCTCTCGGGGCCCACCCCTCGGGGTGACCCCAGAGGGAGTCTTCTAGCTGAGCCTCTCGGGCGTGCCCCCCAAAAGGGAGGTCCCGAGGCCCGAGTTGTTTCGATCTGATGTATCGCGCTACGCAGCTTCTTCATCCCCGTATTTATCCCGGGCTATTTAACCCTATCATACTTAATGCATGATATTTTTGGTTAAATACATGCTAGATCAATGCTTACCATTTGTATATTTTTGCATGACTAGTTGACTTCTTGATATATTGATTTTAGGTCTCTTGTTTCATATCCTTTCATTATCTTTAGTGTTTTGCAAAAGATATGATTATTTTGTAAATAGAAATTAAAGAGATTCCTATTAATTCATAAGAAAAAGGAATAGTTCCTCAAACACACACAAGTTAGTGCATGACACTCACTCCGTAAGAATATCTCCAACCAATATCAAGTTGTCATCTTTGTCTTTGTAAGTGATGGCATATTCACATCCATTGCAACATTTTTTTCTTGATACTTCTCCTGCAAGAAATGAGAGAATCAATAATTTACAATAATAATTATTGAAAAATATAAACACATATCAGTTTACGATATTAATAGCAAGTTAGTCATATTTGCTTACCTAGAGAAAATCATTTGAACATGCTATCAAGGCCCTCCCTGGGCTCCTTGTACCCATTGTAAATCTTGAAGTCAATCTTCTTCAAGTAAGAAGTCCCATCCATGTATGCTAACCTTCACAAACAACTAGGTGGCATTCGCATCCGTCTCCGCCTTTAGTTGCGTCTTGGTATTTCATCAAACAATTACCGGTTAAAAAATAAAATCACCCTAAAACACACAAAGTTCACTTCTTTGATCCGAAATAAAAAATTTACTTCGCCACCAGAGACGCACCGACACTTTTATGACTATAGTCGCTTTTGGCGAAGAATTGACGAAGTTAGTCTCGTCCTCCGGAAGTGCTCATTTTCCATCATTGTGATTGGCTTCTCTCACGCATTAGAGCCCAACAAACAAAGTCGCAGCTTGGTGTTCTTCACATAGCTTGTCACGACTTCCATGTCATTCGTTTTCTTCCAAATATTGATCAGAAACACCACTGATTCCCAAATCCCATTATGAATTGATTCAAAGATCTAGCCTTGATCTCAAACTGTTGTTGACTTGCTGTGTCTCTTTGTGTCGCTGGACAGAGGTGTAGGGATCTTATGTGAAAAATAATTAAATTATGTAGCGAAAAATGATCCCTTCCTAGTGATCCATGCGAAAGTAGTCATACATCATTTGATTATAGTAGTTACCTTTGTTGCGTACCCTTAGCAATCCCAACAGCACTATGGTTCGTCGAATATCTTCATAATCAGAGTGGTCGTGCCTTTAGTAGTATCCAGATGAACACACTCCGTTCGTCGCACGAACTCAATCAACTTCGTAGTGCTAGACACTAGGATGGTTCGGCCAAAGAAGAAAGAAGAGGGAGAGGCTAACTTTTGGCTAAGAGAAGCAAGGAGGAAGCAACAACAAGGTCATTCACAAAATGACCTTTTTATACTCATCCTAATGAATACCAATGGTCCTTATCTCTTGGTCTACTTGACTCTTGGTCTCTTTGGATTAATGCCCTATTAATCATGATAAATACCAAGGGTCTTATCCTTTTTTATTCATCCAATGAATACCAAAAGTTTTGCCTTTTGGTCATCATCTTTAATAATACTTCATTAAACTTTTTAATGAACATTATCCCTTCTTAAGTGGTTAAGTCTAATCTAAATGAGTCTAACTCGGATTAGACTCAATCTCATAGCTCAATTGGATTCATTTGAGTCTAGTTCAATTAATCCAATTTTGGATTAGACTTCAACACATTTTAGTCAAATTAAAATCAATGTATTTCCGAAACAACATGTTCTTTGTGTGTGACCTAATATGTTCGCATAAAGTTGGCAATGTACCTAACCACTTTAGATACATAAACAATGAGCAACATCTAGCAATACATCATTGCTACCCAAGTGAAAAGAATATCGAGATCTGACTTAATCTTTCAATGTCTATTAGCTTGTATGACTTTATATTTCTATCCTTGATATCTAGATTGATCAATAAGGCATATACCGTATCATTCTCTTATCAATCTTTATGTTTCTTGATACCCAAGTAGACTCATTCAACTAAATGAGCTCAATGTCTCATATTTACTCATTTGAGCATGACTTGCATTTTAGTAGTCACACTCGATCAAGGAACTCACGAATATCACTCTCGTTATATGGGATGGATAGATCTCATCTATATCACAATATATACCATATATACCTGAGGCAGAAGTCTCACTTCTCTTTTTTTGAACATCCTTCAGATATAGTTTACAATTCCTTTTCCAATGTTCGATCTCACCACAGTGGAAGCAGGTTCTTTCCTTAGGCACCCCTTCTTTAGGTTTCAATGCAGTAGACATAGCCTTACCTTTGGCTTGGGTCTTACCCTTACTTTTGAACCTTTATTTGCCTTTTCTCTTTTGTACCATTAATGTGGTACTAGGCTTAGTCTTCTTGAGATTGAGTTCAACAGTTCTCAACATGCTAAGCATCTCAAGCAATAACTTGTCAATTTCATTTATATTGTAATTCATGATAAATAAACTATACCCTTCTAGCAATGATTGTAGGATAAGGTTAGTGGTCAATTCTTGGCCCAGTAGAAATCCTAATCTTTCAAGGTTCTCAATGTACCCAATCATTTTAAGTACGTGATTTCCAATAGGACTTCCTTCTTGCATCTTGCATGCAAATCAAGCTTTTGAAACCTCAAACCTATTGTGCATTGCTTGCTCTTGATATAGTTGTTTAAGATACTCAACCATATCATGAGCATCCATATTCTCATATTGCTTCAGAAGCTCAGAGTTCATGGTAGCAAGCATAAGACAAGACACATCTAGTGCATCATCCTGATACTTCTTGTAAACATCCTTTTCAACACAAGTAGCAGTAGTAGCTGGTGCTTCAAGAATGAGTTGCTCTAGGACGTATAGTTTTGGTTCTTGCTTGAGAATGATTCTCAATTTTCTATACTAGTCTAGGAAATTAGCTCTATTGAGCTTGTCCTTCTCAAGGATAGATCGCATAGAGAGAGAGAGAGAGTATTGGACGTATTTGATGATATGGTGATCTACAACAATAAATTGTTTGGTCGTGATCGTCAAGCTAGAGGGGGGTGAATAACTTCTTTCGATTTTCTACTTACAACGTTAGCAAGCGCAAGCGGAAATCTAATAAAAAAATTGAAAACAATGCTAACGCAACCTGATCTACGTGGTTCGGAGATGATGCTCTTACTCCACGGTAGTCCGTAAGGTGGACAATCCCTAATCCTTCGGCGGGTGACTCCCTGGAGCACCTCCGGCTAGATCTCGTAGCTCCTTGTGGATGGAAAAACCTCACCACAACTTCTGGACACTACCTGAGGACAAAAGGCTACTATCAAGTTTTGACTAAGCAAGTTTCGCCAAGAAAGAAAAGCCTGAAACGAGTTCCTTTAAATAGAGCTTGAGTTTGAAATGGCTGCTACCAGTCGACTGCCCCAGGGGCAGTCGACTGGTTCCACTCAGATTCGAACGTTACAAGCCCAACGTTCAAATCACCAGCCATTACCAGTCGACTGCCCCTGGGGCAGTCAACTGGTCATTCCCTAAGCCTAGAGTCACCCTTCCCGAGTACATTTCTCTCCGCACTCGAACCTTCCTGGCTTAGTTCCCGAGTACAAACACTCACACTCGGACCCTTACGACCTGGTTGACTCTTCAATCAGCAGTCTCGATCTGTTGCCTTCACACCCTCTTCATCTTCGGCTCCCGCCCCTCAGATGCGCACGCAAGCCCTCGGCTTGCCTCCATGCCACCTTTCACACATGCCTCGAAGTTCGCATCCCTTGGCATATCGTCTCTGCTCAAGCAGCTTCGATCTGTCGCCTTCAAGCCCTCTTCGACTTTGGCCCTTGTCCCTCGGATACGCACACAAGCCCGCGGCTTACCTCCATGCTATCCTTCACGTACACCTCGAAGTCCGCTTCCCTCAGCTCATCGTCCCTGCTTTGTCCATGGTTCCTCGGATGCACACGCAAGCCAACAGCTTGCTTACATGCCACCCTTCACCTGAAGGCATCCAACCAAGTCTATGTATACTTGTAAACCTGCACACTTACATACACATATTAGTCCAACAACAAACCCTAACTTACTCATAATGACACACATATCAAAACTCATGATCCTCTAGATTATACTTGGGCCGATTGCCCCAACAATCTCTCCCTTTTTGACGTGTGACAATATGATTAAGTTAGGTAAACAAAAACAACAATAGCAATTGAAAATTAAAAGCATAGCAAACAAGAGACAACCTCCCCCTTAACCTATGCCCTCTCCCAATTTTCAATTCTCATAACACCAAGTTAAGTTCTACCCAACTTAACACCATAAGTTCTCTCACGTCAAGTTAAACCTAACTTAACAACACAAGTTCCCCCCCTTTGACACCATCAAAAAGATTGTCCCAAGCAATCCTAACCCTAGTGCCAAACAAAACCCAAACTACCTCTGAAAAACCCTTCAGAAGTCAAACACAGCTATACCAGTCAACTGCCAATCCATCAGTCGACTGGCCTATATAGTTCACAAACTACCAGAAACATCAGTCGACTGCCCCCAGGGCAGTCGATTGATACAGTCTAGTTCTGAATTTTCAGCCCAAATTCAGAAATGCGTAGAAAATTCTGCAAAATCTGAAAAAATATAAAATTTTACAAACATATTTGTTAGGAGACAATCTACCTTAGAAAAATATATTTTCATGAAAAATATCAAATGTGCTTGACTTTTGGTACAAACTCTAATCTCCTCAAAAATTGACATTTTGTATCAACTTTGAAATCCATATATGAATCCATGTGTTTGCCAACTTCAACCATTACCATTTTACACATAGAATTGCTTTCACTTCCCCCTTTTTCTCATATATTTTTAATTTGACAAACCTCCTCATCTTTTATTCTTAACCTTAGATGCATATTCATGAACCTTCCCTTGTGCCCATATAAGTCATATCTTATCATTCAATTGTTGATGCAGTCTGACCTGATTATTATTTTGGTATTGACACCAATTTAAGTTTAGGTTAATAAGATGTGTTCGGCTTAAGTCCTGGTTGGGGACTAGGCATGATTCCCGGTGAGTGAAGTCGGGTCCCGGTGAGTGAAGCCGGGTGATTGAAACCCCGGTGAGTGAAGCCGGGTCCTAGTGAGTGAAGCTAGGTGACTGAAACCCTGATGAGTAAAGCCGGGTCCTGATGAGTGAAGCCGGGTCTCGGTGAGTAAAGCCGGGTCCCGGTGAGTGAAGTCGGGTGATGGAAACCCCGGTGAATGAATCCGGATGATGGAAACCCCGGTGAGTGAAGCCGGGTCCTGGTGAGTGAAGTCGGGTGATGAAAACCCCGATGAGTGAAGCCGGTTCCTAGCGAGTGAAGCTAGATGAAGGAAACCCTAGTGAGTGAAGCCAGGTCCTAGCGAGGGAAGCTAGTTTGAACAAAGTCCCAGTGAGTGAAGCTGGGCACAAAGTCTTGGTCCGGGGGACTGAGCATTGAGTGTACTGGTCAGAGAGGGCACGTGAGCTCTTTCTCCGAGACCAGAATGGGTCAGAGAAGGCTAGGGAGCCTGTTCTCTGGACTTAGGGTTGAATTCGTCGGAGCTGGATCGGTCTGGAGACCGATCAGGGAGAGAACAGAAGGTTTCTGCTTGGTCTCTGATCGTTTTGGTGAACGATCAGAGAAGAGGCAGTGGGCTTCTGGAGAAACCCTTGATCGATCATCGTGAATGATCAAAGGCTTCCTGGACAGATCAGGATGGGTCCTGATCGGTCTAGGAGTGACCTGATCGGTCACTATGACCGATCAGGGCACACCCTGATCGGTCAGGTGACTGATCAGGTGCTTCTGGCTGCGGGTTCTGGCCAAGCTGATGGATCGGTCAAAATGACCGATCCACAATCCCTGATCGGTCAGTGTGACCGATCAGGGAGTCATTTGATCGATCAGGAGCTTACCTGATTGATCAGGGACTTCACTGATCGGTTTGGTGACCGATCAGTGTCTGATAACTTTAATTCAAATCCGCCGTTAGACTTCTGATTGCTTACTGATCATATCTGTTTTCTCTGCTACTCTCTGATTCGTCTTTGATTTGCTGTGCTAAGCATCTGCTAAGTGTGTAGGTAATGCAGGGATGATTCAAACGAAGGAGGAGGGTCAACTGGAGACTTTCTCCTCGTCAGGTTTGGCTATTTTCTCTTCTCATGTTACAACAGTTTTTGGCGCGGGCTGGCAACGGCTGGTGAAGCTGATGACTGATCTGGGGCTCGACTGAAAAGGGTTCAGGGAGTCTAGAAGAGGTTAGTAGTAGCTGAGGTTGTTGTAGACGAGCTGGTGAGCTGCAGAGACGCGCCTGGTGACCTGGCGATGGGCAGAGGCTTAAGTGTTGGCTAGCGAAGAAGCCTCAGCATCACTCTGAACCTTCAAGAAAACTCTTGCATACTCTGGAAACTAGTGTGCGTTCTTTGAATCTCTGCAAACTTGAGCGCTTGGAAGAAGGTGAGAGCTTGGCGAGTCCATCAGCAAGCAGACACGAAGAGCGAGGAGTTCTTGCGTGAGTTGTGCTGGGTGGAGCTCGGTGAAGTTTTCTCTTGTGTGCCTTCTGTCCTGTGCTCTGTAAGCCTTCTTGTATTTCTCTGTGCTTAATTACATCATTCTGTTGAAACGCTGTGGAGAGGTTTCTCCTCCGAGAAAGAGGCTATACTCTATCCAGATTTCCCAGGGCTTGATTTGTCGACGATCAAAGAATCGTCCACCTCACGGGCACGCCAAGGAGTAGGGGCATGTTATCCCCGAACCTTATAAACCCTTTGAGTTAGTGTTTTTGATTGTCTGGTTATTTCTGTTTGTCTCTGGTCCTTTCTATTTGTTTCTTTCCGCTGCTAACTTGAGTGTAGATAAGTTGAAAGACAAAAGTTTTGTGTCTGGCTACATTCACTCCCCTCTCTAGCCATCCAAGTTCCAACATCAATAACAATTCATGAATTTCTAACAACATAAGCAATATCAAGCCGTGACATAAAATCTCATAGAGCAATGTGAAAACATAGATCCCAAATTTCATACAAAAATCAAAATAGGGCATAAGGACGTCACAAGGGTCGTGGCCCCGAAGTTATCAAATATTACATAACCAACATAAGTATTTGAGAGATAAATAACATAATCAACCCAACACACTCTCAACACTACTACGCCTACGTCATACTGAATCTACATCTCATCACCTGGAGGAGGGTGATCTTAGGGCTTGGGAAGACTTTGAAGCAAGAGGGGAGGTCAGGAGAGACAAATACTCGCAGGGGTGGCATTGAAAACCCTAGGTTCGGCCACCCCCGTGGCTATTTCCTTTTAAAACCCTTGCGTACTAGTCGACTGCCCTAGGGATAGTCGATTGAGAAACGAACAGAAAGTTCAGTTAACTACCCCAAGGGAAACCGATTGGTAATTTCGATTTCTTAGTTCTTGATCTATACTAGACCAGTCGACTGGTTATAAACCAGTTGACTGGGGTACTATGATTTCAGTTTCCTAGTCCTAATTTCAGAAATGCATAATTAATTTCACAAATCTCTAAAAAATCTAAAATTTCGCGGAGAGGTTTGTGGAGCCTATGTTTACTTAGGAAAAATATATTTTTAAACAAATCTACTCCGGATCCCAAGATTGATATGAAACTCAAAATTACCTAAATTGTGTAATTGAGACTTAACCAAAAGTTCTAGTTTTGACCTCTCCTTGATGTACATTCCCATACTTAATCATCATACATTCCTAGCACTGAGTTATATGGAGTTTACACATTAAACACCAATTTTTACCCAATATGATCATACTTTCATCTTTTCCTCCATAAATCTCCTTTTGGTGTGCCAATTTCCTAGGATTAAGACTCAAATGAGTCTTCCAAATCCTTTGGCACCTCCCTAAATCCATCTATTCTTTTTCGAGAAATCCTCCTGAGATCTATTGACCATAGATCCCATTTTGACCTTTAGATCTCTCCCTTGAACTCTTAGCCCTAGTCACCTCCCTAGGTGACTTATCAACAAAGTCAAGACCACACCAGTGTACCTCCGGTGCTTCTTGACCTTTAACTCTTACTTTCTTAACTTTTCATACCTTGTCCTTCGTTGACTTTTTTTTTCTCCTCTAAATGACTTTTCCTTGCCATTTTTGGTCTTTCCTTTGCTATAGTCATATGTCACCTAGCCATATGATTTTTCACTAGCCTTTTTACTAACATTTGACCCCCTAGATTTGTATTCTAGTCCCGGCCTACCATTTCTATGGTGTTGATTCTTCGGTATCACACTCAATCCCTTGGACCCTCTAATGAGTCTATCTAGGTTCTTTTCTAATTTATCAAGCTTTGCCCTCAAAACTTGTTTTTTCTTTTCTAAATTTCTAACCTTAGTATCACCATGCCCATTTTGATCATTCCTAGATCTACCCATTTTTTTTAGGCATGTGCCTCCCTTTTTTAGGATTGATGCCTTGATCCTTAGGTCTAAAAGTCCTAGATTTATCATGAAACATGAAATCTTTAGCCTTTTGGCACACAATTATATTTCTATTTTTATCATGATACTTGAAATCAAAATTATGCATAGGCAAGCAATCATTATTATTTCTAGCATTCATAAAAGCATTGGAAGCATATGTAAAGTTAGAGATTATCTCCCTTACCCTTGTAGCCCCCCTTGACATAAGCTCCTCCTTTTCTTGGATATTGGGTATGATAATGCCCTAGCTCTCCACAAATATAACACCTAATGTGCTTCTTTTCTTTCTTTTCCCTACAACCCATGTTAGATTTAAAACGAATGGACCCGGATTTAGGGTTTACCTCCTTTTTACCTAATGGGCACTTGTCCTTGTAGTGCTCCTTCTTGTTGCATCCAAAGCATATGATATAATCCTTTGATTTTGTTTTAGTGGTGGTTGGAGTTTTTTCTTGCTCCGGTATGGATGAGAGTCTCTCCTCCCCCTCAATCCTTGAAGTTGACACCTCTTCTTCTTCTCTTGATGAGGTGGATGATCTTTCACTTGATTGTGCCTCTTCACTTGATGAGGTTGACAACTCTTTTTCTTCTTGGTCTTCTTGAATCGTTGAACTTATCTCTTTGGGCTATTCCACTATTTGAGCTTGTGTAGGGTTCTTATGACATTCTTCTATCTTTTTACACATCTCATATGCATTTTTATACTCACCTACATCACTCAAAACATTATTAGGAAAAATATTAACAAATATATCAATTACCTTCCTATTTGCCCTAGATTGTGCTTGTTGCTCCTTAGTCCAATATCTAGGTTGGAGCTTTTTCCTATGTTTGTCTTTTGGAATCTCGAATGGTTCTTCTAGCACCACCATGCACTCCCAATTCATTCCAAGCTAAGTCTTTCATTCTTGTCTTTCAATAGTCAAAATCTTCATGATCGTAAGATGGTGGAATGTTGATGTCATCACCCAACTTGTCTTCCATGATTCTTCTCCTCTAGCTTGTGCTCTTTTGGCGGTTATTCTAACAAGAGCGGACCTTCGCTCTGATACCACTTGTTAGGTCGTGATCGTTAAGCTAGAGGGGGGGGGGGTGAATAGCTTCTTTCGATTTTCTACCTAAAACGTTAGCAAGCGCAATCGAAAATCTAATAAAACAAATGAAAACAATGCTAACGTAACCTGATTTATGTGGTTCGGAGATGATGCTCCTACTCCACGGTAGTCCGTAAGGTGGATGATCCCTAATCCTTAGGCGGATGACTCCCTGGAGCACCTCCGGCTAGATCTCGTAGCTCCTTGTGGATGGAGAAACCTTACCACGACTTCTGGACACTACCTGAGGACAAAAGGCTACTAACAAGCTTTGACCAAGCAAGTTTCGCCAAGAAAGAAAAGCCTGAAACGAGCTCCTTTAAATAGAGCTCGAGTCTGAAATGGTCGCTACCAGTCGACTGCCCCTGGGGCAGTCGACTGGTCCCACTCAGATTCGAACGTTACAAGCCAAACGTTCGAATCACCAGCATCACCAGTCGACTACCCTTGGGGCAGTCGACTGGTCCTTCCCTAAGCCTAGGGTTATCCTTCTCGAGTACATTTCTCTCCGCACTCGAACCCTCCCGGCTTAGTTCCTGAGTATAAACACTCACACTCGGACCCTTACGACCTGGTAGACTCTTCAATCAGCAGTCTCGATCTGTTGCCTTCACGCTCTCTTCATCATCGGCTCCCGTCCCTCGGATGCGCACGCAAGCCCTCGGCTTGCCTCCATGCCGCTCTTCACGCATACCTCGAAGTCCGCATCCCTTGGCTCATCGTATCTCCTCTAGTAGCCTCGATCTATCGCCTTCAAGCCCTCTTCGACTTTGGCCCTCGTCCCTCGGATACGCACACAAGCCCGCGACTTGCCTCCATGCTATCCTTCACGTACGCCTCGAAGTCCGCTTCCTTCGGCTCATCGTCCCTGCTTTGTCCATGGTCCCTCGGATGCGCACACAAGCCAACAGCTTGCCTCCATGCCACCCTTCACCTGAAGACATCCAACCAAGTCTATGTGTACATGCAAACCTGCACATTTACATACACATATTAGTCCAACAATAAATCCTAACTTACTAATATTGACACACACATCAAAATCCATGATCCTCTAGATCATACTTGGGCTGATTGCCCCAACATAAATTTGTAGAAATAAGTATCATATCTGAATCATTTAATTAGACCTTTAATTAAATGATTCTCTCATTGAATTATAAAGCTTGGTAGGAGCAAGTCATGGATGTAAGCAACTATATTTTACCCACACTATTAGCTTCATACCCAATAGTAACAACATTCACGTGGGACAAGATCCATATTATATCTAATCTTGTGTTAGCTTTATCTAATCAGTCAAGACTAGTATAACTTAGGTTGACAACATTTACCGATTATATCATATGCAACTCTTGGTTAGTTGGGTGAACAAGATTATTTATTCATTTGCCTAACTTATAGGATATCACTCTGAGTTCTCAATCTAATTGAGATAACTTAGTTAAGTCTCACCCAAAGTGTTGGGGAAATCGGCCCGAGTACGATCTGGAGGATCATGAGTTTTGATGTGTGTGTCAATATGGTTAAGTTAGGGTGTTATTGTGTTCTAATATGTGTATGTGAGTGTACAGGTTTGCAGGTACACATAGACTTGGTTGGATGTCTTCAGGTGAAGGGTGGCATGGAAGCAAGTCGTGGGCTTGTGTGCGCATCCGAGGGACCATGGATAGAGCAGGGACGATGAGCCGAAAGAAGTGGACTTCGAGGTGTACGTGAAGGATAGCATGGAGGCAAACTGTGGGCTTGTGTGCATATCCGAGGGACGAGGGCCAAAGTCGAAGAGGGCTTGAAGGCAATGGATCGTGGCTGCTGGAGCAGAGACGATGAGCCGAGGGATGCAGACTTCGAGGCATGCGTGAAAGATGACATGGAGGCAAGCCGAGGGCTTGCATGCGCATCTGAGGGACGGGAGCCGAAGATGAAGAGGGCGTGAAGGCAACAGATCGAGACGGCTGATTGAAGAGTCAACCAGGTCGTGAGGGTCCGAGTGTGAGTTTTTGTACTCGGGGACTAAGCCGGGAGGGTTCGAGTGCGGAGAGAAATGTACTCGGGAAGGGTAACCCTAGGCTTAGGAAAGGACCAGTCGGCTGCCCCAGGAGCAGTCGACTAGTGATGGCTGGAGATTCAAACGTTAGGCGCAACGGTCGAATCTGGGTGGGACCAGGCCATATCAGAACTCGAGCTCTATTTAAGGGAGCTTGTTTCAGGCTTTTCTTCTTGGCGAAACTTGCTTGAATAAAGCTCGTTAGTAGACTCTATTACTCAGGTAGTGTCCAGGAGTTGTGGTGAGATTTCTCCACCCACAAGGAGCTATGAGATCTAGCCGGAGGTGCTCCGAGGAATCATCCACCGACGGATTAGGGATCACCCACCTTACGTACAGTCGTGGAGTAGGAGTTCTATCTCCGAACCACGTAAATAGGTGTGTTCCTCTTCGTTAGTTTTGTTTTTTACTTAGTATATTCCGCTTGCGCGCTAACAATTGTAGGAAGTAAATCGAAAGAAGCTATTCACCCCCCTCTAGCTTGACGATCACGATCTAACACAAAGTTCAATAGTCGAACATCACAATTGTCTAGTGGCACTCTACCAAGATAAATTGAGTCATTTTGCTTTGGTAAACCCAACTACAATTGATCGAGGTAGTAGTGAGTATCAAATTTTAGTAGACATATTAAAACAACCTAATTATATTCCTCTAAGTTCTCAATCCAATTGAGGTAATTTAGTTAAGTCGCATCCAATGTTCAATAGTCGGACATCACAATTGCCCAGTCGCACTCCACCAAGATAAATTTAGTCACTTTGCTTTGACAAACCTGATTACAATTGACCAAGCTAGTAGTGAGTACCAAACTTTGGTAGGCATATTAAATCAACTTAATTATGATTAAAAGTACTAACTAAGCATGCATTATATACAAGCATGACATATATCAACATATAAGCATAAAATATAAAATGTGACATGGTTATAACCCGTCTACTACGATCTTCTCAAGCCAATGAGAAGATCGAAAGGTCAACCTAAGGATAACATCTTCTCCAAGTGCTTCCTTTGGTTGCCTTGTGTCGTCGGCATCCTTCTTGTATCTTCATTATCTAGTAGTCTAGCACTCCTTATTTTGTACATTACAAATTAAAGAGAACTTGAGTTATATTTGAGTTTAATCTAATTTTACAACAAGAAATATGGGGGTAAAGGCACAACATGCAGGACATATTATGAATTATAACATGCATACATACACAAATCCAATCACATTGAGATAAGGGGTCATAATCATGCACCATGGCATGCATCATTTACAATAAATCTATGGCATAATTTTTACTATGATTGCAAACACGATTTATGAACTGTAACCTCACGATGGTCCCACTAGCCGGTTAGTGGGTGGGGTCAAGGCGGTAGCGCCCCTTGCGGGGGGTTGGGGCAGTGCCCCCGAAGTAAAATTATTTTACGGACTCATTGAATGAGTCGCTGCCCTTAGTCCATTAAGATGAACCCAAGATCTAACACAATCCTTTGGTGTATCCTTACGACAAAATTGCATAATCTGTTCACAACAGTTTGTGAAAATTTTCAGAATCTATTCCCAACAAATTGGGGCAACCGCATCAACTACCATGAACACTGTAGGTTATGAAGGTTTGTCGAATGCAATCGGACTATAGCACATGTTTATATCATATATGAAGATACTACAATCCTTTAGTTTGATTAACAAATACTATTGCATACCCGGCAAAACACTTATACAATAATACACATCATAATAAACTTATGTTCTACATCTATATTACATATAAAGAACACTAAAACTGTTAGTAGGAGCCCTAAAGCCAATTATGTGATGATTTGTATCATATTATATCATTAATAAAGACATGTTTGGTTATTATACTTACTTTATACTCGTGCCAAATAACTAAGTATAATAATGTCTTTGGGTAGTAGGTTCTTATCTACATCATATCGATTGGTTGAATCGATAGTGAGATAATGTAGAGAATATTACACTAAACCATTCCTAGTCAAGCATTAATATTCAAGGACAATATTAATGCATGAAGACTAGCATGTAGGTTAATAGATTACTTGAGCTCACAAGTCATGTATATGTGATATCAAGTTGACACATGGGTATACATTAGAGAATGTGTACTTAATTGATCCGCCATGAGAAAGTTTCATAAATTGTCATATGAGTGTCATAAACTTTCTCATATGACTATTAGTATGAATAGTCCTTAGACCCGAAGTCACTACGACTCCCTACATAAGGAGTTATGTAGTTTGGTATCGTCAAACGTCACCCGTAACAGGGTGGACTATAAAGACGATCACTGGGTATATAATGTATTATGCGGAAGGATGTGAGTGATGTAGATGTGATCTATCCCTCCCATATGACGAGAGTGATATCTGTGGGCCCATTGATCCAGTAAGACTGCTAAAACGCATGACCATGCTCAAATGAGTCAATATGAGATATTGAGCTTATTTGTTTGAGTGAGTCTACTTGGGGATCAAGAAACATAAAGATTGATCGAGGATGACACAGTCTATGCCTCATTAGTCAATCTAGATATTGAGGATAGAAGGACAAGGTCATACATTATCCTAGTCACGGAGGTTAAGTCGGATCTCGACTTTCTTGTTACTTGGGTAGCAATGATGCATTGCCAGATGCCGCTCACTGCTTATGTGTCTAAAACGGTTTATACAAATTGCCAACACTACAAGAACCTATTGGGTTACATATTAAGGACACGATGCTTCGGAAATTTATTGATATTAGTTTGACTAAGATTTTATCCGAATTGGATTGATTGAGTTAGACTCAAGTGAATCCAATTGGATAATGAGATTGAGGTCTAATTTGAGTTAGACTCATTTAGATTAGACTCAACCACATTTGGATGAGATATTAATTAATTAAAATGTTTAATAAATTAATAATAGAGGAGGATGAAAAGATTCTCTTCATTGAATGAAGAGAAGTTAAAGAGCCACATGAGAAGATGTGCTCTTTATTGCCTTTAATGAAGGGAAGCTAAAGGGACAAAAAACTCTTCATATTTATGGGATGAGTATAAAAGAGTTTTCTTGTCATTTTGGAGGAAGCTCAGTTTTTTCCTTCCCCTCTTCCTCCTCTTCTCCCTCTTTGGCTGAAACTCTATTTTGGGGTTCTTGGTGTCTCTACAAACTACCTCAAGTTGCTAGCACAATTAAGGTAGTTCTTCTCAGGAGTTGAGAGATTGTATTTGTGTGGATACGTATAGAGGCACGTACACTTGAACGTGCAAGAGATCCGGCGTACCTTGACGAGCGGGATAAACGAAAGGGCACGCATCAAAGGTATATCTATAAGATAAGTAGTTGTAGATCGACTTTGTACAAATTTTCTTTCGCATGGATCGCTCGAGGGATCTTGTTTCCGCTGCGTTTTTTTGTTTATCTCACTGGGAGATCCCTACAAAAACGATGTATGATCTTTCTCAAGTGCCTTTGATACAACTATAGGGATCTTATGCGAAAATAATTAAATTGCGCAGTGAAAAAATGATCCCTTTTTAGTAATCCATGCGAAAGTAGTCATATGTTATTTGATTAGAGTGGTTACCTTTGTTGCGTGTCCTTAGCAATCCCGACAACAACTATAGTTTGTCGAATCTCCGCACGATTAGAGTGGTCGTGCCTTTAGTAGTATCCAAAAGAACACGCTCCGTTCGTAGCACGAACTCAGTTTCGGAGAAGAGCCAATTCGCGGTGCTAGCCACTAGGATGGTTCGGCTAAAGAAGAAAGAAGAGGGAGAGGTTAATTTTCAGCTAAGAGAAGGAAGGTGGAAGAGACAACAAGGTCATTCACAAAATGTCTTTTTTATACTCATCCTAATGAATACCAAAGGTCCTTGTCTCTTGGTCTCCTTGCATCTTTGCCCCATTAATCATGATGAATACCAAGGGTCTTAACCTTTATATTTATCCAATGAATACTAAAAGTTTTGCCTTTTGACCTTCCTCTTTTAATAATGCTTCATTAAATCTTTTAATGAACATTATCCCTTCTTAAGTGATTAAATCTAATCTTTTAATGAATATTATCCCATAGTTCAATTAGATTCATTTGAATCTAACTCAATTAATCAAATTTCGAATTAGACTTCAACACATTTTAGTCAAACTAAAATCAATGTATCACCGAAACATGTTATTTGTGTGTGACCCAATAAGTTCTCGTAGCGTTGACAATGTATCTAAACCACTTTAGATACATAAGCAATGAGCGACATCTAGCAATGCATCATTGCTACCCATGTGATGAGAATATCAAATCCTACTCGATCAAGGGGCCCACAGATATCACTCCTATCATATGGGAGGGATAGATTCTATCTACACCACTCACATCTCTCGACATAATTTATTACATACCCAGTGATCGACTTTATAGTCCACCCTGTTACGGGTGACGTTTGACGATACTAAAGTATACAACTCCTTATGTAGGGAACCATAGTGACTTCATGTCTAAGGACTATTCATTCCAATGTCACTATGCGAAAGTTTATAACACTCATATAACGATCCATGAAATTTTCTTATGGCTGATCAATTCAGTACATATTCGCTAATATATACCTATGTATCAACTTGATATCTCATATCCATGATTTGTGAGATCAAGTCATCAATTGACCTATATGCTAGTTTTAACGCATTAATATTGCCTTTGTATATTAAAGTTCGACTAGGAATATTTAAGAGTAGTATTTTTGACGACCTCTCATAATCAATTCAACTAATTGATGTGTTATAGATTAGAATTACTATTCTAGGATATTATTATATTTATTCAATTGACATAAATATAAAATAAATATAGTAATCAAAGCATTATCTTTTATTTATAAATATGATATTTTATAATCTAAGTCAATCAATTCATGATTAACTCTTAGAGCTTACGTCATCAAGAAGCCGAGAGGACGATGGGGGAAACTCATCGAGCGGAGATAGCCAAGAGGACGATGGAGGAAACTCATCGAGCACAGATGATGGAGGAGGACTGACATCTTAAGTTGTTTTTAAGCAGAAAAAATAAAATGTTTCGGAATTATTTTTTATTTGGATGAACAGTAAAAAGAAAGGGGGAGAGTGGTATTATAAGAAAGAGAATAGGAAGGAATACGAAATTTGCTCAATTTAAAAATAGACTGCATATTTTATATAATACATGAAATTAAGTACATAATTAATAAAATATCATATACATAATGTTATTTGATTTAATTGATTTCTGAATTTGAAAATCATGATTGAATAAAATAAATTGAATAATCATTTTTTTTAAAACATAAATTTCAAACGAACAGATTCGTTTTCATATGTTCATTTGGTTTAATCAATCTTTAGCTGAAGAAAATATATCACTAAATTTGTATGCCTGTTACAGGTTGGAGATGGATTTTGTTGGGCAGAGGAGAAAAAGGACAACCGATTCAATATAATAAATAGTTCGACATGTAAGGAGTGGTTACCATGATGGCCACCTCCCAACGTCCGCAGCTAATCGCACCGACTTACCGGTGCTACGCTACCAACCATGACAATTCCACTACTAATTAAACAAATCAGCTCGTTTCTCTCTGTTTAATATACACGGGACAAGGCCGTGGCACAGAGATTTTTTAATTGGTGCACGTATCCAATTTTTCGAAGAATGGCCGGCCCGATCTTCCAAGATTGATTGAACATTTTAAATGTTGGAGTATTGCATATTAAATGTGGCTTTTTAACAAACGATACATTTGAGAATTAATATTTATCAAAATATGTATCTGATTTTTTTTTTTTTTCAAAGGACACATATATTATAGTGATCTTTTTTTATACTCCTCCTATCAAAAACAAATGCTTCCTCCAATGATATAAATTTCATCCCTATTTTTATCTTTCGATCATCACCAGCTAGGAGAATATATTGTTGATTTTTAGATTTTCTTCCATTAATATTAAGTCTCTGATTGATATACACTATAGGTGGGTGGAGGTATAAATAGTATATCATTTTAAAAAATAGCTATAAATATATCAAGATAAACTTTTCTTACTTATGAGGATGAGCTTTATTGGAATTGAATACTCTTATCGAAATTATAGTATGCCTGTAAATATTTTTATTCAGTCAAGAAAGAGTGCTGGTTTACTTAAATCATCAACATGGGTATTGGGGGGACCACTAACCAACGTTGGTGCTAGTGTTGCCCTAACATTGGTGATGTTTTTTGCATGAACCAACATTGAAGCTGGTTTAGGGGAAAACCAACAACAAAATTGGGACTAGTTTTGCCCTAAACCAGCTCCAAAGTTAAGGCTATTATTTATGGAGAATCAACAACAAAGTTGAGACTATTTTTACAAAAATCAGCTCAAATGTTGGTTAGTGGTTGCCCCTAAACCGGCAACAAAGTTGGCACTGATTGAGATAACCAAAGTGATCAAAATGGTGCTGGTTAGGGCAAAACCAGCAACAAAGTTGGTGCTGGTTTGGGATAACCAAAATGATCAACGTAGTGCTGGTTAGGATAAACTGTTGGGACACACGGAAGATACCTTTACAACACGTTCTTGTGCCATTTTTTAACACAAGCACCAACGACGAAGAGGATCACTTTGGTCGTGCAGGAGGAGATCGTAAATCCAAGAGTTGGAACCGGGGAAGAGAGGAGCGGAAGAGAGAGGAGCGTGACATTAAACTTGGAAAGAGAGGCAGACAACTAAATATAGAGAGAAACGCCAATTTACATGGCACGGGGAGAAAAAATAAAGAAAAAGAAAAAAAAATTAACTGATTTTTGAACCCTGTCGTCCATAATCGTGTGTGTGTGTGATATGGTGCATAACTTATGGTGCACAATCATGAGCATCTGCATAGCTGGTAACCTGTACATCACCGATCAAAAATGCATGATAGAGATGAATGATCAAGATTTCACCACCTAAGCAACTGCTCATGGTTGTGCACCATAAGTTGTGCATCATAACATTATATTATATATATATATATATATATATATATATATATATATATATATATATATATATATATATATATATATATATAACAATGATAGGGAGAGTGAAAACCATAGTCACGTTCGATTATCACTTGGACACCATTGGCAGCCTTCGGTCGCCGCCCCGAATCAAACTATACCCTGGAGGGAACGGTGAACCCGTCGAAAATCGTGCATACAAGGTGCCACGTCATTCACTATGATTTTCACTCTCCCATTTTCACTCTCCCAATATATATATATATATATATATATATATATATATATATATATATATATATATATATATATAATATATATATATAAATGTTATCCTGCATACCGCGTGCGGACTGGCGCTTGATCGGCCACCGGAGGCTCGGGAGCGTCCCGACGGGTTCACCCTACCCCCTAGGGTTCATTCCACTCCTCCTGGGTTATAGTTTTGTTCGGGGGCGGCGACCGAAAGTCGCCGTTGGTATCGAGAAGTCGCAAGTCGTGTGCCTGATCGGCCACCGGAGGCTTGGGAGCATCCTCGACGGGTTCACCCTACCCCCTAGAGTTCATCGCACTCCCCTGAATTATAGTTTTGTTCGAGGGCGGCGGGCGAAGGCCGCCGTTGGTATCGAGAAGTCGCAGGTCGTGTGCATGATCAATTTGGTGACCGATCAGGTGTCAGTCCGCACACGGTTCGTAGAATATATATATATATATATATATATATATAATATATATATATATATATATATATATATATATATATATATATTACACGAGTCTGAGCAGCTTAATTTTTTAAAATAATTTTTTTGATAATTTTTTTAAGATTTTGATTATGTTTATAAGATTTTTTTTAAAAAAAATTTAGATTAGATTATAATATTAAATACATAAAAAAAATTAAATCGAAACAAAAATTAGATACGTACAAAGTGTGGCCACTTAAGGTGAGCTGAAAATGAATCTACGTGGGACAAGTCAATCTTCTGTGCACATGCTAATCATACGAAAAGGGTGATCTAGCCTGCAGTCGAAGTAAGGAAATGCCCATGTAATGTTTATAGATATTGACCGACACAGAGTCCTGCAAAAGTAGGAAGGAAACAACACTCACAAACACACCGTCTGCTACGTTATTCCAGACATGATTAACTAGCCACAGAAATGCTTTTATTTTGCTCGGTCCTGATCAAGAAACCTATTTGGCAATCTGCTGCGGCGGCGGCGAAGCGGGGGAGAAGGCGATCGCCCTCCGAGGAGGCGATCCGGCTGCCTCAAGCGGCTGCGATCGGGTTGTTGTTGGCTAGCTTGGCTCCGTGGTCGGAGAGCAGCAACCGGAAGGTCCAATTAAGCACGTCCGGAGCGAAGGCACGGTAGAGAAGGAATACGTCGTGCCAGCACGGACGCTTCACGTAGGCATCACCACGGCAAGCCCCAGCCACCATCAACTTCGCCAACTCCTCCACTTGCCCTCCGATCGTAGCCACCTACCTCAAGATCAAAACGAGTCACAATGACCATTTTTCTCTCTCCCAAGGACAGTAGATTACAGAGACAGGCTCACCTGATCTCTCTCTTCTTTCCAGTGAATCTCTGTTCCCTCCTCCAGCATGAAGTTTCTCCTGTTGACGTCGTCACCGACCCATCCATTAGTTGCGATCGTGATGCCCACGTCATCTCTCACCTCGAACCTTAACGTCTCGTAGAAATTTATCACCGCCGCCTTCGCCGCCTGAAAGACCAGTACTGGTCTGATATAACTTCAAGCAAACCAGAACATCAAGCGTCGATAAGGTTCAGTTTCAGTGCTCACTGCAAACAGGCTCATCTTGGGCATGGGAATCCAGCTCTCCATGGACGCATTGACGATGATTCGACCGCGTGTTTGTCTCAAGAATGGAAGGGCAACATACGTCGGATATACATTGCCCCAGAAATTGATATCCTGTCTCACCAGCAAAACAAGGAAGATCAAACATGAACTGTTCTGAAAATTGTCTGTGGTTCATACCATCATATGGGGGAAAACGGAAGGGTCAGTGGCCTCCTCAAGGTAGAAGTTATGCCCCAAGCTCGCAGTGTTGACAAGGTGATGCACTGCGTGAATGTCGAATTAGAACAAGGTGATTGTGATTTACTAAAAGTAATATATACTTACAGTGGCCGAAGTAGTTTATAGTATCATAAATGAATCTTCTGCACTCCTCTTCCTTGACAACATCTGCAGCCATGACAAGAACATGCTTGGCACCCAGCAGCCTAGCGTTGTCGCTGATTCCCCAGAGTCGGTGTTCCCTCCTTGCGACCAACACCAGGTTTGCTTTCCTCCTTGCATACTCGTACGCTAATTGCTGAGCATGTTGTGATCAATGAAGGTTTAGCGATGAGTTCAGCTGTGTATCTATGCGTCATGCGTGTGTGTACCTCTCCTATTGAGGAAGAAGCTCCCGTGATGACAACGACCTTGTTCTCCATGTTCTCCCTGTTCAATGTCTTGAAAAACCACTCGAGGGCGTGGATGAAGGAGAGAGTCGGCCATGCAAAGGCCAGCATCACCATGCTTGCCGGCGGCACCACAAAGTTCAGGATGCTGCCCACAAGATCCATCGATTGATGCTACTGCTGTTGCAGCTGACGCTTGAGGGAAAATCCGATCAGGACACAATTAGTAGACCTTGCCGAAGAGATAAGAACTAATTAAGAAGGGAGGACAGAAAGAGGGAGAGAATGAAGCAGTGTGAGACATAGAGTTCTGATGACAGAGAGACGTAGGGAGTTGGCGTATGTGAGGCATGCACACCCACGTTGTGATGGGAGGAGGAGCAGAGTGCGACGAGTGTATAACCATTTTAGCGCCGCTACAATGATCTTGTTTCCGTCATGACGATCTTGTCTTCTTGTTCTAATCCAAGCAACCCTCCAAACTTGTTATTAAGGTACACAAAGTAAACACAAGAAAGACTTCAACAAATATGAACTGTTTATAAATTGAATTTGATACTGCAACAAAACGATTCCACAGTTGCTGAGAGAAGTTTGGTTTCTTCACAGTAGATCATAATTAATTTTGACCTATATTTGGTAACTCTTTATATAGCCCTGTGGATTTTATAGAAGGATCAAGGATGGATGATAGGTGTTTCCATACAATTATTCATGTAACACAGGTTAAATCTCTTTCAATATGTCTTCGTATGAATTTAAATTCAGATTCTAAATTGTAAGTCATCTAAATATAGTTTGTTTACTACTAGATAAATTAATCAGGGCCGTGCGTATTAGGAGGTAAAAGAATTATCCAATTCAAATCTATTTTCCTGGAAGGTCCATAATTTTGAGAAAAAAAAAACCTATTATATAAGAGTGTAAATTGGCCCAATATAATCTCTAGCACTTTAATCATTCTCTCAAATGGATCGAAGAATCCGTTTTCTCTTCTTTCCCCTTTCTGTTCTTAGAAAACGATGAAAAATCTACTTGTAGAATAATTTTCAGTAGTGAGTGTGAGAAAATAATTTAGACATTATCTGCATCTGCACATTTTATTTATTTATTTATTTATTTTGATAACTTTTACGGCTTAGTCTTTGGTTAGTCTTTCCTATCTTAATGGGATAACTAGCGAATTAGTCTTCCGATTTTAATTCATATTTTAATGGGATTATTAATGAATAAGTCTTGTTTGTGGTGTATTTAAAGGATCATAGAGGCATGTGAAACGGTGTTTCAGTTTTTGTAAGTTTATTTTTTCCAGAAAAATAAATTCTTTCGATTTCTTCGTTTTTCTTTGTTCTTCTTGCATATTGGTGTGGTTCTTAGGTGCGATATTCTTTGGGTCTCGGCCAACATCATAAAACCCGGCAAGTTTTCTCCGACGAGACGATTGTTGCAGCAGACGTTGAGGCAGGGGCGGAAAATGTCATACCATCAGTAGCAGCCGTGGTACCCATGACAAGAGCGTCAAGTCCATCTACACCATCATCAAACTCAAGTCCATCTACACCATCATCGAACTCGAGTCCATCTACACCATCATCGAATGCCCATGCAACTACCTCGCCTCCGGTAACAAACACGCCCAATTCTTATGAAGGGCCAATCCGCTATAGGTCCCTTGTGGTTGATATTGATGAAGAAGAGGAAGAGCTGATGATGGTGGTGTCTGATGAGCCAACAAGTTATCAAGAAGCTGCAACTGAGGCTTGCTGGTACGAAGCAATGGAGGAAGAATTGAAATCTATTGAGATGAACAAGACTTGGACGCTAACTGAACTCCCAATAGGCCGCAAACCTATCGGTCTAAAGTGGGTGTTCAAATTAAGAAAAATTCAACGGGGAAAGTCGTCAAGCATAAGGCAAGATTAGTGGCTAAAGGATATGTACAAAGACAAGGAATCAACTTTGAAGAGGTATTTGCACTTGTCTCTAGACTTGACACTATTCGAGTTATTCTTGCGCTTGCAGCAAATCAAAGCTGGGAGGTACACCATCTAGATGTGAAGACAACATTTCTTAACGGAGAGTTGGAAGAAGAAATATATGTCAACCAATCGAAAGGGTTTGAGGTACAAAATCAGAAACATAAGGTGTACAAGTTATCCAAAGCCCTCTATGGACTACGGCAGGCTCCACGAGCTTGGAACATGCGGCTGAACATGAGTCTGGAAGAGCTCAGTTTCAAAAAATGTACTCAAGAACATGCAATATATACAAGAGGTGAAGGAGAAGCAAGTATACTTGTTGGAATGTATGTCGACAATCTCATCGTGATAGGAAGTAGCACAGAAAAAATCAACAAGTTCAAACAACAAATGATGGCAGAATTTGAGATGAGCGATTTGGGCCTTCTCTCTTACTACTTAGGGATTGAAGTGGAGCAACAGAAGAGCCGAATTTTAATTAGACAATCAGCTTATGCCAAGAAGATTCTATCTCAGTTCAAAATGGCAGACTACAATGCCGCAAAGCATCCAATGGAACCCAAGGCACAGCTGCATAAAGACTTGGAAGGGACTCCAGTTAACGCCACGGAGTATAGGCGCATCATTGGGTGTTTGAGATATTTGTTACACACACGGCCGGACCTATCATATTCTGTCGAAATGGCAAGCAGATACATGGAGAGGCCTACAATCATGCATCAAAAGGTGGTCAAACAGATCCTCAGGTATTTAAAAGGTACAATCTATTATGGACTTGTTTACATAAAGGGACCCCAGGAAGTTGATGTATTCGGCTACTCAGATAGTGATTTAGCCGACGATCTCGATGGGAAAAGCACAAGTGGGATGACTTTCTATTTTAATGAAAGTTTGGTGTCTTGGAATTCACAGAAGCAGAAGACAGTGGCGCTTTCATCTTGTGAGGCAGAATTCATGGCAGCCACAACTACGGCCTGCCATGCCTTGTGGTTGAGAAGCCTTGCCAACGAATTAACCGGTGTAAAGCCAAAGCCGGTAACCTTGTTTGTTGACAACAAATCTACTATAGCTCTCATGAAGAATCTGATATTCCATGGTCGAAGCAAGCACATAGATACAAGGTTTCATTTTATTAGAGAATGTGTTGAGAAGGGACAGATTGTGGTTGAATTCGTTAATACCAGAGAACAACGAACCGATATATTAACTAAAGCTTTACCAGGAGTGAAGTTAGCTGCTATGCGACAACTACTCGACGTCCGTGATTTACAGCCATGTCAGGATTAGGGGGAGTAATGTGAGAAAATAATCTAGACATTATCTGCATCTGCACATTTTATTTTTTTTTTTATTTATTTTGATAACTTTTACCGCTTAGTCTTTGGTTAGCATTTCCTATCTTAATGGGATAACTAGCGAATTAGTCTTCCGATTTTAATTCCTATTTTAATGAGATTAGTCATGAATAAGTCTTGTTCGTGGTGTATTTAAAGGATCCTAGAGGCATGTGAAACAGTGTCTCAGTTTTTGTAAGTTTGTTTTTTCTAGAAAAATAAATTCTTTCGTTCTTTCGGTTTCTTCGTTTTCCTTTGTTCTTCTTGCATATTGGTGTGGTTCTTGGGTGCGCTATTCTTTGGGTCTGGGCCAACAGCGAGATGATTTGATTTCTTATTTCTCTAACTTTTTTCAATTATTATATTAGTCCAGAGCTTTTTTTTTTGTTTTAAAAGTAGGAGTAAATTTATTGACTTTCTTAATATATGAAACGAGATTTATGTATTCTATTTATGATCTTGAATTAAAAGGAAAAAATATTATTTGTGACTCTTAGACCATAACCCAACCGAAGAAGATAGCGTTAAGAGTCTTTATTATATTCACTACTTTATAATAATACTAGGATTACATTAATCTTGTCACGCCCCGAGGAGCCGCTCATCCGATACTGACCGGATAGCTACTCCCTCGTCCTGGCGGACAATTCCGATGACCAGACCCCCCACGACTATCTCCGTCGGCCTGTACCGCAGCCTATAGGGCTGGAACAAGCGACCGTATAATGAGCCCAAAACGGAAAACGATGATAAAGCTGCGTACCGGTACGACTTACGACAAACACAAAACACAAGGCCTCCATGGCTCACAAAAGTATAACTATACCGCCGTGTAAAATGGCAAAATCAAACACGAATGTAGCAGCGGAAACGTAAAGTAAACGCAACAGAAAACAGGTACCAACATGTACCACCAACAAAGGGAAAGAGACATCCCGGAATCATCTCGAAGAAATACGCGACCTGGGACAGACTGCCGGGCACTCCAGACCATCATCCTGTAATAAAAACAGGAAGCTAACGGGGTGAGTCCTAAGAACTCAGCGAATACAGACTGATATGCACAGGAAGAAAAATAATAGCAGTAAGTCACCGTCTATCTATCTACCACAATACTGAAGATAACTGCAGTAAAAAGGAATGCAGAACTGAACCATAAGCAGTAAAGGAACTACATACCTACCTGCGTCGATCCAAACCCAGTAGTATGCATGTCAACCAAGTGCAGCAATCAAGTGCAGCAAACACAACCAAGTGCAGAGATGCAGAGCATGCTCATGATGCAACATGGGCCACCCCTGACGCCAGTCGGTATAGGTCGCGGAAACACGCGAACCGAGTGGGTAGGGCTCTGACCTGGTCTTCCCTGCACGAACAGACGGTCAATAATGCACACGCGGGACCGAATGGGTAGAGACCATAAATGTACCCCACTATCGGGTGAAGTATCGCTCTAAACGTCCCTGCTATCATCGGATAGGTAGGGGACCTGCTGCAGTGCCCGGGTCCGCCAACGGGGCTGCACGACAGGTCATGTGGCAGGTCTGACGGCCCATCTCAACCACTAGGGGAGTCAAGGGTCGCCTACATATGCCCCTACACGAGTAGTAAGTACGACGACCATCTCAACCTCCAGGGAGTCAAAGGTCGTCCCCTATGCTACGTGCAATAATGATGCGTGTCACTATCCCATGCATCATCCACTATCTAACCCTGCTGTCATCTACATGATATGCAGTAGTCCATATAACCGGTATGCACCAATACCTAAATCCTAGCGTAAGGTATAAGGTAAACTGTGCATCATCAATCCATACAGATATAGTAAGCAGTAAAGCTAACGGATACAACTACCGAAGCAAAAACACAGAGATAAAGATATCAGATATCCCTACTGCTAACTATGTCTAGCTATGCATAAACAGAGGTACCCGCCTCGATATGAAGAAATCCAGGCGTCGAGAACCCCGTCTAGAAATAATAGCTGCGACGAAGATAGCCGCGACACTCAATATCCTGCATCAAACACACAATCATTTAGCAGAATATAACTTCTAATTTAATTAGGATTAATCCTAACCCATTAATCCTAATTAAATTCCCCTTTAATTAATTAGGGTTAATTACAATTAATTAATCCCAAATTAAACCCTAACTTCCTAACTACCATACCATCTAAATTAATTGGGGATTAATTAGAATAATTAATCCCAATTCATGATCTAATACCACCCACAGACCCAAAATCACTATCCTGTGATAAATATGAATTTGGCAGAGATCACACAACAAACCGATCCCAAGCTACAATTCAACTCCCTGATCACCGAACCTAATACCCGCCAAAACCTAATCAAACAACTCAGATCAACACTGATCCAAAGAACAGAATTCACCAAATCCACCATTACTTATCCAAATAGAGATGGAACTTACCTTAAACTGGTATACACCAGTTCCTCTGCTCAGGTAACACAGAACAAGCCCACACACGAACTAGCCACCAGCTCTCACAGTGGAAGCTAGGCACTCGGCTCCAAACCCTACTCCAACGGAGTCTTTCCCAACTTTGCTGTTCTGGAACCACAAGAACCAGAAACCCATCAATCGAATTCAGCTTGAAAAATTAGAAATCCAAGAGACGAACACCACTATATCAACCCATCTAAGCTCAGCGAAAAGAATTCGAATTCACGCATAAATTTCAGAATTCCAATCAAGAAGAGAATTAATAACCCTAATCTGAGATCGGAAATCCAACTCAAATCATGGTCCATCGAACGATCGGAAACCCGAGATAGAAACTAGGTTACAAAACAAACTCCTCACCTCCTCGTGTCTCCGGCGGTGGCGCAGTCGTCGCCCGCTCGAGAGGAAGCAGATGAAGGGTGGAACAACTCCGGATCTGCGATCTCCTCCCCGAGAAGAAGCTCAGACTAGATCGGTGAGCCTCGCCGAGCGACCGGAGACGACGTCGTGAGCTCGCAGTGGCGGCGAACCGAGGAGAGAAGAAGAAGAAGAAGAAGAAGAAGAGGAAGTCGATGCGCTGAGGTTGCTTGGCTGCGACTTAGGGCTTGCGATGAAGAGAATGAAGTGGTTCGGTCTCCCTCGGCTGGCTGCGGCGGAAGGCGAAGAGAAGAGGTGGGATCGAAGAGGCTTGCTGCGGCTAGGGCACGCCGAATGGGAAAACAAAACGAAATGTTTATAAGTAGCTGGCTTTTTGCATTTTGCCCCCTCCGGTTTTGGCATATTCGCTGCAGACCCTTAGGTTTAGGAAACTTACCTTTAAGCCCCTCCGATTTTTTCCAAAGGCTAACAAATCTATTATAAAAAATCTCCATTAAGATAAGATATAAATTAATATGTTTACTAAATGTTTGAATAAATTACTACAAAATTGCAAAATAAGTAAAAGTGTATATGATATTCTTTTGAATTCTTAAGTTAACCGTTCCTCCCATAGGACTGTAAATGAATCAAATATTTGTAAATAAACACATGGTGTTCAGTTTAGTAAGAGTTTATTTATGTTTGTTCAATATATACAAAATCAATTAAATAAACAAGCTTGAACAACTCATTAAACTAAACAAATAAGCTTGGACATATGTATTCAACTCGTTAATGTTTGTGAACAATATTCGAGAACAATATGTTGCTCATGAACAATATTTGTGAACATTAATGTATTCACAAATCATGTTCATTAATAAAACTCTTATCAACATACTAAATAAATAAAAAAAATAAAATTAATAAATAAGTTTGAATTATCAAATTCAATAACTAATCAAACAAATAAAAGTATCAAGCAATCAAACAAACTTGAATTGAGAGTTCGATAACATCTAAACGAATCAAGCTCGAACCAAGCTCAAGACAAACTTGAATTAAGAGCTCGATAATACCTAAATGAACCAAACTCAAGCTCATAAAACAATCATTTCAAACGCTTGGTTTATTTTTAAGCTTGGCTCGGCTTGGCTCGATTACCTTATCAAACAAGCTTTACACCCCAAAGTTTGGCTCAACTCAGCTTGTTTACAACCCTGCCTCCATGCATGTCCAGGTCTCAAAAAAGAAAAAAAAAACTAAAGATTGAAAAAATAATTCAACATGAAGATGGAGATATCAATAAGTACTCTGTTTCAAACAACAACAAAAAAGTTATAGAGATTGAAACGTAGTTGATAATTCAATTAGTGGAGAACAAGATGATGAATTGGATGATAATGAGATTGATATTACTGAAGAAGTCCTTTAATATGTGTGTGTGAATGGATTGAATAATAATGTGAAAAATGATGAGCATGTTCAATATGAGAACTTGAATTAAGAGACTTGCTTTGATCATTCGAGCAAGTGGGACAACATTAATCAGAAAGTTAGAAATTTTTAGTAGAAAAAGATACAAAGAAAGATGTCTATTATGTGTTTCCTAAAAATAATGCTAACAGACATTTAATATGTCACATTACAAGAGAATTCTGCCATACGAGGAGGAAAGCTAAGTGATAGAAGATTGTAATTATATTCAATTTCTTCTCGCAATGTTTTTATTTAAGAAGCAAGTAACCAAGACTAGATATGGTCAGTTAGCTAATGAAGGATGTGATGATTGATATAAATTGAGTTACTCTCTTGCAAATCATGAAGCCAGTAAATTAAGAGCGTATGGAATGTATGATGAATTCACTTTAATTGAAAAGAAGATTGAGAACAAATGAAGTGATTGATTAGGCATATAAGTTCAACTTAATAAAAAAAATATTGGAAATAAGTGTTATAGAGAATAATCGCAGTTGTTCAAAGATTGGTGCAAAATACCTTAGCATTTTGAGGAAATTGTAAAAAGCCTTATGCTAAAAATAATGGTTTGTTCTTACAAATGTATTGAAATGATCACGGAGTTTGATCTAGTAATGAAAGAGCACCTTCGACTGATTAAAGACCATGAGATTTATACTAAATATCTAGGTTGTAGAATTCCAAATGAGTTGATACCAGGGTCTACTTTAGGCATAGGACATTAAAGGCTATGCCTAGGGCTCCAATTTGTATTAGAGCCCATTATTGTTAATATATTAAATATATTTTTATGTATATTTTTTAAGAGAATGAAAAAGAATAGAACCCAATGATAAAAGATTTGCATGATCTGATTCTCTGGTTAAAACTTTGGATTTCGCAAAGATCTTGTTTTGATTCAAATTGATAGAGCCATAAAGAGGTTCTCGATTAACATTTTAAATTTATTTTATAAGATCTAATATATTTCTCTTTAATATCTCTTAATTTTAGTCTTCTCTCGTTATATTTTTCATTTGTTGGTTATATTTTCTCCTCGAATCGGTAAGAACACGGATTAAAATTTTTTTATCCATTCAATGCAAAATAAAAATGTTAGTTTTTTTTTTCAAATCCCCCTCTTCCGCTTTTCCAATTCCCTCTCTCTGTGCTTCTCTCGCTCGTTGAAATTGGGAAAGAGAACTCACACCTAACGTGGTCAAGTTGATCTAGTTGGTGTTATTATATTCTTTGCTTGATTAAGTTCAAATGTTGATACATTCATCCATATTTTATTTGATCGAAATGGAGAATTTTATTATTTTTTAGCAATAGAGAGTTAGATACCTCTACAATTTCACTTCTTTGATAGACATTAAATTTAATTTTTATTTAGATGTATTTACAGTCATAATTTTTTTTAATATCCTCTTTATCTCTATTCTATCATTTACAATTGTTCTAGTTTAGGTGATGAAAAATATGATCTATTTTTTCTTTTGTTGTGTGCCTAAAAGGTTCATTTAGTTCTTAATAAATAATAATAGCGGATTTGGTCTTGCTGTAATTTTTATTTTCTAGAGATTGTATTGAGTTTTATCATTTTATACATATGGTTTTTATTTATTTGCTTTTTATGCTTTGCAGATAATGATAGTTGAGGATGAGAGTACAATTCTTTCTATTGTTGTCCCATTTCATTAATCTTATTTCCTCAATTTTATTCTTTTTTGTAAGGATTATTCTCTCCCTCTTTCATTTTAGTAATTAGACATACTTCAATCTTTCTTTATTTTAAAACAATTATGAATATACTTGTTTTCGACTAAGTGAATTGTACACTTATTATCTTCTTGAGGTGTATTATTATATCAAATAATAATACACTGTTTAATACCATAAAGCTTGTACTTCTCTGAATTAGGTTATCCAAATGCATATACTTCGTCCCAAGTTTCTTGATCATATTACAATTTCTATGCGTCCATAATTTATAGAGCATTTATATACTTATTACCCTAAAGACTACAATATTACTCATATCTTATAAAAGTTAGCAATCCTTCCTTGTGCATAAGTTCTAAATTAGGTTTCACTATGCTTCTTTTGTTTGATTCTCTCACCAGCGTTTATATAAATGGGGATTTACATTGAAGAGACTAAGGAATGAGCGTAGATTAGATGCATTTCTATCCTTGTTTTAACATTCATTCACTTATTTCAATTAATTCTGACTTGCGTAGTTATGCCTCTACTTAGCCTTTAATCATATATTTTCTTCCCCTAGTTTGGAGATCTGCTCTTCTCGTGTTTACATTGACAGGGAGCGATTTGGAGCACAATGATAAGAAACGGAACAAGACGATAGTCGGAACTAGAGCTGGACGGAGTTGGAGCTGATCGAAGTTGAAATTGCAGGGGGTTGTGTAGCCTCACACGGCCCGGTACCTCATACATGACAGGGTTGTGCCATCCGACACTGCCCCGTGCCTCCATAGCCGAGGGAGGCATGGCAGGGTCATGCCACCCAAGCACGACCTCATGCCACCCAAGCACGACCTCGTGCCTCCCTGTGTTGCAGGGGTGTATAGTGGTGTCGTGCCCCCCACACGCCCCCATGCCTCAGCCAAGGGGTTGTGCATCCTATGTATAAAAGAGGATACCCTCCCCTTTCTAGGAGAGGAGGGGTTTCCCTTTGGGGAGGCTTACCCCAAGCCATCTACCTTCTCTCCGATGACTTCTGGCCGCCCTAGGACAATCTCTAGTGCTCTCCACCTTCTTGAAGGCTTGGGTTGGTTCCGAAGACTCTCCATCGCGGAAGGATAAGCATTTCTCTCTTCCTCCTTCTTGCTTTGTCAATTTGGATGATTAAATGCTTTCTTTTCTTGAGTCTTTGTGTTACTCTCATATCTAGAGAGTAGATTCTCATTTTCTAGGATTTTGGGAGTATTTATGATTTGACTTGATGTAAAACTATGGATTGCTTGTGCCCTTGTATTTATGACATGATTTGGCATGATTCTTGTTCGATTAAATACTTCAATGAATGTTTTATGCTTACATCTCTTCGTGTATGCTTGATTTTTGTGTTTGATTGAATGGATGTGTAGAATGACCTCCATCTAGGGGATATGCTCAAGGTTGTATGCTCGGGGAGTCTTATGTGACAAGGATAATCCTTTTAATCGGACAAACTTGAGCGTTCCTTTGATTTAGAGGTTATTTTCACACAAGGATGAACTTAGCTATGCTCTAAATGGGTTTTTCCTAATCTCATGCTAGGAGATAACTTGTGTAATCTAAAATCGTATGATCGGAGAGTCCCATGTGACAAGGATAATCCTTTAACCGAACATTCTTGATTACCTTACCTATCTCATAGCATTGGATACCCAATAGGGAAGACACTCCAGCGTGTCAATCGCGAGGTCACCCTGGTAATTCAGTTAGACGTCCTATGAAGCCAAATCATTGAGATCAAGCACTAGCAACCATAGAACATCAAGGACTATCAGAAGGAAACCTAAACCCTAGGACATTTCCTCTTCATAACTTTCATACCGAATTCTCTCAGCTTCCAGCTTTCTTCCTCTCTTCTCGTTCTTGCTCTTGTTCTTGTATGAATCTTATTTACACTTCCAATTTACTTAGCTAGTTCACTTTAGCAAAGGTAGCTCTCTAGTGTTTGTTAACCAGTCCCTATGGATACGATATTTTTTATTATTTGACGACATCCCGTTCATTTGCGAGAGACACATCACTAAGACAACAATACAAATATTTATTTATACACTCATTCTAATTCATCTAAATAAAAATTAATATTTATTTATGATTTATTATATTTTTGTAGGTAATAGTTGAACTTTTAAAAAATAATAATTTTACATCTTAAAAGCCAAAACATTAAAATTTATATAAAAATTTATTCTTTAAAATTAATATTTTAATTTGGTTAAATTTTTTTTTAAACCCACCGTTGTCGGCCTTATGTCCGATGAAAAAGGACAAGGGAATGATTTTTTTTAAAATAATGTTAAAGGCCTAATTTTTTCACACCTCAAATATATTTGAGCCGACCCTAATTGATACATATGTCGGCAAGTAACAAAAGGACAATCTGGTGCATGAAGCTCCCGTCATGTAGGGTCTCAGGGAAGGGTTTATCATACACAACCTTACCCTACTATGTAAGTGGTTGTTTCTAGATATGTTGGCAATTGAGGTAAGAAAAATAATACTTACAAAAGTTAGATAAGCAAAATATTTTTCAATCGTATTAGATTGTACTCCTGATATTAGTTACAAGGATCAAATATCCATTATTATACAGGATTTAAATGATTTAGATAGTTACACAAAAGTAAAAGAACATTGGGTGCAAATTTTAGAGGTTGATGATATTTTAGGACGTCTTGGGCTTTTTATGCGTCTTAACAATATTTTTATCAATCTTGAGCTTGATATTGGTGATATTAGATGTCAAGGATATAATAATGGATCTACTATAAAAAGGAGACATAAAGGTGTGCAAAAAAAGTTACTTGAACTGAATTCTAAAGTTTTTTATACTCCTGGTGGTTATCATAGTCTTAATTTAATTTAGTGTGATATGCATAGAAACTTACTATCCTAAGATTATGTCATTTTTTGGAATGATACAATGGATCTATACATTGTCATCCTCCTCTTCTACTAAGCGATGAAAGATTTTCAAAGATCATGTGAAGAGTGACAGTTAAGTTAGTGTCATAAACACATTTGGGAAGTCATGTTGATAGTGTTAAACTTGTAAAGGAGAAAATTGCACAAAAGAGGTGCTTTGTGTGACTTGACAAATGATAGTGAAGATCTCAAAATGATAGCGTTATATGAATTTAATAATTTTCAATTCTTGCTTAGTGTGGTAATTTTGTATAAGTTGTTACATATTATTACTATGAGTAAATTTCTTCAGTTCGAAGATATGTATATTGATATTACTATCAAACATTTACAAGGAATTATTTTGTTTCAAGAATAATTTAGAGAAGATGGTTATAATGAAGCTATATTTTGAGAGAATGTGTTGTTCAAAGAAAATAATAATTTGATAAAAGTAACAACGAACAAAATGACATGATCATTCAAATTAACTACTTTCTATTTATAATTGATCAAGCTCGTTATTATATAAACATTCTATCTGAATAGTTTCAAAAAATATGAAGAAATATTTAATTTTTTTTGTTCAAATCGGAGAGGTTACAACATGCACATGAAGAAGTCTTGTTGAGGTCTTGCAAGAATTTTAAAAAAATATGACACATAGGGGTTGTTATGATATTAATGGGGATGATTGATGGATGCCCACAATCAGTGTCACGATAAGCCTCAAATTTGAATTTATAAATTGAAAACCCTTAGCTCACAAAACTAAGTGTAGTATAGGGGACTTAAGTCGTATTTTTCCAAGGACTAGTTAAGAATGCTTAACTCAAGCTAAATTTTGTCGTTTTCTATTTTGGGTTTTCAAGTAAAATGAGTATTTTTTGCGATAATGAATGAAATTACAGTGAAACAGAATAAACTCAGCTGATATCAGAAACTAACTAGAAAATTACGGAAACTACACTTATCCTATTTGAAAACTAAGCAATTCACTTCAAAACTATGAGATTGCAATTCAAGAACTAATATTGAATGTAAGTAATCTGTAACTACTTGCAGAATTGTGAAAACCAAAACTCAACATGCTAAGAAACTTGACTGAAATGTAGCTAGGTTCAAACCGAAACAACTTAATGAAACAAGTATTTTAGAAACGAAAATTTTACAGAAATGAAACACCAGATCAGTCCCTTGCCAAGATCTTCTTCTTGCCGTCACACAAGAACCAAGCTAGAAACCCTCTAGCTCAAAAACCAGTGAAGAAACAACTTCCTTGATCAGTTTGCAATGGCTTTGGTGCGTATTGATCTTCCTGATCAGTCAAGCTGACCGATCAGGACTCCTTCTGATCGGATTGGAGACCGATTAGTAGTGTTCGTGACCGATCAAGGAGACCGATCACGTATCTGAATCTTCCACGATCTCTTCCTTCTTGATACGCCGAATGGTGACTTGGCTCAGAAACCCTCTGAAGAACCCCTCCAAATTGCTCCGACAGCTCCGATCGAAGAAAAGCAGCAATCAACAAGGAATCGATCAGTGAACACAACTCCTCGGCGAGACCCTCACCTGAGCCCTTCCAGCGACAAATTTTGATAGCAAACTTCACAGGAAATTCATCTCTGTGATTTGAAATCTTGAACAAGCTCGGATTTGATGTTGGCCGCACGAAGAAATGGAGAAGAAAACAGAGAAAATGATAGAACAGGGAAGACTCATGACGCCGAGAGCTGGTGAGGAATTCCTGATTTTTACTAATTTCAATTCAAATTGAACGGCTGTGATCATCCCCGCTTAATCCAACGGTCAGATCATCTTGGATTGAAACCAAACTTTCCAGATCTCCATCAATGGTCAAGATCTTCTTCTCCTTAGCTTGGACCGATCAGATCTGCAATGGATGGCTCGGATTGCCCTTCCTTTTGAATGGACGGCTTAGACTCCTCTCGAGCTTGATCCAATAGCTAGATGACTTCTGATTTGGACCAAAACTTCATATCTTGATTTGTGGCCTTGATTTACTCTACCTTGAGCTCGGATTGATCAAAAGATGAAAGATGGCTCAGATCTCCCCATGTCTTGATTGGACGACACATGTTCCTCCATTGCTTGATCATCTTGATTAGAGCCAAGTCTGACTCAAATTCGATCCAATTTGATCTAGGTCCGTGATCATTCGAAGCCTACAAAATTATATTCAAATTTTAATGCCAAAACATCTCAAATATAACAAGAATTGCATCCAAAGCCAAAATAGAAATAACTCATGGAGCCTAGTGTAAATGCAAGATTAAGCATACAAAAAGGAATCAAAACATGGATTTGAGAGCCTAAATTGATTATCAAAATGGTAATTATCAACTCCTCCACACTTACTCTTGGGTGTCTCACACAAACTAACTAATGAACTAATGATATACCCCCCTTGATTATTCTCAATCATAATTAGAAGCAATTGAAAGGGAATTACCTAGGGTTGTCAAATCTCAAAAATCTAAACTCAGTGGACTAGAGTCTTGTCCTTAGTCAACAACAAAGTATACTTCATCCTTCATGACTAATTGAGATGAATTAAACACACAAATCCTCTCAAGGAAATTTAGTGGCTCTCTTCCTAAGTTCTAAATTTTGATGAAGGTGGAGCTCACTCAAATACATCATGTTTCTTGCACTACCATAAGCTTGTTTATGCACTACTCTCCACCATCATTCTTGAGTTGAATTCACACCTAAAAAGGCTCATTTGAACATGTTAAAGAAATATGGAATGATAAGAATGGAGTAGAAATGTAGTAGATGAAAATTTAAGAAAGTGGAAGACTTGGATACTAAAGAATGTCACTAAATGAACTTTGCCCCTTTTCTTTTTCTTTCTCTGCAGAAATCAGTGGTAGCTTGCATAGAATAAGGTTTTGATGAAACCTTATTTGAGCTATTCTTGTCAGATTTGGGTCTCCCAATACAACACCAATGAAGCTAAAAAGGAAATTCAACCCATGAAGCAAACTTTGATTATCCACCAACTCTCCATTAAAACTCTAGTTTCCTTGATGAATTGCTTCATTTCTTAAGTTCTGTGAACATTTCACATGGCTGAGATACAAATTGTATGAGAATAAACTTATCATGATAATACTTTTCATGCTTCCATACCCCTCTTTCATAGCAAACTCATCCAACAGATTTTTTTTCTGACTTATTCTTTCTTTTTTTTTTCATTTCAACATCCATCATCTCACTGGAATTGAATGAACTGCTTCATTTCAAAATGATCTCCATTCAAAAATTGATCGAGTGGAATAAGCCAAGCTTCAGTAATCCAACCCTCTTCTAATCGGTCAAGAGACCGATTATGCTCTTCTTGATTGGTCAAGCAAACCGATCAGAGCTCGATCTGGATTCTTCTGATCGGTCTGGACTTCTTCTGATCAATCTGGACTTCTTCTGATCGGTCACGGTGACCGATCTGACACTTCCCTGATCGATTTGGAGACCGATCAGAGCACCATCAGAATCTGAAACTGAGTAGAATCTGAAACAAGTTGCTGAGGGTTTACTTCTTTTCAATCAATAACTAACTCTTAAATTCAGCTAGCACCTTGTTCCCATCTTCTAATTTAGAAAACTAATCCAACTCCTGACAATCCACTTTATGCTTTTTTTTTTCTTTTTTTTCCTGCTGTTCTATTTTTTTTTTCAATGCAGAAACTTCCTTCAGACCACTACCGCATTGCTTCCAGTATGAAGCAGTCTGATTAAGTGCTAATAGTTGCCAGCCAAGTACTGGTCGATAGAATAGAATTATCCTGAAGTTTGATCACTGTCCAAAACTCTTGGCACACCAACTCACAACTTGATATTTTTCTTATTATTTTCTGCAACTATTACAGCTTCAACCTTCAATCTTTCAGCATTCCCAATCGTAAGTCCTATAGTTTATAACAATGTTGCAACAGGGATTGTTGAAAATTCTTGAATCTTTAATTCAGCTCAAAGTTCTTATAGCATTACAACTCATGTTTGACTTAGTTGCTTCCGTAAACCCACAGCTCAAAAACAGCAACTTCTTTACTGTTAAAATTATATCAACTCCTCTTCTCACTGATACCATAGAATAACCTCAACTTCTTCATTGTTTCACCACTACAAAGTCGTAAAAATCAACATCCAATGATAATCTAAAATTGTTAAAGCATAATGACTCCTTTGTTCAATTTCCCATCTCAACTTGAATTAGTTGGCTATGATAACAATTCTTCAAACTGCAAATGTGACTTTGAAACATCAAATAATGATGATGGAATTATATGCTCTACTTGGAGTTCCCAATCAACTCTTGCAACCCAAACTTGGCATACAACAGTTTTAAGTTGGCACATTTTACTTGTAGGTTGCCAAATGCTTCACATTGTCCTCAATATTTGATAGAATGCTTGATCCTCCTCCATACTTAAACTTTTGTCCGTCTCGGGCAAAGTAACATCAAGAAACAATCAAAGTACCAAAGTCCATGAAAAATATGGTTATGAACAGAAAAATAGGGGAAGAAAAATAGAATATAGAGTAGATCAACAAGGAATATTACAAAAATTGATATGAAAAAGGAAATAAGGTGATTCACCTCTATAAATATGGTTCAATCATAGAAATATAGTTTTGAAAGAACCTAAGCAAGTTCTAGAGTACAATCACATGTGTGTATCTCAAAATAAGGCCAAATCCTCACTAGGTAAAAAGAATTCATCTCAAATCATCAATCTAGAGTCCATAACTAAGTAGTGACTTAAGTATCTAAGAATTTTCATCCATGAGCTCAAATCCTAAGTTTTAACAACCAAATTTAATTCACTTTCAAAGGATTCTAAAATGATATAAAGAAAATCTAGAGGGATACATTTATTCCAAATCATGCATGAAACAAAATGTCAAAAAGGATAAAATGGTATCTACAATGAATCTTTATTTACCCTACACTACCTAAGCATTTATTAGCAAGAACTCACTGTAAAAGAAAAATTTATTGCTAGAAAACATAAAAATGACATATGCAATGAAATAAAGGTGTAAGAAGGATCAATCCCCCCTTTAAGTTGGGTAGATAGCATCTTTAACATCCAATCCATCCACATCTAACTCCTTCACTTCTTCAAAATATTTCTTGAGCCGGTGGCCATTAACTTTCCAAATAAGATCATTAGCCTCATCTTTAATCTCAATAACATCAAAAGTAAAAACATTAGTAACAAGAAATGGACTTTCCCATCTAGACCTCAACTTACCTTTAATTAATTTGAGCCTTGATTTGTATAAAAGAACTTTGTCACCAATTTGAATCTCCTTCTTCACTATATGCTTATCATGAAAGTTCTTAGTCTTCTCTTTGTAAATCCTTGAGTTTTCATATGCTTCCAATCTTATCTCCTCAAGTTCTTGAAGTTGTAGCTTCCTTTCTTCTCCCACTTTATTGGCATCAAAATTGCAAGCTTTCACCGCCCAATAAGCTCTATGTTCTATCTCCACAGGTAAGTGACAAGCTTTCCCATAAACAAGCCGGTAGGGAAACATTCCAATAGGTGTCTTATATGCCGTCCGATAAGCCCACAATGCATTATCAAGTCTTTTGCTCCAATCTTTTCTACTAGGCCCCACGGTCTTCTCCAATATTGCCTTAATATCTCTATTTGATACCTCGGCTTGCCCATTAGTTTGGGGGTGGTAGGAAGTAGACACTTTATGCAAAACCCCATATTTGTTGAGTAAAATCTTCATGTGCTTGTTGCAAAAATGTAAACCTCGATCACTTATAATAGCTCTTGGAATTCCAAACCTATAAAAAATGTGTGACCTAACAAAATTCACAACAACAAAAGAATCGTCAGTCCTGGAGGGAATGACTTCCACCCTTTTAGATACATAATCAACAGCAAGTAATATATACAAAAATCCATAAGATGTAGAAAAGGTCCCATAAAGTCTATCCCCCATACATCAAAAATTTCACAAAAAAGCGTAGTTTGTTGGGGCATTTCATTCCTAGCTCCTATGTTTCCTGTCCTCTGACATCTATCACAGTTTTTATAAAATAGATAAGCATCATGGAATAAAGTAGGTCAGAATAATCCACATTCTAGTATTTTCCTAGCGGTCCTCTGTGGACCAAAATGTCCTCCACAGGCTGACGAATGGTAAAGTGTAAGAACTGAATGAAACTCATGATCAGGTATGCATCTTCTAATTATTTAATCACAACAAAATTTCCACAAGTAAGGATCATCCCACACATAAAATTTAGCATCACTCTTAAATTTATCTTTCTGAGCCTTAGTAAATTGTGCAGGAAAAATATTAGCTACTAAATAGTTAACTAGATCTGCATACCATGATAACTCACCATGCACCACTAAAAGGTGCTCATCTCTAAAATCATCATCAATGGCGGTAAGGTGTCCATCTCCCTCTATCCTGCTCAAATGATCTGCCACCAAGTTCTCCTTCCACTCCTATCTCGAATCTCCAAATCAAACTCTTGAAGTAGAAGCATCCATCTAATCAATCTGGGCTTTGCATCCGGCTTCTTCAGAAGATACTTCAAGGCTGTATGATCAGAAAATACAATCACATGAGAACATAACAAATATGATCTAAATCTATCCAAAGAAAAAATAATAAAAAGAAGCTCTTTTTCTGTAGTGGTGTAGTTAGCCTGAGCAGCATCTAAAGTCTTGGAAGCATAGCAAATAACATGTGGCGCTCCATCCACCCTCTGTGCAAGTACAACCCCTACAACAAAATTTGAAGCGTCACACATCAACTCGAAAGGTAGAGTCCAATCAGGAGGCCTAATAATAGGAGCTGAAATAAGAGCCTCCCTCAATCTCTAAAAAGCTTCCTTGCATTTTTCGTCAAAGCAAAAATCCACATCCTTCTACAAAAGTCTAGGCAAAGGGCGAGCAATCTCATTGAAGTCTCTAATAAACCTCCTGTAAAATCCTGCATGGCCAAGGAAAGCTCGAACATCCCGTACGCATACGGGGTAAGATAGAGAAGATATAACACTAACTTTAGCAGGATCTACTTCAATGCCTTTCCTAGAGACTATATGTCTTAAAACAATCTCATGCTCTACCATAAAATGACATTTTTTAAAATTCAGGACAAGGTTAGTTTCAATGTATCTATGTAGTACTCTAGACAAATTATTCAAACAAGTTTCAAATGATGTGCTAAATACAGAAAAATCATCCATGAATATTTCCATGTAGTGTTCTAATAACTCACCAAAAATACTCACCATACACCGCTAGAAAGTTCCTGGGGTGTTGCAAAGCCCAAATGGCATGCGTCTATAAGCAAATGTACCGAAAGGATAAGTGAAAGTGGTCTTCTCCTGATCTTCCGATTCTATACAAATCTGAAAATAACCTGAATATCCATCTAGAAAGTAATAGTGAGACTTCCCTGCCAACCTCTCTAACATTTGATCAATAAAAAGTAAGGGATAGTGATCTTTCCTCGTTACTTGGTTCAGCTTCCTGTAATCAATACAAACTCTCCATGAATTCTTCACCCTGGTAGGTACTAACTCATTATTCTCATTCTCCACCACTGTCACTCCTGACTTCTTAGGAACCACATGAATATGACTAACCCACTTACTGTCAGAAATAGGGTATATAATGTCTGTCTGTAAAAGTTTAGTCACCTCTTTCTTTACAACATCTAGAATTAGTGGATTTAACCTTCTTTGTGGCTGCCTGACCGGCTTCACATTCTCCTCTAGAAATATCCTGTGCATACAAATGGCGGTGCTAATACCAGGTATATCAGCTAATGTCCATCCTATAGCTCTTTATGCTGTCTCAGAACTTGCAATAATTTGTCCTCTTGCTTTGAATCCAAGTTTCAGGCAATAATAGCAGGTAGACACTGCTCCTCTCCCAAATAAGCATACTTTAAATGTTCTGGCAATGGTTTCAACTCTATCTGTGACTGCTCGGTAGGTATGGGTGATCCCTGGGGCTCAGTGCAATCCCCTACACTCTCAAACCTATCATCTGAATCTCCTGACATCTCAATCAATATAGGTGATCCCTGGGGCTCAGTGCAATCCCCTACACCTATAGAATCATCTCCAACTGCGAGTGAATCAGACACAATCTTCAACTCAGCTACCTCTATAGCTGATGTATCCTCAGCCTCATCTGAGCTAAAATATCCTCTGTGAATACCAAGTGAAACTCTATCAGCAAGTAAATTGGCATCAACTAGCTCATCTAAAATATCCATGCTCATGACGGAATGATCCTCTCTGGGATGCTTCATAGCATCAAAAATACTGAACTGCACCACTGTGTCTTCTATCTCCATAGAAAGTGTGTTTGCATATACATCAATCTTCGTCCTTGCAGTTTTCAAGAATGGTCTCCCAAGAATAAGTGGAGATCTATGTGCTAGATAATCCCCCTCCATGTCTAAGATATAGAAGTCCGCAAGAAAAATCAACTCCTTCACCTTCACTAACACATCTTCAATGATTCCAGCTGGGTGAGTCTGACTCCTATCTGCTAGCTGAATAACCACTCCTGTAGGCTGCATAGGTCCAATGCCAAGCATCTGAAAAACTGATCTAGGCATCACATTAATAGAAGCTCCCAAATCTAACATAGTATCATGAAAAAGATTCCTCCCAATCTCACAGGACACAGTGAATACTCCTGAATCTTCACATTTCTGGGGAATTGAATGAATAAGGGCTGAGACATTCTTTCCTAAACTGACCAATTCATTCCCCTTTAGCTTCTTCTTGTGCACACACAAATCCTTAAGAAATTTGGCATACTTAGGTATTTGCTTGATCATGGTCAACAATGACACATTTATTTCCACCTTACTAAATAGTTTCACAAGCTCTTGATACTCCTTTGCCTTCTACTCCTCTACATGCTTTTTAGCTTGAATCTTACGCTGTGGAAAAGGTAAAGGAACCCTTGTTTCCTCCACTTGAGCTGAAATTTTTAGAAGTGAGTCTTGAGCAGGAACTTCAATCGGTATAGCTGCTGTAGGTGACCTGTTTTTACTGATTTCTCCTTGTTCTTCAACCAAAATCACAGGGTCAATAGAAGAAGGACTTAGGCTTGAACTAGGGTCACATTCAACCGGTGTAGAATCGATTTCGGGACTGTTTTGAGCTGGTAAACAAGTTGCTGAAAATTTTTCAAAAAAATCAGCCCTTTGAGTATTTAGACTTGAAGCAACCTTCCCACTCCTCAAAGTTATTGCACTAACATTTCCCTTAGGATTAGGAGTAGCTTGAGAAGGTAATTGACCCGATCCTTGGGTTTGCAATTGATTCATTCCACTCGCTAGTTGTCCAATATGCCTCTCAATATTTTGAAGGGTCGAATCAGTCTTTTATTGCCCTTGTTGTTGTTGCAAAATTTGTTGTTGTTGTATGATTTATTGCATCATCTCCTCAAGCCTTTGTTGTTGTGCATTAAACCCACTAGAATTCCAAAAGTCTCCTTGATTGGTATGGGACTTTTGTTGGCCTTGAAATAAAGCATTAGGTTGCTGAAAACCTTGGGTTTGCTGTGAACTCTGAAAATTAGGTAGTTGGGGCTGATTAAATGAGTGAATGGGCTGTTGTAATTGCTGAAAATTGGCTTGAGAACTAGGTGGATGTTGCTGGAAATTACCGCTCTGAAAATTCTGATTTGAAGGCTGAAATTGTTGATTGAAAGGCTGAAATTGTTGGGGCTGAAAATTTTGATTTAAAGGCTGGAAATTCTGATTTGAAAACTAAAATTGTTGCTGGTATGGTTGTTGATGCTAATATAAACTCTGGGATAGCTATGAAGGTTGAAAACCCTGCTGATTTTGCTGAAATTGAGGCTGAAAATGTTGATTTCCTTGCTGAAATTGTCAATAGGGTTGCTGAAAATTCTGAAAATGCTGCTGTCCTTGTTGTAGAGGTTGTTGTGAAGTGTTTTGTTGATAGAATGAATTACCATACTTCAAATTAGGGTGATCCCTCCATCCCGGATTGTAAGTAGATGAATATGGGTTATTCCTTGATTGATATTGTCCTCTAGTCAAAGCGGCTAATGATTCATCTTGTTGTAAATTTAGACACAAATTCGAATTATGCTCTTGACTTGAACATATGCTACACAACCTCATCACTGAAGGATCGATGTAGGCATGCAGAGGGGGGGGGGGGTGAATGCACTTTCTTTGATCCTTTTGATCTCTACAGAGTTGTTAGCGCAGCGGAAATAATATGCAAAAGAAAATACGAAACAACAATGCTAACAACCTGATTTTAGTTGGTATCCACCTCGGTCGGGTGACTAATCCAACAATCCGTCGGTGGATCAAACCCCGGATAACCTCCGGCTAGAACTCGTCGCTCCTTGTGGGTGGAGAAACCTCGCCACAGCACCCAAGGGCACTTCCTGAGTATACAAGACTACTAACGTGCCCTATCCAAGCAAGTTTCGTCAAGAAGAATGATAGGAAACGAGCCCCTTTAAATAGGGCTCGAATCTGAAACAGTCGCTACCAGTTGACTGCCCAAATGGCAGTCAACTGGTCCCACTTAGATTCGACCGTTACATCATAACGTTCGAATTCTGCCATCCTGTTTCAGCCTATGCCAGTCGATTGCCCCTGGGCCAGTCGACTGGTACACACTTAAGCCTAGGGTTTCACTCCCGAGTACAAGTCTCTCCGCACTCAAACCCTCCCGGCTTAACCCTGAGCACAAGCACTCATACTCAGCCTCTCTCAACCTAGTTGACTCTCCACCAGTAGTCTTGACTGTTGCCTTCACGCCCTCTTCATCTTTGGCCCTCGTCCCTCGAATGCGCACGCAAGTCTCCAGCTTGCCTCCATGCCACCCTTCACGTACGCCTCGAAGTCCGCATCTCTCGGCTCATCATCTCTGCTATCCAATGGTCCCTCGGATACGCACGTAAGCCTCCAGCTTACCTCCATGCCATCCTTCACCTGAAGACGTCAACCAAGTCCACATATACCTGTACACCTGCACACTCATGTACATATGTGAGAACAACACAAATCCTAACTTAACCATATTGCCCACACATCAAAATATCATGATCCTCCAGATCATCTCAGGGCCGATTGCCCCAACAATCTCCCCCTTTTTGATGTGTAGCAAAATGTTAAGTTAGGTAAATATATAGCAATAACAATAGCAAAAGCAATTGAAATCAAAGCATAACACACAAGAGGCACCCTCCCCCTTAACTTATGCTTTCTCCCAAATCTCAATTCTTATTGCTAATCCCACGTTAAGTTTTTCAACCTAACTCTGAAGCACAACCAAGCCTAAGTTAAGTTTCAACGCAAACCTAACTTAAACACTCAAATTCTCCCCCTTTGACACCATTAAAATGATTGCCCAAGCAACACATACTCTTGGTGCCAAATACAGCCTAACTCTATCTCTGAAAGTCCCTCAGAAATTACAAAACTCATTTTGTCCACTCTACCAGTCATTTGCTCCCAGGGCAGTCGACTGATACGACAGATTTCAGAGTTTCAGTCGAAATTCAGAAATGAATAAAAAATTCCAGAAAATCTAGAAAAATGTGAAACTTGGCAAGCACAGTTGTTAAGGTATTTCCTACCCTAGAAAAATTTGGTTCATGAAAAACACCAACCGTGCTTGACTTTTAGTACAAACTCTAAATTTCTCAAATTATGTAAACTTTGTATCAAGGGTGACCTCTAATCCTTGTATCCTAGAGTTTGCACTTTCTATCAACTCCATTTGACATTTGAATTTTGGTTCTACACTCTGTTGGTGCAGCATGCACTCAAGTCAAACCTGTGTTTTGATAATGACAACATAGGTCAAAAGTTATATCTTTCTTGTTTTCTAACAAGTTAATCTAGTGTGCAGTGAAAGCCCTAGCAAAGGACCGCTAGGCACTGGCGAAGGAATGCCAGAGTTAAAAGCCCTAGCGGAGGACTGCTAGGCGCCAGGCGAAGGACAGTCTGGGACTGAAGACCTAGCGAAGGAATGCTAGGCACCGAGCGAAGGGCAGCTCGACATCCAAGACCTGACAAAGGACCGTCAGGCAAAAGTCCAACCAAAGGAACGGTTGGCATCAGGTAATTTCTCCCGAGAGGAGTAGGTGAGGACGCGTTCCCCGTCGATGGAACAGTAGGCGTCGGTTCGACCTAGGGCTCAATTTAAGAGACCAAAGTCAGAACCAAGACAGCTAAGGCTGTATAAAATAATAATTAATTGTGTTTTGAACTAACCCTGGATGCAGGACCAAAGGAACGTGTGTCTGCAACTCAGAGAGCCTCAAAGGAGTGAGGCAGCAGCTGAGTAAGGCGCCCTGAGTATCCAGGGCGCCCTCAAGGTGAACCAGAACCAAGCGAAGCAAAAAGGGCTTCAGCTGCTTACTGGGCAAGGCGCCCTCAGCAGCGAAGGCGCCCTCGTCAGTGAAGGCGCCCTCAGCAGCCAGGGCGCCTCCGTGCCCAAGACTGCGAAGCTTCAGCTTTATCCACAGCGAGATTTCTGCACGGAAGAAGTCAGCGAAGGCGCCCCCACGGTCAAACTTAATCCCTGTTCGAGCGGGATAGAAGTTGACCGAGCGATCTGCGGATCGCTTGACACGTGGCAGGGCGCCCCCGACGTCCAGGGCGCCCCTGGGTGCTATAAATAGCACCCAACGCCCAAGCCTTCGATATAAACTTCGTACCAAAGCTTCCACGCTCTTCTGTGCTCACGCCTTATTCCAGAAACTGCCCAACTCGAGCGACGACGTCCTGCTGCTCCGGAAAAGTTGACCCACAACCGGACGTCGGTAACAGAAGAAATTTTTTATTAAAAGTCTATAGTGCTATACTTGTAAATCTCTTTTTGTAAACTGATTTTGCGTTCATATAGAATTGCCCAAAGTAAACGATCAACGATCGTGGGCCTTGGAGTAGGAGTCGAACTAGGCTCCGAACCAAGTAAAAAATACTGTGTTCGCGTGTCTTAATTTCTTTCCGCTGTGCAAATTGCTCTTTTTATAAATTCGAAAAGTTTGTCGATATTCACCCCCTCTATCGACTCTATCGATCCAACAAGTGGTATCAGAGCGGGGTTATTCAAACTTGGTGCAACCACCAGTTTGAAAATTTCTTTTCGGATTTTCGAATTTTTTTTATATATTTTTTTTTCATTCGATTTTTTTTGTTAATCGAGGTTGGTGCAACACCCCTCGATATTTTATTTTCTAATCCAGCACTACTAATCCAAGACCTAGTCTTGGAAAATTTGTTTTTCTGTTAATTGTTTGTTACAGATGGCCATGCAAGAGGGATTCAGTACCGCCAGACCTCCACTTTTCAGTGGAGAAGACTTTTCTTACTGGAAAAGTCGGATGGAGGTCCACCTGAAAACTCAGGTGGATATGTGGATCATCATCCAGTCCGGTCTGGAGATCCCCCGAAACGCTGAAGGACAACCACAAAGCTACTCCGAATGGGACAACTCCCTTAAACGCAAGATAGAAGCCGACGCAAAAGCAACACAAACCCTACAATGCGGGCTGACAAAGGAAGAGCTGAACCGCGTGGGCCCCTTCAACGGTGCAAAGGAGCTGTGGACAAAACTGATTGAGCTGCATGAAGGGACTTCAGATACTCGGATCAGTAAGAGGGATCTGCTACTAAACAAACTCTACACCATCAAGATGGCCGAAAACGAAACAGCAGCCCAGCTCCACGCAGAATCCAAGAGGTAATGAACGGTCTTCACACAATAGGTCACAAGGTTGAAAACCGTGACCTAATAAGGTATGCTCTAAACGCCTTCCCTAGAAACACCTTGTGGGCATCTATGATAGATGCATACAAGGTCTCTAGGGATCTTTCTAAAATAAAATTAGACGAATTATTTTCTGAACTAGAACTGCACGAACAAACTAACACCAATATGGTTGAGAAAGGTATTGCTTTTCTTGCAGGCAAGACTGGAAGGACAACGAAGAAGAAGCCTGAACCTGAAACCGAATCTAACTCAGACTCAGATTCAGAAGAAGAAGAAAGAGATCAAACTAAGCTGGTCCGGCTCGCTCGAAGCTACTACAAGGAGCTGAAGAACCGAACCAACAAACGAAAAACCGGCCGAAGAAAGGACGAACCAACTGAACCAGCAAACAAGCCCAATGTGACCTGCTACGAGTGCAAGAAAAAGGGCCACTACAAGTCAGAGTGCCCTAACCTAAAAGAGACTAAAAAGCCGAGAAGAAAGAAGACACTGCAAGCAACCTGGGACGAGTCTTCCTCAGAAGAAGAAGAAGAAGCACCCCAGTCCAACCTCCTAGCTCTGATCGCCTCAGATAAAGTCGAGACAGAATCAGAATCAGAACAAGAGGACGCAAGCTAACCTTCACAGAAGACGGAGAAATTAAGGGTAACAGGTTTTAATAAATCACAATTAAGTGAACTAATTTCTTTCCTTTCTCGAGATTTGGTAAAAGCCAAACTCCGGGTCGAAACCCTCTGACAGGAAGTAAAACTCCTGAAAGAGGGAGCTGACTCTAAACCCTTAACCGAGAAGGTTCAGGAAGGAACTCCTACTCAAGTTGAAAAACTTGAAAAGGAGAACTCCTCCCTGAAAACTCAGGTTAAGGATCTTAGATCAGCTTTAGAACGATTTACATCTGGTTCCAAGGGTCTTGACATGATCCTTGGAAAACAGAAATCAGTTCTAAATCGATCCGGACTTGGCTACCGAATCAAATCCGACAAAGATCATATTTGACTGTACTGAATCAGTCCAGAGGAAAAATTCAAGCATGGGTACCTAAACTATGCCCTGAACCAACCTACTGGATCAAATCAGTATTGGATCCCCAAGGACAAGATTCACATCTTGCCTAACCATCACCGTGACTTTAGTCCAGGGGAGCCAAACTGAAAACTATATTCATTATTAGATAAATTGTCTTTTGATTGTTTGCCTGTTTATTTAATTTCTGCAATTTACCATGCTTAGACATAGGATAGTTTAAGGACCAAACAAACTTAACTGAAACTTGAAAACATAGTATTGGGTGGAGGTGAGATGATAGTACGTTGGGGAAACCAATTCTAATAAAATCAAGTGTACTTGGTCTCTTTAGACTGGTGAAACCAGCCGAAGCTACCGATCCAAAATCCAAACTAGTTAGACCAGAAATTTTTCAAAAAATAATTTTGAAAATGAAATTTCTTTAAAAGGCTTTGTCAAGGAAAGGGTGGATGATCCCATAAGGCTTCGGCCAAAGAAGTCCTAGTGCCTCGCCAAGACCTAGAAGTCAATTTTTGAAATTCAAATTCAAAATAATTTTTGTCAAATTTGAATCTAACACAAAATTTTAGCTAAGTGTAGATGTAAACATCTTTTCGAAAATATCAAAATTAAGTAATTAGGTCTTCAAAATTTAATTGTTTTCAAAATTAATCAAAATTTTTAAAATAATTTTAACTATCAAAACCTGTCTCACAAAACCTATAAGGTTAACGTGATTGAAAACCCTAGATTTGGGTGAGAGACTAGGCAGTGAAACTCAATTTATGCTATTCCTGATTCTAATTGGATCCAAATCAAGAAAATTCTTTATGCGTAGGAACATAAAGATTTGGACCAATGGATGTTGGATAGCGGTTGCTCCAGACACATGACTGGAGACAAATTGAAGTTCACCAAGCTCAAACTCAAAAACCTAGGCTCAGTGGCATTTGGCAATAATGCTACACTCAAGGTAATTGGGTCAGGTAATATTGAGCTTAAATCTGATTTCATTATTAAGAAAGTTCTATTGGTTGAAAACTTTAATTTTAACTTGCTTAGCATAAGTCAGTTATGTGATTCTGGTTATATAGTTACCTTCAACAATTCCAACTGCCTGATTAGAAATGAACAAGACTCAGAAATCATACTTAAGGGCACTAGGAAAAACAATGTATACACTATAAATCTTCCCCTTATACCCAAATGTATGTTAACACAATTAGAACAAACAAACCTCTGGCATAGGAGATTAGGTCATACCAATGTAAGAACTATATCAAAAATTACCCAACTTGGCTTAATCAAAGGTATCCCCAAAATCAAAAATAATGAAAACCTAATATGTGAATCATGTAATCAAGGCAAACAAACCAAATCCAATCACAAACTAATTCAGTCTGATTTAACTCAAACCACACTTGAGCTCCTGCACCTTGACCTATTTGATTCACATGGAGCCAAATCACTAAGCGGGAACCGATACTGCTTAGTAATAGTTGATGATTACTCTAGATTTACCTGGGTTAGGTTCCTAAAAACCAAAGATGAAACCCTAAATCTATTTATTGAATTCTGTAAACTAATTGAAAATCAAAACGACACTAAAATAAAAAGACTTAGGAGTGATCACGGGGAGAATTTGAGAATCAACGTTTGAGGAATTCTGTAATAAATGGGTATTTACATGAATTTTCATGTCCTAGAACCCCCCAACAAAATGGGATAGTTGAGCGAAGGAATAGAACATTACAAGAAGCCGCTAGGGCTATGCTCAACGAATTTAAACTAGCAAACCAATTTTGGGCAGAAGCAACTAGTACAGCCTGTTATATCCAAAATAGGGTTTTGATTAACAAACGACACAACAAAACCCCCTATGAACTGTACTACCATAGACTCCCAAACCTACATTACCTAAGGGTCTTTGGGTGCAAAGTCCATATCCTAAACACCAAAGACTATTTAGGAAAATTTCAATCCAAGTCAAACCCAGGTATTTTCCTAGGATATTCAACCACAAGTAGAGCCTATAGAGCTTTCAAAACCCAAACAAACTAAAAATTGAAGAAACAACAAACTTAATTTTCGATGAAGAAATCAATTCAACATCTAATCCAGACCCAATTTCATCAAACTCTGACCAAGAAAATAATGAACAAATTATTGAACCA
>JAGFNQ010000566.1:35416-99070 GCA_024364735.1 Boesenbergia rotunda | reverse complement strand
GTCCATAAAGAACACCATTTAAAGTTATGTAACAACAATTGTTACTAAAAGTTAAATGGTAACCCTTTTCATTCAAGCATGAAATAGATACAATGTTCTTTATTAACGAAGGAACAAAATAACAATTATCAAATTCTAAGACAAGTCCAGTAGGGAGCTTTAGCAAATATGTTCCGATGGAAATAGCAGCAATCTTTGCTCCATTCCCAACTCATAAATTCGCTTCTCCCTTGACGAGTCTTCTTCTATTCCTTAGCCCCCGTAAGTCATTACATATATGTGAGCTACACCCAGTATCAAGTACCCAGGTGTACGAGGAAATAGAGTGACATTCAATAACGAAGATGCCTGAAGAGGATGGGGCATCGGATGCCTTCTTCTTCAAGGACTTAAGATAAACCTTGCAGTTTCTTCGCCAGTGGCCCTCCTTGCCACAGTAATGGCAAGTGCCTTTTCAATCCTTTTGTCCTTAGTTAACTTATTAGTGTCCAAAATGGAACGCAAATTCAGAGAAGAAATGATCAGGTGATTATCCTAGAAATACAAATTGAGGTTATATGATGAGAAGAATGCATCAATATACATTAATTAAATCCTATTTATTTTTTGAATTGAATAACCCTTTTTATCAATTCGGGAGATCGTAGGAACATCTCCAAATAGGTTGATATCCAACCATAGATAAGAACAACCATGGCTGGGGCAATCAAGTTTTTCTTAGCTATGAAGGTAGGTAATTATATCGATTAAATATTACATATATGTAACTATCACATTATGCTATCAACTAATTGAATGTTTGCATAAATCATTGGGTTGTTAACTCATTAACAAGTATGCAACATTATACATAGCACCCAACTGCACCTCTCCTTACATCGACCTTGGCTGTGGCACAACAAATCGATGCTCCAAGCTTAAGGCTGACCCATTAATCAAGAAATAGTTTTAATATGGTTGGAGCTCATTCAACTGTTTAGTCAAGCTTGGATGTGTCCAACAACCAAAACTAAGGATTGACCTCTGTTTCCAACTATATTAATCATAAACTAATTCCATGGTTTGAACATGTTGAGGTTCAAGCCAGGCATGGATGTGTCCATCAACCCAAACGAGAAACAAAACTCCAGTTCTAACCATATTAATGGAAGGTGTTGGCCTTAATATTTTGTAAGAGGTTTTGGGTCTCATCCTTTTTCTTTTAAGCACATTCATGACATATAATTATGTCATATTCTAACGATTTCCTTAATAAAGTATGTATATGACTTAATTTATCAAGTCTCATTAATTGAATTAGGAACCAGATTTCCTAATTCTAATTTCACACTTTAATCAAGGAATTGTTTTGGGAAACAATTTCCTAAATTGTCATAACCAATTTCGGAAATAATATGTTTAAGACTTTGATTTCTCTAAATCAAATCTTATTAAATTAAGAGACAGATTCCCTTAATTCAACCACATATTATTTTCATGAAAATCTTATTTAAGGAAATATACTACTCTATAGGAAAACAATTTTCCTAATTAATTTTGGAGACAATCATATGTAAGAGCATCACCTCATAAATCAAATATGGAAATTATCGTTTGAGAATCACCTTAAAAATTTCTAAGATTTGATCACATATTTTATTTATGGAAAATTAATATCAATAAATAACTTAATTTGGACGGCTCCCCGAGGCTCAATCCAAAATAAAAATTTATTGATAATATAATTTGGACGGCTCCCCGAAACTCAATACAAATTAAACATTTGACAATTTAAATTCAATTTTGGAAATTTAATTATAACAACTAACTTTAAATTGGACGGCTCCCCGAGGCTCAATCAAAAATAAAGAATTTTGTAAATAATTTAATTTTCAATTATGAATTTAAATGCTAATTAATATTCCCATAATTTGTCTAGACTTTCTTGAAAGAAAGTGCCCAAAATTGCGAGCTTTCCATAAATGAAAAGTTTCCAAAAAAAATTAGAATAATTGTAATTTTCTGATACAAAGAAAACTTACGTATTTCCAAAATTGGAAAATTTCCAAAATTGGAAAGTTTCCAAAAATGAAAAGTTTTCACAATTATCATAAAATTTCAGAAATAGGGATATTTCAAAAGTTTGCGAAATTTCATGAGGATTTCCAAACCTTGAAATTCCTAAATCTAAAATTTACCATAATTGAAAAGTTTCTATAATTGGAAAATTTTCCAAAATTGAGATCATGACAAAGTTTTCCGCAAAACAATTATATGATTATATCGAACACTAACCGGCTCTGATACCACTGTTCGGACCGGGTGCATGTTGACATGGATGCGAGTTAGTAATTTTAAAATAAATTACATGCAGCGGAAGGATTAGCATAAATAATTTTTCAAATTATCTAACCACACATCTAAGCATGCAACCTTATATTGTGTAGACATGATCATATGTTTAAAATTTTGCAGAAATATAAACTAATTTACTTGTTACCTCGCGTAACTCGAAGGAAGGGACGAGATCCAACTGTAAGCGTCCCTCGGAAGCTCCGCCTCTATTCGCGTCCACGCCGAGTATCTTCGGGATGACTTCGCAAAGCCACGAGTTTCGTGTTCTCGAGAACTACTAGATTCTCCGAGAATGCGACAAGAAACCAAGAGAGAAGTAATCATATCAGAAAAACTCACCTCTAAGGTTGGCCGGAATCACAATTCCGGCGAGGAGGAGGAAGATGACTTGCGCCCAATCCCAAGGTGATGATGGCCGGAGAGGAAGATCGTCTCAACGGAAGAACTTCGTCGCCTCGGTGCTTCTCCTTGTGCTCACGGCAAGAAGAAGGGAGAAGAAGGGAGAGGTCGGCCAAGAGAAAGAAGGGAGGAGAGGGAGAGAGCCCAAGCAAGAATACTTGGACTATTTCGAATGAATTCCAAGCCTTACCTTGGGTCCTTTATATAGTGGCCTCTCAACCGCCAAGTCTCTTTTTTCTTATGGAATAAATTTTCATAAGAAATTTATCATATAAATTTTCTATAACATATTCCATCATGCCAAGTCTTGATTTTATATCATGGTTAAAATCATATTTTAATTCATGATAAAAATCAACCAAGTCTCTTTTTCTTATGGAATAAATTTTCATAAGAAATTATCATATAAATTTCTTTTTATAAATTTCTTTATCATGGTAAATCAATCGATGATTGATTTTATAAAATAAAATAAACTAATCCATGGTTCATTTTAATTTCAATGAAAAATAAATTTTATATAAATTTCTTTATATAAATTTCTTTATCATGGTAAATCAATCCATGATTGATTTTATAAAATAAAATAAACCAATCCATGGTTCATTTTAATTTCCATGAAAAAATAAACCAAACCTTGGTTTATATAAAAATTTATATCATCCATAATTTTATAAAACAAACCACACTTGATTTATTTTATAAATTGAACCAAACAATTTGGTTCCCTCCCTTTGTTGTGGCCGGCCAAGCAAAGAGGGTGGGGACCCTCTTTGGCCGGCCTATCCAAGCCACGCCCCAATGAATTAAACTCATTTAATTCATCTATTAAGTCTTCAAAAGAATTAGCCATTTTACACTTCCGATGCGTCTCTGAAAAATTCAGATTCGACTTATCGTTTGGCTCAACCAAACCTAATCTCTCTTGATTGGAAAATCTAATTTTCAACTCGTTTTAAATCCCTCGGATTACTCGTAGTGCGTGTGACTAAATAGGCTTTCGATTTATGTTGGCCGTCTATAATTAACCAATTATAGAACGATCATGAGTGGCACCTAGTAGTACATTATGATCCCCAATTAATCGAAAGATCAACGGTTGACCTCAGAAACAATTCTGAAACCCTTCAGCAGCTATAATGAATCGTTTCCCATTCCCTTCACCATATTATACCCACTTAGTTCAGGACATGGTCTATGTGTGTCAGTCCCCACTAGGCTGACTACGTCACACCTAGCCCAAGTAACGTTTTCTCGTCCTACGGATTCTAATTACTCTCATGTATTTAAGAGATTCATACTCTGAACATGTCATGCTTTGGCCAGAGGCTTCGAGTAATAATCCGACGATAGGCCTTGGGTATACATCTCCTCGCAAGGAGTGGTGAATCCTTTGTAGGCTGTTCAAACATCTTCAGGCACTTCGACTTATACCCAATCATCCTGGGTCTACACCTCCTTGGAGATGCTTGCTTAAGCTGTCAAAGTATATGTCTCCATGACCAAGATGACTTGAACACCGCAAGTCAAAGGAACATCGCACTTAAGCTGCAGTAAGAACTTCACCGACATATCTATATGTAGACTACCATATGAAGTTTTACAGTCAGTCACTCCAATGAACTAGTTCCCTTAACTAGCATTCATGTTTATCTCCGGACATCCCAATGTCACCAGCCAGTGAGAATCAGCTGATTAGAGAATAACCCATGCTAGTCTCAACAGAATTGATAGTGTCCGTATTTATCAATTCATCGACTAGGGACAATTTCAATACTTCACAATTGCACATGTAGAGATAATCACTAGTTGTGAATTCATCACAAATTCTCTCATGCTGTGAATTGTATTGCGGACATTCAGTAAACGAGTTTAAGATCTCAATCAAATACATAAACATGTATACTCAAATAGTGAATATTCATTTATTAAAATAAATGATTACAATCATAAGGTGATTGCCTTAGGATACTTTTCTCATATCACTAACACAATCAATATAGGTGATCCCTGGGGCTCAGTGCAATCCCCTACACCTACAGAATCGTCCCCAACTACGAGTGAATCAGATAAAATCTTCAAATCAGCCCCTCTATAGCTAATACATCCTCAGCCTCATCTGAAATAAAATAACCTCTGTGAATACCAAGTGAAACTCTATCAGCAAATAAATCCGCATCAACTAACTCATCTAAAATATCCATGCTCATGATAGAATGATCCTCTCTGGGGTGCTTCATAGCATCAAAAATACTGAACTGTACCACTGTGTCTCCTATCTCCATAGAAAGTGTGCTTACATATACATCAATCTTCGTCCTTGCAGTCTTCAAAAATGGTCTCCCAAGAATAAGAGGAGATCTATGTGCTAGATAATTCCCCTCCATGTCTACGATATAGAAGCCCGTAGGAAAAATCAATTCTTTCACCTTCACTAATACATCTTCAATGATTCCAGCTAGGTGAGTCTGACTCCTATCTGCTAGCTGAATAACCACTCCTGTAGGTTGCATAGTTCCAATGCCAAGCATCTGAAAAACTGATCTAGGCATCACATTAATAGAAGCTCCCAAATCTAACGTAGCATCATGAAAAATACTCCTCCCAATCTCACAGGACACAGTAAAAACTCCTGGATCTTCACATTTCTGGGCAATTGAATGAATAAGGGATGAGACATTATTTTCTAAATTGACCAATTCATTCCCCTTTAGCTTCTTCTTGTGCACACACAAATCCTTAAGAAATTTAGTATACTTAGGAATTTGCTTGATCATGGTCAACAATGGCACATTTATTTCCACCTTACTAAATAGTTTCACCAGCTCTTGATACTCCTTTGCCTTCTCCTCCTCCACATTCTTTTTAGCTTTAATCTTACGCTGTGAAAAAGGTAAAGGGACTCTTGTTTCCTCCACTTGAGGTGAAACTTTTGGAAGTGGGTCTTGAGCAGGAATTTCAAGTGGAGTAGCTGCTGTAGGTGCACTTTTTTTACTGATTTCTTCTTGTTCTCTACCAAAATCACAGGATCAATAGAAGAAGGGCTTAGGCATGAACTAGGGTCACTTCCAACTATTATAGAATCCATTTTGGGGCTGTTCTGAGCTAGAAAACAAGTTGCTAAAATTTTTTCAGAAAAATCAACCCTTTGAGTATTTGGACTTGAAGCAACTCTCCCACTCCTCAAAGTTATTACACTAACATTTCCCTTAGGATTAGGAGTTGCTTGAGAAGGCAATTGACTCGATCCTTGGGCTTGCATTTGATTCATTCCACTTGCAAGTTGACCAATATGTCTCTCAATGTTTTGAAAAGTGGAATCATTCTTTTGTTGCCCTTGTTGTTGTTGCAAAATTTGTTGTTGTTGGAGGATTTGTTGTATCATCTCTCCAAGCCTTTGTTGCTGTGCATTAAACCCACTAGAATTCCCATAACCTCCTTGATTAGCATGAGACTTTTGTTGGCCTTGAAATGAAACATTAGGTTGTTGAAAACCTTGAGTTTGCTGTGAATTCTGAAAATGAGGTTGTTGGGGCTGATTAAATGAGTGAATGGGCTGTTGAAATTGCTGAAAAATGGCTTGAGAACTAGGTGGATGTTGCTGGAAATTATTGCTCTGAAAATTCTGATTTTGAGGTTGAAATTGTTGATTGAAAGGCTGAAATTGTTGGGGCTGAAAATTCTGATTTGAAGGCTAAAAACATTGATTTGAAGGCTGTGAACTTTGATTTGAAGTCTGTGAATGATGAAAAAATTATTGAAAATTTTGAATTAGTTGAAAACCTTGCTGATGTTGATGAAAACCTTGCTGATGTTGATGAAAACCTTGTTGATTTTGTTGATAAGGTTGCTAAAATGGTTGAAAAGGCTGATTACCTTGTTGAAAATTCTGGAATTGCGTCTGAGGTTGTTGTAGGGGTTGTTGTGATGTGTTTTATTGATAGAAAGAATTTTCATACTTCAAATTAGGGTGATCTCTCCATTCCGGATTGTAAGTAGATGAATATGGGTTATTTCTTTGTTGGAATTGGCCTCCTCTAGTCAAAACAGCTAAAGATTCATCTTGTTGAAGATTAGGACACAAATCTGAATTATGCTCTTGACTTGAACATATACTACACACTCTCATAACCAGATTTTGAAAAGAAGCTACTGGGAAGTTTTGAGGTTGGTTCACATTATTCAAAGTCATTTGCTTCACCAAAGAGGTTAACTCCAACAATGAATTCTTGATCTCTTTTTGTTCATTTGAAACCATTTGAACTTCATTTACCCCTCTAGTAGAAAGAGCCCTACTTCCAAATTGTTGAGAGTTCTCCGCCATATTTTGAATCAATTCTCTAGCTTGTTCTGGGGTCTTGTTCACTAAAGCTCCTCTAGATGCAGCATCAATCATGATTCTATCCATTTGAAGTAGACCTTCATAGAAATACTGAATAAGAAGTTGCTCACTTATTTGATGTTGTGGACAGCTTGAGCATAACTTGTTGAATCTCTCCCAATAATCATATAAGGTCTCTCCCACCACTTGTTGAATACCACAGATGCTCTTTCTGATAATAGCAGTTCTTGAAGCTGGAAAATACTTCTCTAAAATTGCCTTCTTCATAACAATCCAACTTGCAACATGTCCAGTAGGCAAGTAATAAAACCAATCTTTAGCTGCTCCAGTCAAAGAAAATGAAAATGCCCTTAATTTGATGTCCTCTTCAGAAATCCCTTGAGGCTTCATAGTGGAGCACACTACATGGAACTCATGCAAATGTCTATTAGGATCCTCTCATGATTGTCCCTGAAACATGGGAAGTAGATGAATTAGGCTTGATCTTAGCTCAAAATCTCCAGCTAACTCTGGATAAACAATACAAGAATACTGAAATGCATCATCATGGGTTGCAAGCTCCTTCATAGTCTTCTGATGTTCTACCATAGGACTGCTTGAATGAGTAGGAATATTTTCAATAGCTTCTGAAACTCTTCCTTGATTTCTCCTAGCTCTGAAAGTTCTCTCAATCTCAGGATCAAACTCCACAATATCACCACCTGCAGTCCTGGTCATAAAACAAACAAAATGGTAGCAAATGTATATAGAAAGCTAAAGAAAATGAAATAGATTCAGAAAATATGAAACGAAGCACAAGCTCAAATCAAACAAACTCAACTAGTGTTTTCTCCGGCAACGACGCCAAAAATTTGATGGGCCCATAATCAGTGTCACGATGAGCCTCAAATTTGAATATATAAATTGAAAACCCTTAGCTCACAAAACTAAGTGTAGTATAGGAGCCTCAAGTCGTATTTTTCCAATGACTAGTTAAGAATGCTTAATTCAAGCTTGAATTCGTCGTTTTATGTTTTGGGTTTTCAAGTAAGATGAGGGTTTTTGCGAATATGAATGAAATAACAGTTTGAAACAGAATAAACTCAGCTAAAGTAGAACTAATTCGAATATTGCAGAAACTACACTTAACCTATTTGACAACTGAGCAATTAAATTCAAAACGATGGAATAGAAATTTAAGAACTAAACTTGAATGCAGGGAACTAATTGCATAATAGTGAAAACTAGAACAAAGCAAGCTAAAGAAACTTAACTAAAGTGTAGTTTGATACAAACCGAAACAACTTGAAGAAATAAGTGTTTAGAACAAAAATTTTCCTAAATTGAACATCAAATCAGTCCCTTGCCAAGATTTCCCCTTGTCGTCACACAAAAGCTAAGCTAGAACCCCTCTAGCTTAAAAATCAGCGAAGAAAAACTCCCTTGATCAGTTTGTAATGGATTGGTGCGTATTGATCTTCCTGATCGGTCATGGGACCGATCAGGACTTCTTCTGATCGAATTGGAGACAGATCAGAAGTGTCTCTGTCCGATCACAGAGATCGATCAGTAGCTGAAATCTATCACCGAGCTCTTCTTTCTTGATTGGACGAACGACGACTTCGGCTCAAAAACCTTCAGAACACTTCAGAGAACCCCTCCGAATGCTCCGGCAACTCCAGTCGATGAAGATTGGGGATCAAACAAGAAGCGATCAGCAGGAATAGAGCTCCGGCGAAACCCTCACCTGAGCTTTCCAAAACAAAATTGATTAGCAAACATAACAGGAAAATTACCTCGACGATTCGAAAACTCGAAACAAAGGCTTAGATCTGATGTTGGTCGCGTGCGATCGGAGAAGAAAATTGAAGAAAACTAAGAACAGATGATGAAACTCATGACGACTGAGCTCGGGCGGAGAAGTTCTCTGATTTAATTAATTCCAATTCAAAATGAACGGCCATGATCATCCTCACTTCATCCAATGGTCAGATCATCTCGGATTGAGTCCAAACTTTCCAGATCTCCATCAATGGTCAGGATCTACTTCTCCTCAGCTTGGATCGATCAGATCTGCAATGGATGGCTTATATTACCCTTCCTTTTGAATGGATGACTTTGTCTCCTCCCGAGCTTGATCCAACGGCTAGATGACTTCTGATTTGGACCAAAACTTCAGATCTTGATCTATGATCTTGATTAACTCTATCATGAGTTTCGATTTATCAGAAGCTGATAGATGGCTCAGGTCTCCCCGTTTCATGATTGGACGTCCCACATTTATCTATCTCTTAATCCTTGTGATTGAACCCAAGTCTGAACTCAAGTTCGATCCAATCTGATCTAGGTCCATTATCGTTCAAAGCCTACAATATTAGATTCAAATTTTAATGCCAAAATATCTCAAATATACAAAGATTTGCATCCAAAGCTAAAATAGAAATAACTCATGGAGCCTAATGTAAATGCAAACTTAAGCATATAAAAAGGGATCAAAACATGGATTTGAGAGCCTAATTTGATTATCAAAATGGTAATTATCAGAAACCCAAAGTCAGAACCAAGACATCTTAGGCTATAAATAATGGCTAACATATTTTGCTTCTTATGTTTTAAAACTAACCTTGGTTGCAGGGAACGAAGGAACGTGTTTCTGCAGCTGAGGAGCCTCAATGGAGTGAGGCGCCACACTAGGGCTAGGCGCCCGGATGGATACGGGCGCCCCAGGTCAAGGCCAAAACAGAACCATCGAAGCAAACTGCCATGAAGCCTCTGGACCAAGTCAACCCAGGTGCTTGTGTTAACATAGGCACCCCTATCAGCCCAGGTGCCCCAGTGAAGGGGATAAGCGCCGACCGAGCTTACGGATAGGAGTTCGCGGAGGAGAGGCCACGTGTCAGGCGCCCCCATCGACATAGGCGCCCCTATGGCTGCTATAAAAGGGGGTTCACCCCCATGGCTTCAAACAACTTCGCTCACAATGCTCCAAGCACCTTCGTTCAAGCGCTACGCACCGACAAGCTCCGACTTCGAGATTCCAACGCCGACGACGACCCTCTGCTCCGAACATCGATCCACCTCGAGCGTCGGTAAATTTAATTTACAAAAAGTGTTACAATTTCAATTCCAATTCCAATTCTATCTCTATACTTGATGTTGTAAAAGAATTTTTCGAATATAGAATTTTCCAACATAAACGGTCAAGGACCAAGGGCCTTGGAGTAGGAGCCGACCGTGACTCCGAACCAAGTAAAACCAACTTGTGTTCGCGATTGTTTTGTTATTTTCCGCTGCGTAACTGCTCTATTTTTCTGAAAAATTCTAGATCGATATTCACCCCCCCCCCTCTATCAATTTTCTCTGATCCAACAGAGAATACTTCGCAACGAAAGGGTACTTGTGTTTGCCATCTAAAATTTAAAGCAGAGTTTTAGTATTTATGGAATATATTTAATAAAGGACTTTATAACTTCTATTATTTTATTCAGGTCCAACAACCCCCACTGTTAGAATCGGGAATTGGTTGGTAACAATTCCTAATAGGATCAAAATCCTGAATCATATAGTATGCACACAGCTGAGATGTACCTACATGCTATATTCATCAAGTAGGCCTTAACTTGCCAATCACCAATCTCTGTGACTTTCGATATACTTTTGTCGAGCTTTATATTCTCAACACTTGCCCCTCAAAACAATTGACCTTAGCTGAGCTAAACAAGTCAATGAATTTGATTTAAATTGACCCACTAATAATTATGATAAATTATAGATGTTTTGACACAAGCCCACAGTTGAGTTGTACCGACTCATGTAAAAACTCTAACTATCATCACAGTTATTAATGGAGGGCTTTCAACAAATCTTGACTTAATATTTAAGGGATTTTATAATTAATAAAATGTCTCACCATTAATTCACTTCTTGTGTGTCCACACAATATCATTACGAGATTTATATCTAAATAGTAACATGTATTTCTCTATAGGTTCGATAGATAAAATTCATTTCTACATTTCTATCTTGAAATGTTAAATCATAACACATGAGATAAATAAAAAAGAAATTCTTCGAAATCTCTCGAAGCACTAATCTTCAAAATTTGAAGAAGAGGTTTTGAACTATATGATCCAACCACGATTGGCTCTGATACCACTGTTAGGTTCTGAGCGCAGCCAAATATTTATAATAAAGCAAAAACTGCTCTTAAATCATGGGTCTTTCACTACAAAAAAAGGTACTTTGCGGCGGTTTTTGTTGAGATTTACGGCGGTTTAGGAACGACGGTAAATGTTTTACCGGCGGTTTCCAAAACCGCCGCAGATAACGGCGTCCTTAAACCATTTAGCGGCGGTTTAATTGAACCGTTGGAATAACCGCTGCCATAATATGTTTTCCGACGGTTCTCTTGGCGGTTACTTTACGGCGGTTCCATAGCGGCGGTTATAACCGCTGATAAAACCTTCCAACGGTTTAGGCTGACGAATTTTTTGTGGTAGTTTTTTCAATATTAAAACCGCCGCAAAATCTGATTTAGTGGCGGTTTGAACCACCACAAAATATCAATTACCGACGGTTCCAAAGCCGCCGTTAAATAATTTAACGACGGTTTTGAAACCGACATAAATCACATTACCGACAGTTTTGAAACTGCTACAACATCACCGCAAAAGAATTTATTGGCGATTTTGAAACCGCCGCAAATGGCAAATTCAACCGTAAATATTTTTTTGGTTTTTCTTTTCAATATTTTATTTGAAGGACAAACAAGTCAAACACTTATGTAATCTTAAAGGAAAATTTTCATAGCTATTCTTAAACTTTTAGACAAATAATTAATGTGTATATCAAATGTAATAACATAATATTGACTTGTAGTTAAATACATTCAAATATCTACAAAAGTAAATGCTAAAACAACAAAATAATAATAACAAAAAATGTCTGAAGTGAAATCTAAACCAAAATGGAGGTACACCACTGAACAAAAATATATAACATAGCAGCAGCAATTCAATCTTCAACTTCTAGTCTGTAATACTTGCAAAGTACTTGAGTAGCATAGTATTGGCTTCCAACCACATCAGTAAAAATTTGACCTGAATGAATTATGAAAACCAAGTTATACCGCTTCAAAATTAATCATTTTAGAAACAATAATGCATAGAAACAAGACGAAAATCATAGAAACAATAATGTATCAGAATGTTGCAAGGGAAGAGTAAGGCACCTCTTCTAATGACATTGAACGGAAGAGTAAGGCAATCAACAAGGGAAATACAGTTGGCACATAACCTATATGTTATGAACACTAACATAGTAAGTTTAATTGCAAAGTAGACAAATTGGACTACCACATCAAATTTATTAACTATAAATTACCAATCAATCCAAAATTAGGAATGACTATATGTGACATATGAACATCAAGCATAAAGCAACTGAAGCATCAAGCATAAAGCAACTGAACAATCTGATACAATTAGGAATGGCTATATGTGACATATGAACATCAAGCATAAAGCAACTGAAGCATCAAGCATTCATACTATTGTCAACTTCGGTTGGACATCAAGCATTCATTAACTTGAACTTCGGTTGGAACGATCATCACAGTGTTGAGCATCATGACTAGCTGAGGAAGACGGTATTACACCCACTGAGATTGGTGCACTCCCTTCATCTGGGGCCTAAAATTATGAATAGAAGATACAATTGTCAACTGAAGCAGAACTTTTTAGATGCGAAGGTTCTTTTACCATGTTTGATTGATATTGACTTTGAGAATCTGTTGATCTAGGAAGTACAACGATTATGTCCAATATGTGTATGTGTAAGGAAGCGGAAAAAAATGATGGAGAGTTGTGCTTCTTATGCCCTACTGAATTCATCATTAATAACGCAATAAATGATAAAGTATGTAGCAAAATATAGGGCAAATGACTTCCTTATTTGGTATTGACCTGAAGCAAAAGCTGAAATGGTGGAATAAAAAATGTGAACAAAGAATTTAGTGATTTTGTCAGTGATAAAAAAAAGATGCAACAAATATTCTGCCAAAGGATACATCTATCAGGTCAACACTCGGTGTGTATTAATAAATAACTAGTCTTTGGTTATGACTCAATTTGGACAAGGTAACTTATGTTAGAAAGCAAAACTTTTTAGATGGCATGTTTAACTTAATCAGCAACTTAACAGGATACCAAATATGCCATGTAGCTCAAAATATCAACCCCTTTCAAGCCATGCATAAACACTTAAGCATAGATAAATAATGAACGCACATAAGGCATAAAAAATCACGAGCACATGAACTCAAGTCAGAAAATCTACCAATTATGGAGTTTTTTATCTATAAACTCAAAGTTTCCCAACTACTAAGATTAAAATAGCAATCTCACATAAATACTGAGTATGAGTGCTCTAACCACCTACGCAAGGTTGAAAATTACAGCAATTACAGCAATCTTAGTTAGCAATTTAGAAATGCATAGCATGCATAAAAAATGAAGGGAGAGATCTAGTCAGCAAAGAGAGCATTTCCATGTCATGTCTTCTAACCAATCAAGTATCCAATTTGGATCTTAGTCTTCAAAACGAAGGGGTTTGAGTTTTCCTTATGATGCCTCTTTAAGTCGTGTTTGGTTCTGCGTTCATATTTGGGTATTCAGAAAATAAGTTTGATTCTTGATATGGCAAGATGCATATTAGAGTTTTTAGATACTCTTGAAGACTTGACATTCATTGAGGAATTTATGTATGGGACTTTTTATTTTTGTCAAATCACAAAATAGCTTATCCAAAGATTCACTAAAACTTTCTAAGTTATTCAATCTACTTTTCATGGATCTAAAATCCATCTACATGATGAAGAATTTGATTTCAAGATTGCTTATAAAGCATCAAAATAAACTAGATCACAATAAATGAAAAAATGGACATGTGGTTATTTTCTTGGACTGATGTATGATTTTTTTTCTGGACTACAGCATGGTGAAACTTTTTTTTCAAGAAAATAAACAAAACATAAATAAAATAAATAAAAGTGCTTATCAAAAGAAGTTGCAACCTTACCAAGATGATACAAATCAATTCAGTTGTTGAAGTTGTTACGTGCCTGAACCTTAATCAGTCTGTGAAATCTTACTAAGTATGTATCTCTCTTACCATTTTGCAATCTGTGTTGCACTGGATATGGTGTATATACTCTTGCCCCAAATCCGAATTTCTGTATTTGATAAAATTTTACAAATTAAATTTCTATGGATCTCAAGATGCTCTTGCACTAGATCCTGAATTTCTTGCTATTTTCTCTACAATTTGCATTATGTACAAATCCCTAGGTTCTTGCAATTCTCATTACAATTTTTGTTGCATGACGAATTGTAAATGGTCAGATAAAGGACTGAGTTCCAAATAATGAGACGGGAAATTTTATTGGGTTGATCATGATGATGGTGGCGAAATAGGAGAATTAGAGTGTATAGAGAGGAGAAAGCATTGTTGTCAAGCAAATGGAGAAATAATATGTGTGAGGCAGATCTAGAGTCGAGAATGAAGTTGGACTCTAATACCACTAGACATAACAAGAGAAAGATTGTGACTAGTAGCAAATATTAAAAATTAAAAATCAAATAAAAAGGCATTATAATTAATTGTCAGGCCAGTTAAAAAATCAAATAATCCTATTTCCGATCGACAAACAATCTATGAAACAGAAAATGGATTCTTCACCTTACGTCAGGCCAGTTAATGGTCAGGACGGATCGATAGGCAACGGGAGCGATGATAAGTACCATTTTATTGATTATTTTAGTTGCTAAAATCTATGTTTGACCCATGTTTTTCTTGCTTAATTGTGAAATTATCCTAGGTTTTAGAAATTACTTTTATTTTGGACTTAATTGCAAATCTGTACATATTTGGATTATTTGGCCACTAAATTTTTAATCTATTTTTGTAGGCGTGAAAGGTTCATGGACCTAGGGCATACTGGGTCAAACTTGAGTCGGAAGTGGACCCGGATCGAGTTATCAAGCTTCAGATTAATCTAGGCCGTCCAATTCAAAAGAGGCTAGATCTGAGCCATCTGGAACCATCCAAAGGAATCCGAGCTAGGGTTAGGGCTGATCAAGCACTGAGATCAAGATCTGAGATTTTCATCCCAATCAGAGATCATCCAACCATTGGATTAAGCTCAGAGGGATCTAGAGCGTCCATTCAAAGATCAGGTTGATCTGAGCCATCCGATGCAAATCTGGAGGATCCGATCTACCACAAGACAGATCCTGACCCCTGATCATCATCATCAAAGATTGGATTAAATCAGAGCAAGATCAGCCATTGGATTGATGTAAAGAAATCTGGGCCGTCCATTGCTAACTATTTAATCAAAAATTGGCCACAGCTCCTCATCGTCGCGCCTTCATCGCAATAGTGCCTTCTTCGTCGAGTTCTTCATTTCCTTTGCAATTTCTTAGTTTTGAAGGCGTGACCACCTCAATCTCGACCTTGGATCATCATCTGGATCATTGGAGATAGCTTCGGTGGAGAATTCAGCTCAGTTTTCATCCGGACAGAGGTGTTTGAGGGTTTCGACAGCATTGTGGTCCGATCACTTGTTTCTCATCCACAATCCATTTGCGAGCATCTGAGCCACTTGTAGGGGTTCTCAGGTGAGCTCAGATGATCCTCGAATCATCATCGCAATCCATTTAACTGAGATCGAAGGGATTCAGATTGGATTTCCCCAGCTGATGCAGTTTGAGCAGAATTGATCAAGCGAAGCTATTTTCCACTGATTTGCTGAGCTTAGGGGTTCGAGGTCAGCCTTTGCTTGACGAACAAGGAGATTTTGAGCTCGGGAAGGGTTGAGGATTAGTTCAGTAGTTAATTTTCATTGTGTTTAGCTGTAGTTTTAATTTTTGCCACGAACTCTGTTTCTGAATTTCTGTATCAGCTATTTGAGTTTGTTTCCTGAATTTTTAGCTTAATTAGGTTTTAAATCTTCAAGTTAAGTAGTTTAGTGAACTTGTTAGTGATCAATTGAAATTAAATTCAGTTTATTTCCCTGTTGATTGCTTGCGTGCCAATTTGTTAGTTGCGTATCAGCATTTAGTTTCTGCAATTCTAAATCCTTTAATTCCTGCATTTTAGATCAGCTAACCTAGTTTAATTCTGAATTGTTCTGATACTAGCTTGGTAAAATCGATCTTAGTTTGCCTTGTGAGTGCTTAAGTTTAGTTGCTCCCTGATTTAGTCTTTCATTTCTGCACACACACACACCCTTGTTTCTGAACTTAGAGTTTTTCCGCACAGCAGTTTGTTCTTCTCCAGTTCTGAATTGCATATCAAGCTAGCCTCAGTTTTCCTGTTTGCTCTTACCTTATAGCTTGTTGCATCTTCAAAGCTTTAGCATCAAAATTTTGCATTTGGGTTCAGCCAAATTGCTGCACAACAGTGTCCATTTCAGCAAGTTTCAGCATTAAGTTTGCTAGTTGTCTTTCAGTTGTAGCTTCTGAATTTCGTGCCAAGTAACTTTAAGCTTGCATCTGTTAGTTCTTTGCTTAATTAGTTACTGCATATCTGCATTTAGTATATAAAGCATTTCATTTCAATTCGGCATTGGATCTATTTTTGCGCAGCAATTGGGTTAATTCCTGCTATCCATTTTCTGCATTGTTGTTTCTGAATTCAGCATTTTCTGCAGCTTGTTTCTGCATGTGTTGTTTTCAATTTCTGCATTCCGCTCAGTTGATGCATTTGTTCTTTCCAGTTTCTATCAAGTTTCTGAATCAATCAGCCATCTGAATAGCTAGTTTATAGATTAAGCATTAGTTTCAGTTATTGGCACATGAGTTCTCTTTTTATTGTATCAAGTTTCATTTCCATTTCTACACTTGGTATCTAGGGTAGCTTAGTTACTGAGTTCGGTTGTTTCAGAAATTATGATCACTTCTTTTACTCATTTGCTTAGCATTTGGACTTCACATTCGGTTTAGTGCATTGGTAGATTAAGTTGTCCCTTAGTTAAATTCATTAGTGCATTCATATTATTAGTTAATATAGTTAAGTTCATTGCTTTTTATTGCAATTTCATTTCATGCTTGCAACCCCAAAACCCAATTTTACTTGAAACCCAAAATTCACAAATGACACATAAATACAAGCTCGAATCACACAATTTCAACTAGCCCTAGGAAAAATATGACCTGTGGCCCCTTTACTATGTTTTTATATTTTTGATTGCAAAAAGGGTTTCCAGCATTTATAAGTATATAAATTTGAGACCCACTTTCGTGACAGCTCATTTTGGGTTCGTCAAATTTTTGGCGCCGTTGCCGGGGAAGCAACTAGTTGATTTGTTTGATTTTTGCTTGTGTGCTTATGGGCATATCATTTGATTCTATTTTCTTGTGTTTTATCTTTTGTATACGGTTGCTGCCATTTTTCTTGTTTGCTTTGTGACAGGACTGCCAGTTCAAAATGTTCTCATCTACTTACCAGCAGCCGTGTCCACAATTTCAGCAGAACCAACCTTTCAATCAACCACCAAATCAAGATTTCCAACAGTCTTGTGCGAATTTTCAGCAACCAAATCAGTTTTTTCAGCCACAATGTCAACAATTTCAGTAAGGTTTTCAGCCAAGTCAACCAAATTTCCAGCAAACTCAGATTGGGCAGCCACAATTCCAGAGTTTTCAGCCCCAATTCCAGCAATTTTAGCCCAACTTTCAGCAACCTTATCAACAAGATCAATTGCCTTTTCAAGTAATTCAGCAAGGGTGTTTAGATAATCAGAATTTTCAGCAACCACCCGTCCATCAAGTTCAACCAAACCAAAATTTCCAGCAGCCTTTTGTAAGTTTTCAGCAGGGAAATAATCAATTTCAGCCTCAACCTCAGCCATGGCAGCAAGAATTTCAACCCATACAGAATTTTCAACAACCTTTTCAACATTCACAGCCATACGATCCAAATTTTCAGTTTCAAAACCAGAGTTTTCAGTCCCAACCATTTCATCCTTTCAATCAACAATGTCAACCTCAAACACAGAATTTTCAGGGCTACAATTCTCAGCAAATTCAACCATCATTCCAGCCCAATTTTCAGCCATTTAATCAGCCCATTCAACCATTTGAGCAGCCCCAACAGTTTCCATTTCAGAATGCACAGCCTACTCTTGGTCTTCAGCAGCCTTATGTTACATTTTAAGACCAACAGGAGTTCCACACCAATCAAGGAGGCTTTGAGAATCCTAATGAGAGTGAGGCTCAACAACAAAGGCTGGAGGAGATGTTTCAACAAGTCCTACAACAACAGCAAAATTTTCAACAACAACAACAGCTTTACGACATCGGAGGACGCCTTGCAAAATTGGTTGATCAATTTAATCAGATAAAAGCTCAAAGATCAGAACAATTATCTTCTCAAGCTGCTCTAAATTCTGAGGGGTATGATGGTGATCTAACTTTGGGAAATGAAGAGGTTGTGTCAAGTTTAAACACTCCAGATGCCGAATTTCCTGAAAAATTTCCAGCATCCCATTTTCCCATTCAAAACAGCCCCGGAGTTGATTTTTTATCAGTTTAAGGTGACCCTAGTGCATGGCCAAGTCCTTCTTCAAGTGATCTTGCAAATTGAGTGGAAGAAGAAGAAAAAAACATCAAAAATAGGGCACCTACAGCATGCATTCCTCTTGAAGCACCACAGGACCCTTCTCATCTTTTATTCTGTGATGATAGTGTTATGGATGGTCCTAATTTTTTTGATATTGTTGTTGCAGATATTACAGAAGGAGCATGCATAGGAGATGATTCTACAGGTGTAGGGGATTGCACTGAGCCCCAGGGACCACCACAATTGACTGGTACATTCGAAGATTCAGAGGATGAACCAGAAAGTGTAGGGACTTGCATGATGGAAGCAAGAACCCAAGGATCACCTGTTTTAGTTGAGTGTCCACCGGAACCTGAACATGAAGAGGAGATTGCACATTACCAGGAGGAGCCAATAATTACATCCACTCTTGTAGAACCTCCAGGTATTCTTCAGCACGATCAGGTAAGTATTCCTCCTATTTTTTCTGAAAATTGCATAGAGGTATCTCAAACTGATTTCATTGGTGGTGATACACTTATTGATACATCTCTTGTAAAATTTGATTGTAAAAAATTGATAGAGGTGCCTAGTGTAGAATTTGTTGAAATTGAAGCATGTAGGGATACATATCATGAAAATGCTGATAGTGAAAAATTTTTAGAAGAGCCTGAAATTGATGATGATTGTTATGATGCAGCTCTTGATATATCTGATGCTGAAAATAATTGTGAAAAATTCATTGAGGCACCTAAAGTTGATTTCATGGTTTGTAATACATTGCTTGATACATCCTTGGTAGAAAATAATTGTGAACTTTCTATTGAAATGCCAAAAATTGATTTCATTATTTGTGATGAGTTCCTGGATGCAAATTTTGTAGGAAATAATTGTGAAAAATTCATTGAGATACCAAAAATTGATTTCATTGGATATGATGCAGTTTTGGATACATTTCATGCAGAGACTGATATTATTTCATTTTTGTCTTACCCTGCACGCTTGAGAGGGGTATTACATTGTTTTGCAGGGTCTAGAAGACTTCTGGAGTGGGTGCTTCATCTGAACAGACTCAAACCTCCTGGAAAGTGTTCCAAAAAGAATAAAGAGGGAGGAGATAATTTTACTTTAATTCGAAACACTCTACCTCTTAAATGGGTCTTGTATCTAAATAACCTTCGACCACCTGATCAGATTGCTGTCAAGCTCAAGTGTGGGGGAGTGATGCACCGAAAAATTGAACAAATGAAAGAAGCTCTCTCACACACCCAGACTCCTCCACTACCACGAAATAAAAGGGAGTTTGATCTTTCTTGCCTTTTCCTTTATTGCATTTTTTCACTTTTAAAATGAGTTCTTGCTAATAAATGCGTGAGTAAAGTAGAATGAATAAATAGACATTGTAAATACCATGTTATTTCTTTTGGTCGCTTTTTCTTGCATGACTAGGAATAAATGTATCCCTCTAGGTTATTTCCATAGGATTTTAGAGTCTTTTGAAAATAAATTAAATTTGGTTGTCAAAACTTAGGGTTTGAGCTCATGGATGAAATCTTGGATGCTTGAGTACTACTTTGCTTTAGAGTCTTAATTGAAGACTTGAGATGAATTATTTTTACTTAGTGAGAATTAGCCTTATATTTGTGACACACATATGTTATTGTACTCTAGAACTTGCTTAGGTTCTTTCAAAACCATATTTCAATGATTGGATCACATCTATGGAGGCTAATCAATTTGTTTCCCTTTTCCATATTATTCTTAGCAATGATCATACTTGATACATACTCTTTTCAAATTTCCTTTCTATTTTCCTACTCTTAACCCCATTTTTCTATGGATTTGTTTGCTTGGAATATTTTCTTGATGCTACTTTGCCCGAGACGGACAAAGATTTAAGTGTGAGGGAGTGATTAGTGTTTTGGAAAAGTTTTGTATCAAGGAGGCATTTGGATCCAAAAGAAAAAAAATTTTATTGCGATGGAAGGATGGAAACAATTACATATTGAGTTGAGTTTAGTGCCAAAAAGGGAAAAGAAAAGGGCTATGGAGCATGTTTCGGCTGGCAGAATTTTCTCTTCGGCTGAATACTCAGATAGAGCTGAATTTGCAGCTGTTGTGCCAAGGAATTCGGCTGAAGAAGGCAGAAAAATTCTGAACCAAGGATTCAATTGGCACGTAAGGCAGAAATTGGTGCAAAAAGAGAAGAAACGGAAAAAAAATTCTATTTCTGTTAAGCCATCTTAGATTAGGAATTGGGATGGCAATCTGAACTATTCTGAATTGAAACTAATGCAAGGTTGCTGCAGAGTGCTGGAATCTGAAGACAATTTGAAGACAAGCTGAATTGAAGCTGAATACAAGCTGAAAAAATCTGTGCCATTACAAAAGACAATTTTGTTGCAGCTGAAAAAAAATTCTGAACTGCATTGCATTTGTTGCTGCCGAGTGCTGCATCTGAGAGCTACTGAATGATACAAGCCAAATTCGAATGAAGCTGAGGAAAAGCTAGAATCTGAAGTAGGAGAATGCAGGAAAGTTTGAAACAATTACAGCAGAAATTGGTGCCAAAGGGAAGAAAAGAAAAAAAAAATTATGTTAAGTCATCTTGGGTTAGGAATTGGTTTGGTAGGCTGCACTATTCTGAATTGAAACAAATGCAAGGGTGCTGAACAAGGATGAAGAACTGGATGATTTTGGATTCGGAAATTTAGTGCATGGAGCTAAAACTTGAAACAAAACAATTCAGAAATTGATGTAATGCAGAAATTCGAAACTTGAAGACTGATTAAAGCGCAGCTTGTTCAGATCAGTAATGGAACTGAGCAGAATTGCAAGGATTGCTGGTAAGGGTTAAGCACAGTTATTCAGTAATGAAATGCAACAAGATTGAAAAGGTGAGCTGGGAATGCAGCTGAAAAAGAAACAAGTCAAATTGGAATGTTTCCTTGCAAGTAGTTTGGTATCAATGGGAAATGAAATTAAGTTTTCAAGGGCTGTGAATCAAGGAACTTAGCATATAAATGTATCAAATTTGTATCAAGGGCATCACAGCTGATCAGAACAAAGGAATTGTGTAGCTGCTGGGATGTTTTAAATCAGAACAGAAAAGAATCAGAAAAAATTTTGTAGTACCATGGTCTCAAGTGAAGCAATTGCATTCTCCACTACTACTTGATGCTAGGATCAATTGTGTAGCTGCTGGAAAAAAAATCAGAGAATTGCAAGCTCTAAGAATTGATTGCGTTGATCTAAATTTGATACCGCAATACAGAAAAAAAAAGAAAAGAAAAGAGGGAAAAAGGAAAGTGAATGAGTGTGCCAACTAGTGAAGGTGAAGTGTATCAAGAAGAGTTGCAAGGGCTTTGAATCAAGGAATGAAGCACACAAATGTGTCACAAAGTGCTGAGAGCAACCACTGCTGGTCAAAACAAAAAAAAGAGAGAAAAGAAAGAAACAAGTGGCACAAAAAGTGAGTGTTGGCACCATGAAACTAGTGGAGAGATCATTGGAAACATCCACATCCGGATCAAAACCTTGCTCCATTTCTTTTCTGATTTTACTAGAGGATAAAAGAAGAAAAAAATCAGAAAAGAGAAGAAAGAAACAAAGTTGGCACGCAAGGTGGAAGTTGGCACATTGAGATCAATAGGGTTTTCTTCATCCAAATCAAAGGAATTATTCAAATTGGACTTCACCACACTTTTTATAGCATTATAGGACTGTAAAGAGAAGCAAAGAGCATCAAAAATATCCTTGAGCATTCAAGTCTCCCACTTTATCAATTTTCCCATTTTCTTGGCTTTTATTCCACTCCTTACCATTTTCTATGTTTTTCACTTGTTTTTGTAGATGTTGATCCTAATTATGAATAATGGTGGAGAATAGATAACAAGTAAGCCTATGGTAGTGCACAAAGCATATGTGTTTGAGTGAGCTCCACTTCCATCATCAACTTAGAACTTAAGGAGAGAGCCACCAAAAATTTTCTTTGAAAGGCTAGTGAGTTAAATTCATCTCAATGAATCATGATGGATGAAAAGGCTAAGTTGTTGATTTAAGGATGAGATACTAATCCATAGAGCTTAGATTTTTGAGAATTGACAATCTTAGGTAATTTCATTTCATTTGCTTCTAATTATGCTTAAGAAAATCTAGGGGATGCATACTTGGTAGTTTCGCGAGACGCTCAAGCTTAAGTGTAGGGAAGTTGATAAGTACCATTTTATTGATTATTTTAGTTGCTAAAATCCATGTTTGACCCATGTTTTTCTTGCTTAATTGTGAAATTACCCTAGGTTTTAGAACTTACTTTTATTTTGGACTTAATTGCAAATCTGTACATATTTAGATTATTTGGCCACTAAATTTTTGATCTATTTTTGTAGGCATGATAGGTTCATGGACCTTGGGCATACTGGGTCAAACTTGAGTCAGAAGTGGACCCGGATCGAGTTATCAAGCTTCGGATTAATCTGGGTCGTCCGATTCAAAAGCGACTAGATCTGAGCCATCTGGGACCATCCGAGGGAATCCGAGCTATGGTTAGGGCTGATCAAGCACTGAGATCAAGATCTGAAATTTTCATCCCAATCAGAGATCATCCAACCATTGGATTAAGCTCAGAGGGATCTAGAGCGTCCATTCAAAGATCAGGTTGATCTGAGTCATCCGATGCAAATCTGGAGGATCAGAGCTACCACGAGGCAGATCCTGACCCCTGATCATCATCATCAATGATTGGATTAAATCAGAGCAAGATCAGCCGTTGGATTGATGTAAAGAAATCTGGGTCGTCCATTGCTAACTATTTAATCAAAAATTGGCCACAGCTCCTCGTCGTCGCGTCTTCGCCGCAACAGTGCCTTCTTCGTCGAGTTCTTCGTTAGTTTGAGCAGAATTGATCAAGCGAAGCTGTTTTCCACTGATTTGCTGAGCTTAGGGGTTCGAGGCCAGCCTTTGCTTGACGAACAAGGAGATTTTGAGCTCGGGAAGGGTTGAGGATTAGTTCAGTAGTTAATTTTCATTGTGTTTAGCTGTAGTTTTAATTTTTGCCATGAACTCTATTTCTGAATTTCTGTATCAGCTGTTTGAGTTTGTTTCCTGAATTGTTTAGCTTAATTAGGTTTTAAATCTTCAACTTAAGTAGTTTAGAGAACTTGTTAGTGATCAATTGAAATTAAATTCAGTTTATTTCCCTGTTGATTGCTTGCGTGCCAATTTGTTAGTTGCGTATCAGCATTTAGTTTCTGCAATTCTAAATCCTTTAATTCCTGCATTTTAATTCTGAATTGTTATGATACTAGCTTGGTAAAATCGATCTTAGTTTGCCTTGTGAGTGCTTAAGTTTAGTTGCTCCCTGATTTAGTCTTTGATTTCTGCACACACACACCCTTGTTTCTGAACTTAGAGTTTTTCCGCACAGCAGTTTGTTCTTCTCCAGTTCTGAATTGCGTATCAAGCTAGCCTCAATTTTCATGTTTGCTCTTACCTTGTAGCTTGTTGCATCTCTAAAGCTTTAGCATCAAAATTTTGCATTTGGGTTCAGCTGAATTGCTTCACAACAGTGTCTATTTCAGCAAGTTTCAGCATTAAGTTTGCTCGTTGTCTTTCAGTTGTAGCTTCTGAATTTCGTGCCAAGTAACATTAAGCTCGCATCTGTTAGTTCTTTGCTTAATTAGTTACTGCATATCTGCATTTAGTATATAAAGCATTTCATTTCAATTCTGCATTGGATCCATTTCTGCGCAGCAATTGGGTTAATTCCTACAATCCATTTTCTGCATTGTTGTTTCTGAATTCAGCATTTTCTGCAGCTTGTTTCTGCATGTGTTGTTTTCAATTTCTGCATTCCGCTCAGTTGATGCATTTGTTCTTTCCAGTTTCTGTCAAGTTTCTGAATCAATTAGCCATCTGAATAGCTAGTTTATAGATTAAGCATTAGTTTCAGTTATTGGCACATGAGTTCTCTTTTTATTGTATCAAGTTTCATTTCCATTTCTGCACTTGGTATCTAGGGTAGCTTAGTCACTGAGTTCGGTTGTTTTAGAAATTACGATCACTTCTTTTACTCATTTGCTTAGCATTTGGACTTCACATTCGGTTTAGTGCATTGGTAGATTAAGTTGTCCCTTAGTTAAATTCATTAGTGCATTCATATTATTTGTTAATTTAGTTAAGTTCATTGCTTTTTATTGCAATTTCATTTCATGCTTGCAACCCCAAAACTGAATTTTACTTGAAACCCAAAATTCACAAATGACACATAAATACAAGCTCAAATCACACAATTTCAACTAGCCTTAGGAAAAATATGACCTGTGGCCCCTTTACTACGTTTTTATAATTTTGATTGCAAAAAGGGTTTTCAGCATTTATAAGTATATAAATTTGAGACCCACTTTCGTGACAGCTCATTTTGGGTCCGTTAAGCGACTCCAAGGACTGCGAGAGCCTCAAAGCAGGCGGAAGCACGATATTGGAGGTAAGAATAGCGAGCGACAGCTGAATACCACAAGATTCGTGGCAGGCGTCAATGGTGGCTCCGCGAGCAGAAGGGCTGTCGATTCAAACAGCAACGTGGTAACGGTGATCGCCAGTTAACAGCGAGCGCCGATTCGAATAGCAACGCGGGTGTTGGTAAAGAGCGTTGGAATTTGGGGGCAATTGGTAGGGTTCCAGTCGGGCTCTGGCCTGTGCTCGTGACCTGTTTAAAAAAATGGCACCGACAGCTCAAGTGACCCCGCGAGCTCAAGAACGTCGGCGTGCAGATTGTCAGGAAGATGGACACCTACAGCTTCCTCGACGTCACCTTCACCAACGGGAGGCTGGAGATCCCCCGGATCCGATCCTACAACGTGTCGAACACCATCCTGTAGAACCTGATCGCGTTCGAGCAGTTGGAGAGAGTTGTTTGCGGCGCTGGGAGAGAATAGGTTTACTGCTGCGTGCGTGGGTTAGGAGAGGAGAGGAGAAGTAAGGGTTGCTGCTGCTGCGTGCATGCGTTGTATCGGTTCACTTTTGATCTGAGCCGTCTGATTTAAGTGACGAGGAAGATTGATCTTGACCATTGGATTTAAGTGAGGAAGGGGATCTGAGCCGTTCATGGATGTGATTAACATATGAGAAGATCTGACCGTCCATTTGGTTAAGGGATGGAATTTAAATCTGAACTCTTAATTCAAATTTTTCATTTTTTTTCAATTAGCAGCGGTTAAGGAAAATTGAAACTGCCGCAAATCATTAAACCGCCGCTAAATAATTTAATTTGTTACGGTTAATGTAAACCGCAGGAAAACACATAATATAGTGGCGGTTTAGCAAACCGCCGCTAAAAAATCGCCGCTAAGCACCACTTTTCTGGTAGTGTTTTCGTGGTACATATAGTTCTAAACAAAATGATGCGAAAACAAGCATAAACTGAAAACATACCTTGTAATCTTTTGCTTATTTGTGAATAATATCACAAACAGATGAGAGCCCCACGTGTGACTCCTCTAGTGGTATGCACACGCACAAGATCACGAACTAGATGATCCATTAGGTGCTAGCCACTTGGATCGACAGAATTCTTTCGGATGCACTACGGATCTGGAGATGTGTCGCCAACTAGAGAAGAAGTAGGCTGCCACAGGCTTCCTAGGAGAGATGAAGAGAGCTCGCACAAGAGAGACCATAGAGAAGACCCTTAGACCAGCTCCGGTCTTCTTCCAAGGATGGCTATATATAGCCTCCAAGGAAGATGAAGAGGCATAACTCTTCATGTTCTCTATTAATTATAATGAATGCAACTCTTTAAATTCTCCATTAATATTCATTAATAGAGACTTTTCATATTCTCCATTATTGCCATAATAATTGTGATTCTTCAAATTCTCCAAAGAGAATAAGAGATAAATTCTACACTCTCTTCTCTATATCAAATAAATCCATATTTGATCTTGATCCGTTCTAGTTTTCTATATTTTAGAAATAATTAATAATCCAATTAATTCTTATTCAGAAATAATAAATTGATTAATTTTAGTATCCACTAAAATAATCAACTACAGATAATGTTCGCATCTATGTGAAATGTGTGCGACCCTCTAGGTTCTATACACGAAGGCAATGTAAATCCATACACAGACTAAGGTAACCATTTAGCAACAGTTTTTAGCCACCCAACATGATAGAATATTAGTTATAAACTAAAACCTCCATGAAACGATTACTATGTAATTCAATCTCTTCATCTTTATCCTACATCCTAATTAATTCGGTGCAGTATGCATCATCACCATTTAATTGTTTTACTTGATTTCCAAGATATAATAGACTCATCTTGAATGATAATCATTCCTCTCATGGCCATGGATTTCGAGTCACTAATATCTCTATCAAGCGGCCAGGATGTTAACTACCAAATCCAAGAGAGCGATGAATCCTCTATTGACTCAACACTATTCTCTAAGTTTTGTCATACACCCAATTACCGTATTAATCACAATCCGATTAAAGATTGTTTTTAACGGCATCAAAGTACATAACTCCACGCATAGAATATATGAAGGTCTCAAGTCAAAAGATCAGTTACACTCGTTCATTAAGACGAACTACCAATGATGCTTAATATGTGGTGTTCTCTTAAGCGGGTCGTGTCTAGTGTACCTCTAAACTCAAGGCACCCCCAAGTACAACATGGATATCTATCCCTCCGATCTATCTTGACCTAGTCATACTTAGCGTTGATCAAGATATCTATGTCCCCTCTATATATTGTTGGATCGAGAGAAACGATAGAGGGTGGGTGAATATGGTTAAACGCTTTTCGGATAAAGACTAGAGCAAGTACACAGCGGAATAAAAACAATAGCGAACACAGGTAGTTTTACTTGGTTCGGAGCCTAGGTCGACTCCTACTCCAAGGCCCATGGTCGTTGACCGTTTTCTGCGGGCAATTCTATACGTGCGCAAAAATAGTTTACAAGAGTTGCAATTGTAGTATAGTAAACTGAAAGAAAATAGCTCTTCGTTACCGACGTCCGGTGTAGTTTATACTTCGGTGCAGATGGACGTCGTAGACGCTTGAGTCATGAGTGGAAGGTTCCCGGAGCAAAGCGCTTTGAGTCGAAGAGCAAGTTGGCGTTGGAAGAAGTGTTGTACGAAGCCTTGGTGTCGAGGGCCCTTTTATAGCCCTTGGGGGCGCCCGGGACGTCGGGGGCGCCCCCCCACGTGTCAGCCGATCCGCTTCCGTCTCGGTCAGCTCTGATGCCTTAAAACTCGGGATCAGGCTTTGACGGGGGCGCCCGGAACGCTAGGGGCGCCCGGATTGACCGGGTCTTCTCTCATCCGTTGGCTTCACTGGGTTCTGCTTCGTTAGCTTCACCTGGGGGCGCCCAGAGCGCTGGGGGCGCCCGGAGCGCTGGGGGCGCCCAGGAGCATGGGGGGCGCCCGGGAGCACGGGGGGCGCCCGGGAGCACGGGGGCGCCCCGCCCATGAGCTGTCGAAGCCTGCCATTGCTTCATGTGTTTTGTGTTCACCTTGGGGGCGCCCGGGACACTCCGGGTGCCCTGGCCAGCTGCTGCCTCACTCCTTTGAGGCTCTCTGAGCTGCATACACTCGTTCCTTCGGTCCTGCATCCAGGGTTAGTCCAAAACACCATAAATCAATAAGATGTTAGTTTATACAGCCTTAGCTGTCTTGGTTCTGACTTTGGGTCTCCAAAATGGAACCCTAGGTCGAACCGACGCCTACTGTTCCCTCGACGGGGAATGCGTCCTGACCTACTCCTCTCAGGAGAATTTTCCTGATGCTAACCGACTCCTCCGGTTGGACTTTTGCCCAGCGGTCCTTTGCCAGGTCTTGGATACCAAGCTGTCCTTCGCCCGGTGCCTAGCATTCCTTCGCCAGGTCTTCAGTCCCAAGCTGTCCTTCGCCTGGTGCCTATCAGTCCTTCGCTAGGGCTTCAGTACTCTGGCATTCCTTCGCCAGTGCCTAGCAGTCCTTCGCTAGGACTTTAGTACCCTGGCATTCCTTCGCCAGTGCCTAGCAGTCCTTCGCTAGGACTTTTTACCCTGGCATTCCTTCACCAGTGCCTAGCAGTCCTTCGCTAGGACTTTTTACCCTGGCATTCCTTCACCAGTGCCAAGCAGTCCTTTGCTAGGACTTTTCCTGCACACTTGAGTAACATGTTAGATGACAAATAAGACTTAACTTTTGAATCCTTTTGCCATTATCAAAACTCAGGTTCGACTTGGGTGCTTTCTGCACCAACAATCTCCCCATTTTTGATTTATGGCAATCCTGGTTCAAAAAGTAAAGTTAATCAGAGCAAGTAAAAATTAAATTTTGTTCCCTCCCCTGGAAGGAATCTCCTCCTAGATTTTTCAAAACTTCGTGAGGTTTTTGAAAATAAATTCTAAGTTTAAGGATGGATTTTTACTTAGAATAATTTTCAACAGAAATTAATTTTGGTTGTCTATTTTGGAGAACTTGTAGAATTTTTAAGTTTAAATACTTAGAAAACTTAAGAAGGATTCTGAAAGCTTAAGTTTGAGTACTAAGGAAAATTTTGACGCCCTATGTTTAAAGTACTCAAAAAAGTTTTGAAAACTTTAAGTTTTAAGGTACTTAGTGAAATTTGAAAAACTTAAGTGCTTAGGTAAACTTAAGTACTTAGGGAAGTTTTGAAAAACTTAAGTACTTAGAAAAAACTTAGTACTTTTGAAAAATTTAATTAAGTACTTTTTGAATAAAGGATAGAGTTTGAAATTTTGAGAGTTGAAGAATATCTTAAAAAAATTTAAACTCTCGTTGAAGAAAAAATTTAAACTCTCTCCTTTCCTATCTCTCCCCCTTTGCCATATATCAAACACAAATAAGTATAGCAGAAACAGAATAATTAAATTGCATAAAGGAAAATAACTTGCATGATTTTGCTGTACTGAACCAATTCATGATGAGAATTAAACCAAATCAGTTTCATTTTCCTCTTTTAGGGACCTGTCTAATCCATTTAGCTACTTACTAACTGTTATAAACAGTAGTTTTCGCTAGAGTTAGTCAAGTTAAATGTTTTGTTCAAGTTAGATTTTCTAAACATGACACTTAACATGACTACTGTGTAAGTTGTATTTAGTGCCCCAATTACTGCAGATGCACTGACTTAAAGCATCTTGAATTAAGGCAAAGACCTAAGCACCTCAACCCTTTCTAAGTTATCAATCAAAAGTACCCTAAGGTGCTTGTGAGATGTTGGCTTCTAAATCTATAGGTGCATGCAGTTCTAGGGTTAGGGCCTAGGCTAAGTCCATTTTCGAAAAAGCCCTAGTTTTGAAAGGGGATAGTTTTGAAATAAAACTAAGTTGAAAAATTTGCAAGAAAAAAAACTGATTTTGAAATTAAGTAAAACAGTTTTTCAAATTCTTTTAGAAACTGATTTTTAAATCAAGTCAAGCAGTAAGAAGGTCAAAAGTAGAGTTAACCTATTCTTCTGAGCACAATCCTAATTGATAATCAAGTAGTCAAGATAAACAAGTAGTCATCACAGTCATACAAGTCAGGCATGAGTCAACCCTACTGAGTAGGGGCAGTCATCTAGATACTAGTACAATGCTAATCCAATCTAGGACGAGGGACCGGGATGATCAAAGGAGCCTGGCTGCCACGCTTTGAGAAGCGACATCATCTCAATGTATCGTGCATCGGCCACCTCTCGATCGGCTCTACGAGCGTCCATCTGCTCGATGTGATAGGCCTCGACCTCCTCTCGGAGACTGTGGATCTCCGTCTGCATCTGTGTGAAGCGCTGGTCGATGGTCGGTGGTGGAGGATGATCTATATGGTCCCGCATCTCTGCTGCAAGATCAGCAACGTCAACGTCTACCTCTTCGTCTGAGTCGATCGGAGCCCCGGCTTGCTGTCATCTCCAACTCAAAACCCCGGTGGCCGATACCTCTAGACCAGCTAAAGAGAAGTTCCTAAATCCTATCTCATCAAAATCGATCATTGCGGTTATTTCACCCACGGTAATGTCACGACCGTGGTGATGAAGGAGGGAGGTGATGATGTGGCAGAATGGAGTGCGCACTCGTCCCTGGGTCGTAACACTGGACGCAGGCAGAATAGTATGAAACATGTGTAGCCCAATGTCAATGTCAAGGTGATGGATCAAGGCATACAGAAGGAAGGCATGAAAAGGTCGCATGGTCGCAACATCTCTAGTGGAGAGTGGTAAGATACAGCGGACCAGGACTCTGTACAGGGCGTAGTCCTGTGCCTGAAGGTCAACGGACTGGAATCGTCTATCTGCGGGGAGTCTAGCTTCCCTATAGAAATAGGAGTGAAGAGTGTCTAAAGTAATGTGAGAGTAGGGAGGATCAAATGGAGGATTCCTAGGTGGATAGCAACAAAAGGTGGACTGGGAGGGTCGTAGTCCAAGGAATCGGTTTAGCAAGGTAGGAGTGATCGACAAGGGTATCCCTTGAACAGTAATGACAAACATGAGATCGTTTTGTCGAACAATGTTATTATAAAATTCTACACATAAGGATATGTTAATGGTATGAGTGCAGAATACTAGATTATCTAATTGATAGAAGTTTATAACATTCATGGCTAAGGGACATGATTGGGTAAAGAAATGTCTATTAAGATAGCTTGTTTTAATAGGCTTGTAAGTTGTTCGAGCGAACTTATTACACAGTTCTAGAGTCGGGAACCTAGGGTTGGGACTCGGTTCGGTACTGGGGTTCGTTTGGTTTGCTCGGCGTTTTCTAAGTTGAGAGACATGCATTTATAAGAAATGAATTAAGAAAATAATTCTAAATGCAAAAGGAATTAGGAAAGTAATTCTAAATGCATAAAACAAATCATACCGGGGAGGCATGGTTGAGATTGAGGAAGCACAAGTGTCACTTGATCTTCTTGGAAGGAAGGAAGGGAGGAAGGAGGATGGTTTTTGGTGTGGGAAGAAGAGGGGGTTCGGATGCCTTTTTATAGGCAAGTTATTGGGGGCGCCCGGGACAGTGGTCTCTGCCATGGCAGAGACTGGGGCTGGTTAGGGGCGCCCGGAGTGGCCCGGGTGCCCTGGTCAGGCTGATTTTGCAGCTTTTGCTGCATTGACTGCGATGGGGGCGCCCGCGTGGTTCCGGGCGCCCTGACCAAGGGATTAAAGGCAGCTTTTTGCCTTGAGAGAAGATAAAGTCATGGGGGGCGCCCGAGGAGTCACGGGCGCCCGGAGTGTATAGGAAGTGACAAATTTGATGTCCTGTCATTGTTTGACCATGGTTTAGTTGGTTTGACCATGGTTTGACTACTTTGACTATGGTTTGACTGCTTTGACTATGTTAACCATGATTTGACCATGGTTTGACTGCGTTCTGAACTATAGGATTAAACCATAATATAGGTGTTAAAGAAATTACAATTGAGTTTAATTTTGCTGTCTCACTCAATCTAGGGTTTTCAATCACGTTAGCCTTATAGGTTTTGTGAGACAGGTTTTGATAAGTAAAATTATTTTGAATAATTATTATTTATTTTGAAACATATAAATAATTTTGAAAGCAATTGAATTTATTTTGAAAAGAATGTTTAAATCTACAAGTAACTGAAAATTTGTGTTAGATTTGAATTTGACAAGGAGTAATTTGAATTTGAATTTCAAAAATTGGCTTCCAGGTCTTGGCAAGGCACTAGGCCTTCTTTGGCCGTAGCCTTATTGGATCATCAACCCTTTCCTTGACAAAGCCTTTTAATGAAATTTCATTTTCAAAATTAATCTTTGAAAAATTCTGGTCTAACTAGTTTGGGTCTTGGATCAGTAGCTTCGGCTAGTTTCACCAGTCTAAAGAGACCAAGTATACTTGACCTTATTAGAATTGGTTTCCATAACGTACTATCATCTCACCTCCACCCAATACTATGTTGTCAAGTTTCAGTTAAGTTTGTTTAGTCCTTAAACTAACCATTCCTAAGTTTAAGCATGGTAAATTGCAGAAATTAAATAAACGATCAGTCAAGAAAATTACAATCAAGAATTAAGTTTTATCTAACAATAAATATGGTTTTTAATTTGGATCCCCCTGGACTAAAGCCATGGTAATGGTTATGCAAGATGTGAATCTTGTCCTTGGGGATCCAATACTGATTTGATCCAGTTGGTTTGTTCAGGTACAGTTTAGGTACCCATGCCTGAACTTTATTTCTGGACTGATTCAGTACAGCAAAATAGAATCTTTGTCTAGATTTGGTTCTATAGCCTAGTCCGGATCGATTTAGAACCGATTTATATTTTTCAAGAATCATGTCAAGACCCTTGGAACCAGAAGTGAATCCTTCTAATGCTGATCTAAGATCCTTAACCTGAGTTTTCAGGGAGGAGTTCTCTTTCTCAAGTTTTTCAGCTTGAGTAGAGGTTCCTTCTTGAACCTTCTCAGTTAAGGGTCTAGAGTCAACTCCCTCTTTCAGGAGTTTTACTTCCTGTCGAATGGATTCGACTCGGAGTTTAGCTTTCGCCAAATCTCGAGAAAGATAAGAGATTAATTCATTTAGTTGATTTCTAGTAAATCCACTTACCTTGATTTCGCCATCTTCTGAAAAGGTCAGTCTGTCGTCGTCCTATTCTGATTCTAACTCGGTCTCGACTTCTTCTGAGGCGGTTAGCGCTAGTAGGTTCGACTGTGGGACCTCTTCTTCTTCGGAGGAGGAGGACTTGTCCCACGTTGCTTGAAGTGCCTTCTTCCTTCTATTTTTCTTGGTTTCCTTTAGGTTCGGACACTCCGTCTTGTGGTGACCCTTCTTCTTGCACTCGTAGCAGGTCACGTTGGGCTTGTTCTTTTCGTTTGCGGGTTCAACTGGTTCATCCCTTCTTCGGCTGACTTTCCGTTTGTTGGTTTGGTTCATCAATTCTTTGTAGTAGTTTCGGGCCAGTCGGACCAGCTTAGGTCGATCTCCTTCTTCGTCTTCTGAGTTTGAGTCTGAGTTAGACTCGGGTTCAGGTTGAGGCTTCTTCTTAGTTATCCTTCCAGTTTTACCTGCAATAAAGGCAATACCTTTCTCGGCCAGATTGCAGTTAGTCTGTTTATGCAATTCTAATTCAGATGCAATTCTAATTCAGAGAACAATTCATCTAATTTTATTTTCGAAAGATCCCTTGAAACCTTGTATACATCTACCATAGATGCCCACAAGGTGTTTCTCGGGAAAGCATTTAAAGCATACCTTATTAGGTCACGGTTTTCAACCTTGTGACCAATGGTGTGTACTCCGTTCATTAGTTCTTGAATTCGGGCATGAAGCTGAGCTGTTGTTTCGTTGTCGGTCATTTTGATGGTATACAGCTTGTTCAGGAGCAGATCTCTCTTGCTGATCCGAGTGTCTGATGTTCCTTCGTGCAGCTCGATCAGTTTTCCCCACAGCTCCTTGGCACTGTTGAAAGGGCCCACCCGGTTCAGCTCCTCTTTTGTTAAGCCGCATTGAAGGGTCTGGGTCGCCTTTGCATCCGCTTCAATTTTCCGTTTCAGAGCGGTGTCCCACTCTGTGTAGCATTGAGGTACTCCTTCTACATTTCTTAGAATCTCCAGTCCGGACTGGATGATTATCCACATGTCCACCTGAGTTTTCAGGTGGACCGCCATTCTGCTCTTCCAGTAGGAGTAATCTTAATTACGAGCCCGCATCCATGTCAACATGCACCCGGTCCCAACAGTGGTATCAGAGTCGGTTAGTGTTCGACATAATCATATAATTGTTTTGCGAAAAACTTGGTCATGATCTCAATTTTGGAAAATTTTTCAATTATGGAAACTTTCCAATTATGATAAATTTTAGGTTTAGGAATTTCTAAGTTTGGAAATCCTCATGAAATTTCGCAAACTTTTGAAATATCCTAATTTCTGAAATTTTATGATAATTGTGAAAACTTCCCATTTTTGGAAACTTTCCAATTTTGGAAATTTCCTATTTTAGAAATTTTCCAATTTTGAAAATATGTAAGTTTTCTTTGTACCAGAAACTTACAATTATTCTGAAAACCTATTATGAAATCTCACAATTTTGGGCACTTTCTTTCAAGAAAGTCTAGACAAATTTATGGATCATTAATTGACAATTAAATTCGAATTGGTTTTAAATTATTAACAAAATTCTTTATTTTGGATTGAGCCTCGGGGAGCCGTCCAATTTAAAATTAGTTGTTGTAATTTAATTTCCTATTTTGAATAAAATTGTCATGTTTAATTTAGTTACGCCTCGGGGAGCGGACCAAATTAGATTTACAACAAAATCATTTTTTTTTGGGTATCTGAGCCTCGGGGAGCCACCCAAAGAAAATAATTTGTTGAAATTAATAAATCCATAAATAAAATATGTAATCAAATCTTGAAAATTTTGAGGTGATTCTCAAACGATAATTTCCTTATTTGATTTAAGAGGTGATGTTCTTATATATTGTTGTCTCCAAAATTAATTAGGAAATTAGTTTCCTATAGAGTTTTCTTAAATAAGATTTTCATGAAAACAATATGTGATTGAATTAAGGGAATATGTCTCTTAATTTAATAAGATTTGATCAAAGTCTTAAACATATTATTTCCGAAATTGATTATGACAATTTAGGAAATTGTTTCCCAAAACAATTCCTTAAATAAAGTATGAAATTAGAATTAGGAAATCCGGTTCCTAATTCAATTAATGAGACTTGATAAATTAAATCACATACATACTTTATTAAGGAAATCGTTAGTACATGACATAATTATATATCATGAATGTGCTTAGAAAAGAAATGATGAGACCCAAAACCCCTTACAAAATATTAAGGCCAACACCTTCCATTAATATGGTTAGAACCGGAGTTTTGTTTCTCGTTTGGGTTGATGGACACATCCATGCCCGGCTTGAACCTCAACATGTTCAAACCATGGAATTAGTTTATGATTAATATAGTTGGAGTCAGAGGTCAATTCTTAGTTTTGGTTGTTGGACACATCCAAGCCTGACTAAACGGTTGAATGAGCTCCAACCATATTAAAACTATTTCTTGATTAATGGGTCAGCCTTAAGCTTGGAGCTTCGATTTGTTGTGCCACAGCCAAGGTCGATGTAAAGAGAGGTGCAGTTGGGTGCTATGTATATTGTTGCATACTTGTTCATGAGTTAACAACCCAATGATTTATGTAAACATTCAATTAGTTGATAGCATAAAGTGATAGTTACATATATGTGATATGTAATCGGTATAATTACCTACCTTCATAGCTATGAATAACTTGATGGCCACAGCCATGGTTGTTCTTATCTATGGTTGGATATCAACCTATTTGGAGATGTTCCTACGATCTCCCGAATTGATAAAAAGGGTTATTCAATTCGAAAAATAAATAAGATTTAATTAATGTATGTTGATGCATTCTTTATCATTCTTCTCACATAAGCTCAATTTGTATTTCTAGGATAATCACTCGATCATGTCTTCTCTGAATTTGTATTCCATTTTGGACACCAATAAACTGACTGGGCCAAACTTCATGGACTGGCTTCGAAACCTGAGGATAGTCCTCAAGGCAGAGAAGCTTGCTTATGTCATTGAAGATCAACTTCCCAACCGTCCTCCAGAAAATGCAACTCCAGACCAGTTACTGGCCTATCAGAAACATGTGACCGATTTTGAACTTGCGAGTTGCATCATGCCAATCGCTATGGTACCTGAGCTGCAAAAGCAGCATGAGCATATGGATGCTTATACCATCATCTTCCATCTTCATGAGTTATTTGACGAGCAGGCGAGATCCGAAAGGTTCGAGGTCTCCAGACTCCTCTTCACCTCTAAGATGCAGGAAGGCACTTCTGTCTCACAGTTTATATTGAAGATGTTGGGGTACATTGAGCGACTGGGCACACTCGGTTTTGCAATGGATCATGAACTAAGTATTGACTTAATTCTGCATTGTTTGCCCAAAAGTTATTCACAATTCGTGATGAACTATCGGATGAACAAGCTGGAGACTACCATTCCTGAGTTGCTCAACCTGCTGAAGACTATAGAGCCTTCTGTAAAGCAGGATCACAAGACAGAACTGTTAGTTGGTTCCTCGAAGAAAGGTTCTAAGAGGAAGGCCAAAGAACAGAATAAGGGAAAGAAGAAAAAGGCCAAAAAGACTGAAAAGACCCCAAATGGCACTTGCCATCGCTATGGCAAGGAGGGTCACTGGCGAAGAAACTGCAAGGTTTATCTTGAGTCCTTGAAGAAGAAGGCATCCAATGCCCCATCCTCTTCAGGTATCTTCGTTATTGAATGTCACTCTATTTCCTCAAACACTTGGGTACTTGATACTGGGTGTAGCTCACATATATGTAATGACATACAGGGGCTAAGGAATAGAAGAAGACTCGTCAAGGGAGAAGCGAATTTGCGAGTTGAAAATGGAGCAAAGATTGCTGCTGTTGCCATCGGAACATATTTGCTAAAGCTCCCTACTGGACGTGTCCTAGAATTGGATAATTGTTATTTTGTTCCTTCGTTAATAAAGAACATTGTATCTATTTCATGTTTGAATGAAAAGGGTTATCATTTAACTTTTAGTAACAATTATTGTTACATAACTTTAAATGGTGTTCTTTATGGGACCGGAACTTTGTGCAATGGTATCTACACGTTAGATTTATCCGGTGACATTTTCAATATCGAAGTTAGCAACAAACGTGCTCGAATAGATAATCGAATAGACTCCTATACGTGGCACTGTCGTCTTGGCCATGTAAGTAAGAATCACATGACCAAATTACACCGATGTGGAATTTTGGAATCATTTGAACCCGGTTCATTTAATACATGCGAATCATGCTTAAAAGGCAAGATGGCCAAATTACCCTTTTCCGGAAAAGGTAATCCAGTGGGAGAATTGTTTGGTCTAATACATACTAATGTATGTGGACCAATGTCAACTCTTGCAGAAGGAGGCTATAGCTACTTCATTACCTTTACCGATGATCTCTCACGATTCGGGTATGTGTTCTTGATGAAACATAAATCTGAAGCTTTTAATTCAAAGAGTTCAGAAGTGAAGTAGAGAAACAGCTTGGCAAAAGTATTAAAATACTCCGATCCGATCGGGGTGGTGAATACTTAAGTCAAGAGTTTCAAGATTATCTTAGGGACAATGGGATATTGTCTCAATGGACTCCGCCGTATACACCACAGCATAATGGAGTATCTGAGAGGCGTAACCGAACCTTGATGGACATGGTTAGATCCATGATGAATCATGCAACTCGTCCAAAATCCTTTTGGGGCTATGCACTTAAGACAGCTGTTTACTTGCTAAACAGAGTCCCGACCAAGGTAGTCTCTACTACTCCATATGAGACGTGGAATAGTAAGAAACCTCACTTAACTCACCTTAAGATATGGGGTTGTCATGCTTATGTGAAGCGGACTGTATCAGACAAACTGGATGCTATGTCTAATAAATGTCTATTTATTGGATACCCTAAGGAAACGAAGGGTTACCAATTCTATCATCCCTTGGAACAAAAGGTGTTTGTTTCAAGGCATGCTGTATTTCTGGAAAAAGAATTTCTTTTACAAGAAAACAGTGGGAGTGGCATTGAACTTGATGAAGTTCAAGAAACTCCAATAGACATTACAGAGACACCTAGTTTAGACCCACAACCAATAACTCATAATGATGAGCTATCAGTTGAACCTAAAACAACATCACCTCTTCGTAGGTCTGATAGGACACGCAATATTCCAGAGAGATACGGATTTCTCATAAGTGAATCGAACGACGTGTTACTCATAAGCGATGACGAACCTATCAGTTATGAAGATGTTCTAAAAAGTTCAGAAAGGGACAAATGGCTTGAAGCCATGAAGTCGGAAATGGATTCCATGTACGAAAATCAAGTAAGGGACTTGGTTAACCCACCTGAAGGGATTAAGCCCATAGGGTGCAAGTGGGTTTTCAAGAAGAAAACCGACATGGAAGGTAATGTTGTTACCTTTAAGGCTAGATTAGTGGCAAAAGGATATCGTCAAAAACAAGGAAATGATTATGACGAAACCTATTCGCCAGTAGCTATGCTTAAATCCATTCGGATGCTCCTGGCCATAGCAGCTCATTATGATTATGAGATATGGGAAATGGATGTGAAAATAGCTTTCCTTAATGGAAACCTGCTTGAGGATGTATACATGATACAACCTGAAGGTCTCACATCAGTTGACAAAACCAAAATATGCAAGCTTCGGCGATCCATATATGGACTGAAGCAAGCATCCAGGAGCTGGAACATCCGTTTTGATGAGACAATCAACGAGTTTGATTTCTCACAAAATCCTGACGAACCTTGTGTGTACAAGAAGGTTAGTGGGAGTGCAGTCGTATTCCTAGTATTATATGTCGATGACATATTACTTATAGGAAACGAAATATCAATCTTACAGTCAGTTAAAATTTGGTTGTCCAAAACTTTCTCCATGAAAGACCTGGGAGAATTAACCTATATCCTTGGGATTAGAATCTATAGAGATAGATCAAAACGGCTGCTTGGTCTTTCGCAGTCTACATATATAGACCGAGTGCTAAAAAGGTTTAGCATGTCAGAATCCAAGAAAGGTTACCTTCCCATCAGGCATGGGATCAACCTTTCAAAGACTATGTGTCCGCGCACAGAAGACGAGAGGATTTGCATGAATAAGATTCCTTATGCATCCGCGATAGGATCTATCATGTATGCTATGTTATGTACTAGGCCCGATGTATCGTATGCTATGAGCGTCACAAGCAGATACCAGTCGGTTCCAGGAATGGATCATTGGGCGGCTGTCAAGACAATCCTTAAGTACTTAAGAAGAACTAAGGATGTGTTCCTAATATATGGAGAAGGTGATATGGTGATACGTAGGTATACAGATGCCAGTTTCCAGATAGATAAGGAAGACACCAAATCTCAGTCTGGATACGTATTTATCTTGAATAGAGGCGCAATAAGTTGGAAGAGTTCCAAACAAGACACCGTAGCGGATTCTACCACGGAAGCAGTCTGGATCAAGAAGTTTGTCTCGGAACTTGGTGTGGTTCCAACCATTGATGAAGCAATACCGGTTTACTGCGACAACAATGGAGCTATTGCTCAAGCAAAGGAACCAAGGTCTCATCAGCGATCCAAACATGTTCTTCGCCGCTATCATCTGATCAGAGAGATTATAAGTAGGAATGATATACAAATTGAGAAAATTCCCACTGAAAGAAATTTAGCGGATCCTTTAACTAAGGCCTTGCCTCAAAACAAGTTTAAGGGTCATGTTAGAGCCTGTGGTATTGAATACCGTAGCGATTGGCATTAGGCCAAGTGGGAGTTTGTTAGTAATATGAGAGAAGTGTCCTAAGGCAATCGCCTTATGATTGTAATCATTTACTTTAATAAATGAATATTCACTATTTGAGTATACATGTTCAGGTATTTGATTGAGATCTTAAACTCATTTACTGAATGTCCGCAATACAATTCACAGCATGAGAGAATTTGTGATAAATTCACAACTAGTGATTATCTCTACATGTGCAATTGTGAAGTATTGAAATTGTCCCTAGTCGATGAATTGATAGATACGGACAATATCAATTCTGTTGAGACTAGCATGGGTTATTCTCTAATCAGCTGATTCTCACTGGCTGGTGACATTGGGATGTCCGGAGATAAACATGAATGCTTGTTAAGGGAACTAGTTCATTGGAATGACTAGCTGTAAAACTTCATATGGTAATCTGCATATAGATATGTCAATGAAAGTTCTTACTGCAGCTTAAGTGCGATGTTCCTTTGACTTGCGGTGTTCAAGTCATCTTGGTCATGGAGACTTATACTTTGACATCTTAAGAAAGCATCTCCAATGAGGTGTGGACCCAGGATGGTTGGGTATAAGCCGAAGTGACCGAAGATGTTTGAACAGCCTATAAAGGATTCACCACTCCTTGCGAGGAGATGTATACCCAAGGCCTATCGTCGGATTGTTACTCGAAGCCTCTGGCCAGAGCATGACATGTTCAGAGTATGAATCTCTGAAATACATGAGTGTAATTAGAATCCATTGGACGAGAAAGACATTACTTGGGCTAGGTGTGACGTTGTCAGCCTAGTGGGGACTGACACACATAGACCATGTCCTGAACCAAGTGGGTATAAGATGGTGAAGGGAATGAGGCACGATTCATTAAAGCTGCTGAAGGGTTTCAGAATTATTTCTGAGGTCAACCGTTGGTCTTTCGATTAATTGGGGATCATGATGTACTACTAGGTGCCACTCATGATCGTTCATTAATTGCCTTGGTACCTTTATATAGTAGCCTCTTTATCGCCAAGTCTCCTTTTAACGGAATTAATTTTTCATAAGAAATTTATCTTATAAATTTTTCAATGAATTATTCTGTTATGCCAAGTTTTTATTATAACTTAATTTATAATAAAAATAACCATGTCTCCCCTTTTATTATGGAAAGAAATTTTTTTATATAAATTTCTTTATATAAATTTCTTTATCATGGTAAATCAATCCATTATTGATTTTATAAAATAAAATAAACCAATCCAAGGTTTATTTTAATTTCCATGAAAAATAAATCTCTTAATATAAATTTCTTTATATAAATTTCTTTATACAAATTTCTTTATCCATAATTTTATAAGACAAACCACGCGCGGTTTATTTTATAAATTTGAACCAAACAATTTGGTTCTTCCCTCTTATTGTGGCCGGCCAAACAAACAGGGTGGGGACCCTCTTTGGCCGGCCAAACCCAAGCCGAAACCATACGAATTAAACTCATTTAATTCGTCCAATAAGTCTTCAAAAGACTTAGCCATTTTATGCTTCCCATGCGTCTCTGAAAAATTCAGATTCAACTTATCTCTCTTGATCGGAAAATCTAATTTTCAACTCGTTTTAAATCCCTCGGATCACTCGTAGTGCGTGTGACTAAATAGGCTTTCGATTTATGTTGGCCGTCCATAATTAACCAATTATAGAACGATCATGAGTGGCACCTAGTAGTACATCATGATCCCTAATTAATCAAAAGATCAACGGTTGACCACAGAAATAATTCTGAAAACCTTCAGCAGTTTTAATGAATCGTGTCTCATTCCCTTCACCATCTTATACCCACTTGGTTCAGGACATGGTCTATGTGTGTCAGTCCCCACTAGGCTGACAACGTCACACCTAGCCCAAGTAATGTCTTTCTCGTCCAACGGATTCTAATTACTCTCATGTATTTCAGAGATTCATACTCTGAACATGTCATGCTCTAGCCAGAGGCTTCGAATAACAATCCGACGATAGGCCTTGGGTATACATCTCCTCGCATGGAGTGGTGAATCCTTTGTAGGTTGTTCAAACATCTTCGGTCACTTCGGCTTATACCCAACCATCCTGGGTCCACACCTCCTTGGAGATGCTTTCTTAAGATGTCAAAGTATAAGTCTCCATGACCAAGATGACTTGAACACCGCAAGTCAAAGGAGCATCGCACTTAAGCTGCAGTAAGAACTTTCATTGACATATCTATATGCAGATTACCATATGAAGTTTTACAGCTAGTCACTCCAATGAACTAGTTCCCTTAACAAGCATTCATGTTTATCTCCGGACATCCCAATATCACCAGCCAGTGAGAATCAGCTGATTAGAGAATAACCCATGCTAGTCTCAACTGAATTGATAGTGTCCGTATCTATCAATTCATCGACTAGGGACAATTTCAATACTACACAATTGCACATGTAGAGATAATCACTAGTTATGAATTCGCCCGAGTCATTCACCCTGGGGAGCTCCTGTACTTTTCGTCAAGAAGAAGGATGGGTCTATGCGTCTGTGCATAGACTACAGAGCTCTGAACAAGGTAACCATCAAGAACAAGTACCCCCTTCCTAGAATAGATGATTTATTTGATCAACTCAAAGGGGCTACAGTGTTCTCGAAGATAGACCTGCGTTCTGGGTATCATCAGCTAAAGGTTAAAGAAAGTGACATCCCCAGGACGGCCTTCAGGACAAGATACGGCCACTACGAATTTGTAGTGATGCCTTTTGGAGTAACCAATGCTCCAGCAGTCTTCATGGAGCTGATGAACCACATCTTCAGGGAGTATCTCGATAAATTCGTCATTGTATTTATTGATGATATTCTCATATACTCACAGACTCCAGAGGACCATGCTACACACTTGAGGATAGTGCTGCAGATCCTTCAGCAGGAGAAGCTCTATACAAAATTCTCAAAGTGTGAGTTTTGGCTAGATCAGGTGACCTTCCTAGGTCACATTGTATCTAAAGAAGGCATTCAAGTTGATCCAGCCAAGATAGAAGCAGTCAGCAACTGGTGTAGACCCAAGAATGTCAGTGAAATTAGAAGCTTCTTAGGCCTGGCAGGATATTACAGAAAATTTGTGGAGGACTTTTCCAGAATAGCCTCTCCTCTCACAGTCCTGACCAGAAAGAATCAGAAGTTTGAGTGGTCAGATAAATGCGAGCACAGCTTCCTAGAACTGAAGAAAAGATTGACTAGTGCTCCCATCCTGACTGTTCCAGAGAGTGACAAGGCCTTTGACATCTACAGTGATGCATCCAAGATGGGCCTTGGAGCTGTCCTCATGCAAGACGGTAATGTAATAGCATATGACTCCAGACAGCTCAAGGACTATGAGAAAAATTACCCTACTCATGACCTTGAGCTAGCAGCTGTGGTTTTTGCACTGAAGCTCTGGAGACACTACCTGTATGGAGTGCAGTGCAGAATCTTCACAGACCATCAGAGTTTGAAGTACTTCTTCACTCAGAAAGACCTGAATATGAGGCAGCGCAGGTGGCTAGAGTTGGTCAAAGATTATGACTGTGAAATCCTCTACTACCCAGGTAAAGCTAATAAAGTAGCAGATGCACTGAGCAGAAAATCCTGTGCAGCACTGATGTCCCTATCATCACTGTCTCTACCACTTCAGAAAGAAATAAAGGATTTTGGAGTCGAGGTAATAATTGGGCAACTTTCTGCATTGACTCTAGAGTCAACCCTGCTTGTGGATATACAAAGAAAGCAAAGTCAAGACCCAGAGATCCAGAAGATCAAGCAGGAGATCCAAGAGGCAGAAAATTCAGAGTTTCGAGTATCAGATAGTGGCATCCTCTATCTTGGAGACCGCCTTTGCGTCCCCAATGATGAGGAACTAAGAAAGAATATTTTAGAAGAAGCCCACAGTACCCCGTACTCTATGCATCCTGGTTCTACCAAGATGTACCAAGATTTAAAGCAAAGGTTCTGGTGGTCTGGACTCAAGCGAGACGTGGCCAGATATATCAGTACCTGCTTGACCTGCCAGAGAGTCAAAGCAGAGCACCAGAGACCAGGAGGAGTTCTGCAGCCTCTTCCCATTCCAGAGTGGAAGTGGGAAGAGATATCCATGGATTTTATCACAGGTCTCCCAAGGACCACCCATGGACACGATGCAATATGGGTGATAGTGGACAGATTGACCAAGTCTGCCCACTTCCTAGCCATCAAGTTATCGCATTCGGTAGAGCAGTTAGCACAGCTGTACGTGAAAGAAGTGATCAGGCTTCACGGAGTTCCGAAGTCGATCGTTTCTGACAGAGATGGGCGGTTCATCTCCCATTTTTGGAGGTGTGTTCAGGACGCCCTAGGCACCAGACTTCAGTTCAGCACAGCTTTCCATCCCCAGACAGATGGACAAACAGAGAGAGTAAATCAGATTTTAGAAGACATGCTCAGGGCTTGTGCGTTGGACTTTAAAGGTAGTTGGTGCAAATTTCTGTGCTTAGCTGAGTTTGCCTACAACAATAGCTATCAGGCCACCATCAGGATGGCACCTTATGAGGCATTGTATGGCAGAAAATGCAGATCACCCATATGTTGGCAAGAAGCTGGTGAAAAGAAAGAGACGGAGTCAGAAATAGGCAGCCAGACTGAGCTTGTAGATGAGACCACTCAGGCTATCCAGACGATCCGCCAGAGGATTGAGACTGCCCAGAGTAGACAGAAAAGTTATGCTGACACACGCCGTAGGCCACTGGAATTCCAAGTTGGAGATTCAGTATTCCTCAAGGTCGCTCCTATGAAGGGAGTGATGAGATTTGGCAAAAAGGGCAAGCTAAGTCCTCGCTACATAGGACCCTACAAGATCATAAAGAGGGTTGGTAAGGTAGCATATGAGCTGGACTTACCAGAGGATATGTCAGCTATCCACAGTACATTTCATGTCTCTATGCTAAAGAAGTGTATTCACGATCCTAGCCAAGTGATTCAGCCTCAGTCAGTACAGATCCAAGAAGATCTTAGCTATGAGAGCAGACCGACACAGATAGTGGACAAAGCAGTTAAAAGATTAAGAAATAAAGAAGTGCCACTAGTGAAGGTCATCTGGCAGAATCAAAAGCATGAGGAAGCTACTTGGGAACGTGAAGACAGCATGAGAGAAAAATATCCAGAATTATTTTAAGTTCGAGGACGAACTTTTTATAAGGTATGGGGATTGTAACGCCCCGAAATTTCCATATTGAAGTTCTTAAAGTCCTTAGAACTATTTAAAAATGTTTTAGAAATATTCTAGATATTTTTAGGAATTTTTAGAATATTTTTATGGAATTTTCCGAGTCCGTTTAGTATTTTTATTAAAAGAAATAGAGTTTTCGGCAAAAAGTTGCCTGGACGAGTTTTGAACCCGAGACCTCCCATGGGACCAACGACTTAAGTTGGTCGGGTTAACCAGGAGCCCCAGCAGGGGTGTGCTGAAAGAAAATAGAGAGATATTAAGTTAAGTATAAGTTGAACCGAAATACCCCTGGTATAAATAGAAGAACTTAAGTGATTCTTTTATTTTTTTTTGGCAACTTCCTCTCCTCCTCACCATCCGCCGACCCCTCTTCCCCTCTCTTGGGCGAAACCACACCAAGCCCTAGGACCTTCCTCCGGTGGCCGGCCAAGGCTCTCCTCCGAGAGATTTTCCGATATTCGGGATCCCCGCGACGAGAGGAACGCGTGAGCGCGAAGAAATCTCCGAGACTCCGAGTTTCTCCGGAACCTCCGACGCCGTTCTTAGTTGTAAGTCCAAGATATCGATGTAAGTACTTCTCACCTGCAGTAAGAGGCTGTTTTCCACAAGTTTTTCCCGTTAGAAAGTTTAAAATGTAATTTTCCTTTAGTTTATGATTTTGCATGTAACTCTAGTTTAATCCATGCTTGTATAAGTTTGATTAAGTACCCTATATGAGGTTAGGGGCTAAGAAAAGTTATGAGAAAAGAAAAGAGAAGATAAAGATAAGAAAAGAAAAGGCCAAGGCCTTAAGAAATCCCCAAAAGTCAAGACTTAGGGATTTGGGCACACAAGGTGCTCGTTAAAATGCCAAGGCATTCAAGATAAGAAAAAGTAAGTATTTTATTTTCTAAGGCCAGTACCCGGCGTCCAAGGGCGTCGTTAAAGAAATCCAGGTGTCCAATTCCAAGGTCTTGGCCCTGGTAGACCAAGGTCTGCTCTATTAGGATTGGTGGCTCGCTACCCCAACCTTTTAGGGAACGCGCATAAGATGGTACTTACGTCTTAAGTGGATCCAAGTGAGTTATTATTTTCAAGTATATGCTTTAGCAAAGTTTTTCTAAAGTTTAAGGAAGTTTTCTAAAAGTTAAAGAAAGATTTAAAGTTAAAGAATTGCTAAAGTTTCAAGTTAAGCCAAGAAAAAGTGAGTTAAGACTTATTAATGCTTGAGTATGCATGTTTTGAGTTATACATGTTTTAGTGTTTCTTTTAAGCATAAAAGTATCTCATGTGATTTCACATTGTTTAAAAAGCATGCTTGCACATTTCGAGATTTTGTGAGCTAGATAGTACTTGCTAAGCTTTATGCTTATTAGTTGCATTTCCTCTTGCTGCAGGTAAAGGTAAAGGCAAGCAATTCTGAAGGAAGGCGACGAGGCGGTGCTGAGTGACGTGTGTGTGGTGGCTGACCTTGGAGAGGTCCTTAGGACAAGATGAATAAAAGACTTAAAGTGCATTTGTTACAGATTCTTAGTTTAAGTTAGATCACATAGAATTTATCCAAGTATTTGCATTTTAGATATTTTGCATGTTTTAAAACCACGAGTAAAGATTCCATGTCATTTTATTTAGTATACATATCCTTATGATTGCATTGGATGAGTATGAGCGTGAGTAGTTTTGAATATCGATACTTTGATGTAGCTATTTGATGCATGTGCCAAGATGTTGTTAGTCTCCTTTTGAATTAAGTTTTTATTGCTTTAAATATGCTTAGAAAAGTTGTATTCATACTCCATAATGCTTTAGTAATGTTATAGAACCTTGTGTGATGAGTTTAAATGTTTAGAATTTTAGAGAAAGGAAGTGTGCCATTGTATCATGCATGACTATTAAAGTTAGGATATCATTCTTAGATGGATTCAAAAAAAAAAAGTTCCGCATTTCTAGTCGTGCATTAGAGTCAAGAAGTAGACATGTAACGGTCCGTTTAAGGTAGAGAAGGCGGGTCGCTACAGTTGGTATCAGAGCAGATCCCATTCTCCAGCATCACACACACATCAGCATCAACCTTGCCGTCTTCAAGTAAGAAAGTTTTAAGTTTCAGTTTTTCTATTGCTCCTTTATTTAATTGCAGTATAGAGAAATGCTTAAGTACTTACTCATATGTGCATAGAACAAGGAAGCATGTTTAATACCTTAGTATCACGGAATCATGTTTAATCCCTAGAATGGATATTAGGTTACTAAGTAAGAAGACAAGTTTATACCTAGAGATGTAGTAGTGATTTCTTGTTCCCTTATGCATTATTAGATGGCAAGAAGAGGCCGAGCTCCTAATGCAAGGAACAGAACTCCAGTTCAAGATAACAATGAGCCTGGCACAGAACAGCCAAACCTGATGGCAGTCATTGCTCAAATGCAAGCTCAGATTTCAGAGCAACAGAAGACCATCGCCACACTGATGGCAAATCAGCACCCAGTGCCCCCTACACCACCCACAGCAGGAGTGGAAACTCCAGTGGTGGCTGAAGTTCCACCAGTCACACAGGAGACCCCTGCCGTGAACCGAAGACAAGAAGCATACCTCGTCCAGTGGCAGAGGCTGAAACCTGAAAGCTTCTCAGGCACGACTGAGCCCTGGGATGCCCAGGCTTGGTTCAAGACTTTAGAGAGCACAATGGAGCTTCTTGACTGGCCAGAAGTCGAGAAGGTCAAATGTGCCTCCTTCTGCCTAACTGGAGATGCTCGTATGTGGTGGGAGCGGGTCAAGAGTAAGAGGATAGTCAACCAGATGAGCTGGACAGATTTCGAGCAAGAGTTCTATGAGGAGTTCTTCCACATGCGGGTTACCAACAAGCACTACGAGGACTTCATGGAGTTCAGACAAGGTAACCTACCAGTGGGAGAAGCAGTCGCGAAGTTCAACAGACTAGCTCGCCTCTGCCCAGAGCTAGTCAGCACAGAGAAGGAGCGAGTCAGACTGATGCTCCGCATGCTGAACCCTGAAATAGCACTCAACGTGAACAGCGGGACGCACCGACCCCAGACCAGCGAGGAGTTGGTCAGTAGTGCTCTAATCTCAGAGCACTATCTGAATAGCATCAAGGCACAACAAACACAGCAGAAGCCAGTCCTGATTGAGAACAAGACAACAGGAGGCCAGAAGCCTCAGCCAAATAACCAGAACTGGAAGAACAAGAACCACAAAAGGAAGCAGTGGCCTGGCAGCCAAAAAGGAAACCCAGAGAACAAGCAAGCTAGGTATCCACCTTGTCCTAAGTGTGGGAGGACCCATCCAGGAGCATGCCTTTTGGGTGTAACTGGATGCTACTCATGTGGACAAGAGGGACACAGATCCAAAGACTGCCCAAACAAGTTTAAGGTACTTCCTCAGCAGTCCGTACAGTATGGAGGCAAGCCTCAGTTACATTACATGCCTACTATACTGGAGGGACCTCAGATCAGTCAGGGAGGGTTGGAAGCAGCACCAGTTTCAACCAATGCCAGAGTCTTTTCCCTCACGAAGGAAGAAGCTGCCAGCGCCTCCACGGTCGTAACAGGTCAAATAGTTATTTTTCAGCATTTAGCTACTACACTGTTTGACACTGGGGCGACCCATTCTTTCGTATCAGTACCTTTTGCTAGTAAGTTACAGGTGCCTGCAGAGAGTTGGGAGTCCAGATTCCTGACAACTCTCCCTTCAGGGGAAATCATGGAATCCACCCAGCGGCTCCGGGCTGTGTCAATCAAGATTTCAGACCGAGAGCTATATGTCGATCTAATAGTCCTTGCGATGCAAGACTTCGACGTCATACTGGGCATGGATTTCCTCAGTAAGTACAGCGCTTCAGTGGACTGTCGCCGGAGGAAGGTGGTTTTCAGTCCAGAAGGAGAACCACCGTTCGAATTTCAAGGAGCCCCAAGGAGGAAGACTCAGAAATTCCTCTCAGCCTTGGCAGCCCACCAGATGCTAGAACAAGGGTGTGCTGGTTTTCTTGCACGCATAGTGGACATAGAAGCAAAGGAAGAGCGCAAGCAGGAGGATGTACGGGTAGTCTGTGAGTATCCAGAAGTATTCCCAGAAGAACTACCTGGACTACCTCCCAACAGAGAAGTGGAATTCGAGATCGAGCTAGTACCAGGTACCGGTCCGGTCTCGAAGGCCCCATATCGTATGTCTCCAGCAGAGTTGAAGGAATTACAAGAGCAACTCCAGGAGCTACTAGACAAGGGCTTCATTCGCCCGAGTCATTCACCCTGGGGAGCTCCTGTACTTTTCGTCAAGAAGAAGGATGGGTCTATGCGTCTGTGCATAGACTACAGAGCTCTGAACAAGGTAACCATCAAGAACAAGTACCCCCTTCCTAGAATAGATGATTTATTTGATCAACTCAAAGGGGCTACAGTGTTCTCGAAGATAGATCTGCGTTCTGGGTATCATCAGCTAAAGGTTAAAGAAAGTGACATCCCCAGGACGGCCTTCAGGACAAGATACGGCCACTACGAATTTGTAGTGATGCCTTTTGGAGTAACCAATGCTCCAGCAGTCTTCATGGAGCTGATGAACCACATCTTCAGGGAGTATCTCGATAAATTCGTCATTGTATTTATTGATGATATTCTCATATACTCACAGACTCCAGAGGACCATGCTACACACTTGAGGATAGTGCTGCAGATCCTTCAGCAGGAGAAGCTCTATGCAAAATTCTCAAAGTGTGAGTTTTGGCTAGATCAGGTGACCTTCCTAGGTCACATTGTATCCAAAGAAGGCATTCAAGTTGATCCCAAGAAGATGAAGCNCTAATGCAAGGAACAGAACTCCAGTTCAAGATAATAATGAGCCTGGCACAGAACAGCCAAACCTGATGGCAGTCATTGCTCAAATGCAAGCTCAGATTTCAGAGCAGCAGAAGACCATCGCCACACTGATGGCAAATCAGCACCCAGTGCCCCCTACACCACTCACAACAGGAGTGGAAACTCCAGTGGTTGCTGAAGTTCCACCAGTCACACAGGAGACCCCTGCCGTGAACCGAAGACAAGAAGCATACCTCGTCCAGTGGCAGAGGTTGAAACCTGAAAGCTTCTCAGGCACGACTGAGCCCTGGGATGCCCAGGCTTGGTTCAAGACTTTAAAGAGCACAATGGAGCTTCTTGACTGGCCAGAAGTCGAGAAGGTCAAATGTGCCTCCTTCTGCCTAACTGGAGATGCTCGTATGTGGTGGGAGCGGGTCAAGAGTAAGAGGATAGTCAACCAGATGAGCTGGACAGACTTCGAGCAAGAGTTCTATGAGGAGTTCTTCCACATGCGGGTTACCAACAAGCACTACGAGGACTTCATGGAGTTAAGACAAGGTAACCTACCAGTGGGAGAAGCAGTCGCGAAGTTCAACAGACTAGCTCGCCTCTGCCCAGAGCTAGTCAGCACAGAGAAGGAGCGAGTCAGACTGATGCTCCGCATGCTGAACCCTGAAATAGCACTCAACGTGAACAGCGGGACGCACCGACCCCAGACCAGCGAGGAGTTGGTCAGTAGTGCTCTAATCTCAAAGCACTATCTGAATTGCATCAAGGCACAACAAACACAGCAGAAGCCAGTCCTGATTGAGAACAAGACAACAGGAGGCCAGAAGCCTCAGCCAAATAACCAGAACTGGAAGAACAAGAACCACAAAAGGAAGCAGTGGCCTGGCAGCCAAAAAGGAAACCCAGAGAACAAGCAAGCTAGGTATCCACCTTGTCCTAAGTGTGGGAGGACCCATCCAGGAGCATGCCTTTTGGGTGTAACTGGATGCTACTCATGTGGACAAGAGGGACACAAATCCAAAGACTACCCAAACAAGTTTAAGGTACCTCCTCAGCAGTCCGTACAGTATGGAGGCAAGCCTCAGTTACATTACATGCCTACTATACTGGAGGGACCTTAGATCAGTCAGGGAGGGTTGGAAGCAGCACCAGTTTCAACCAATGCCAGAGTCTTTTCCCTCACGAAGGAAGAAGCTGCCAGCGCCTCTACGGTCGTAACAGGTCAAATAGTTATTTTTCAGCATTTAGCTACTACACTGTTTGACACTGGGGCGACCCATTCTTTCGTATCAGTACCTTTTGCTAGTAAGTTACAGGTGCCTACAGAGAGTTGGGAGTCCAGATTCCTGACGACTCTCCCTTCAGGGGAAATCATGGAATCCACCCAGCGGCTCCGGGCTGTGTCAATCAAGATTTTAGACCGAGAGCTATATGTCGATCTAATAGTCCTTGCGATGCAAGACTTCGACGTCATACTGGGCATGGATTTCCTCAGTAAGTACAGCGCTTCAGTGGACTGTCGACGGAGGAAGGTGGTTTTCAGTCCAGAAGGAGAACCACCGTTCGAATTTCAAGGAGCCCCAAGGAGGAAGACTCAGAAATTCCTCTCAGCCTTGGCAGCCCACCAGATGCTAGAACAAGGGTGTGCTAGTTTTCTTGCATGCATAGTGGACATAGAAGCAAAGGAAGAGCACAAGCAGGAGGATGTACGGGTAGTCTGTGAGTATCCAGAAGTATTCCCAGAAGAACTACCTGGACTACCTCCCAACAGAGAAGTGGAATTCGAGATCGAGCTAGTACCAGGTACAGGTCCGATCTCGAAGGCCCCATATCGTATGTCTCCAGCAGAGTTGAAGGAATTACAAGAGCAACTCCAGGAGCTACTAGACAAGGGCTTCATTCGCCCGAGTCATTCACCCTGGGGAGCTCCTGTACTTTTCGTCAAGAAGAAGGATGGGTCTATGCGTCTGTGCATAGACTACAGAGCTCTGAACAAGGTAACCATCAAGAACAAGTACCCCCTTCCTAGAATAGATGATTTATTTGATCAACTCAAAGGGGCTACAGTGTTCTCGAAGATAGATCTGCGTTCTGGGTATCATCAGCTAAAGGTTAAAGAAAGTGACATCCCCAGGACGGCCTTCAGGACAAGATACGGCCACTACGAATTTGTAGTGATGCCTTTTGGAGTAACCAATGCTCCAGCAGTCTTCATGGAGCTGATGAACCACATCTTCAGGGAGTATCTCGATAAATTCGTCATTGTATTTATTGATGATATTCTCATATACTCACAGACTCCAGAGGACCATGCTACACACTTGAGGATAGTGCTGCAGATCCTTCAGCAGGAGAAGCTCTATGCAAAATTCTCAAAGTGTGAGTTTTGGCTAGATCAGGTGACCTTCCTAGGTCACATTGTATCCAAAGAAGGCATTCAAGTTGATCCAGCCAAGATAGAAGCAGTCAGCAACTGGTGTAGACCCAAGAATGCCAGTGAAATCAGAAGCTTCTTAGGCCTGGCAGGATATTACAGAAAATTTGTGGAGGACTTTTCCAGAATAGCCTCTCCTCTCACAGTCCTGACCAGAAAGAATCAGAAGTTTGAGTGGTCAGATAAATACGAGCACAGCTTCCTAGAACTGAAGAAAAGATTGACTAGTGCTCCCATCCTGACTGTTCCAGAGAGTGACAAGGCCTTTGACATCTACAGTGATGCATCCAAAATGGGCCTTGGAGCTGTCCTCATGCAAGACGGTAAAGTAATAGCATATGCCTCCAGACAGCTCAAGGACTATGAGAAGAATTACCCTACTCATGACCTTGAGCTAGCAGCTGTGGTTTTTGCACTGAAGCTCTGGAGACACTACCTGTATGGAGTGCAGTGCAGAATCTTCACAGACCATCAGAGTTTAAAGTACTTCTTCACTCAGAAGGACCTGAATATGAGGCAGCGCAGGTGGCTAGAGTTGGTCAAAGATTATGACTGTGAAATCCTCTACCACCCAGGTAAAGCTAATAAAGTGGCAGATGCACTGAGCAGAAAATCCTGTGCAGCACTGATGTCCCTATCATCACTGTCTCTACCACATTAGAAAGAAATAAAGGATTTTGTAGTCGAGGTAATAATTGGGCAACTTTCTGCATTGACTCTAGAGTCAACCCTGCTTGTGGATATACAAAGAAAGCAAAGTCAAGACCCAGAGATCCAGAAGATCAAGCAGGAGATCCAAGAGGCAGAAAATCTAGAGTTTCGAGTATCAGATAGTGGCATCCTCTATCTTGGAGACCGCCTTTGCGTCCCCAATGATAAGGAACTAAGAAAGAATATTTTACAAGAAGCCCACAGTACCCCGTACTCTATGCATCCTGGTTCTACCAAGATGTACCAAGATTTAAAGCAAAGGTTCTGGTAGTCTGGACTCAAGCGAGACGTGGCCAGATATATCAGTACCTGCTTGACCTGCCAGAGAGTCAAAGCAGAGCACCAGAGACCAGGAGGAGTTCTGCAGCCTCTTCCTATTCCAGAGTGGAAGTGGGAAGAGATATCCATGGATTTTATCACAGGTCTCCCAAGGACCACCCATGGACACGATGCAATATGGGTGATAGTGGACAGATTGACCAAGTCTGCCCACTTCCTAGCCATCAAGTTATCGCATTCGGTAGAGCAGTTAGCACAGCTATACGTGAAAGAAGTGATCAGGCTTCACGGAGTTCCGAAGTCGATTGTTTCTGACAGAGATGGGCGGTTCATCTCCCATTTTTGGAGGTGTGTTCAGGACGCCCTAGGGACCAGACTTCAGTTCAGCACAACTTTCCATCCCCAGACAGATGGACAAACAGAGAGAGTAAATCAGATTTTAGAAGACATGCTCAAGGCTTGTGCGTTGGACTTTAAAGGTAGTTGGTGCAAATTTCTGTGTTTAGCTGAGTTTGCCTACAACAATAGCTATCAGGCCACCATCAGGATGGCACCTTATGAGGCATTGTATGGCAGAAAATGCAGATCACCCATATGTTGGCAAGAAGCTGGTGAAAAGAAAGAGACGGAGTCAGAAATAGGCAGCCAGACTGAACTTGTAGATGAGACCACTCAGGCTATCCAGACGATCCGCCAGAGGATTGAGACTGCCCAGAGTAGACAGAAAAGTTATGTTGACACACACCGTAGGCCACTGGAATTCCAAGTTGGAGATTCAGTATTCCTCAAGGTCGCTCCTATGAAGGGAGTGATGAGATTTGGCAAAAAGGGCAAGCTAAGTCCTCGCTACATAGGACCCTACAAGATCATAAAGAGGGTTGGTAAGGTAGCATATGAGCTGGACTTACCAGAGGATATGTCAGCTATCCACAGTACATTTCATGTCTCTATGCTAAAGAAGTGTATTCACGATCCTAGCCAAGTGATTCAGCCTCAGTCAGTACAGATCCAAGAAGATCATAGCTATGAGAGCAGACCGACACAGATAGTGGACAAAGCAGTTAAAAGATTAAGAAATAAAGAAGTGCCACTAGTGAAGGTCATCTGGCAGAATCAAAAGCATGAGGAAGCTACTTGGGAACGTGAAGACAGCATGAGAGAAAAATATCCAGAATTATTTTAAGTTCAAGGACAAACATTTTATAAGGTATGGGAGATTGTAACGCCCCGAAATTTCCATATTGAAGTTCTTAAAGTCCTTAGAACTATTTAAAAATTTTTGAGAAATATTCTAGATATTTTTAGGAAATTTTAGAATATTTTTATGAAATTTTCCGTGTCCGTTTAGTATTTTTATTAAAAGAAATAGAGTCTTCGGCAAAAAGTTGCCTGGACGAGTTTTGAACCCGAGACCTCCCATGGGACCAACGACTTAAGTTGGTCGGGTTAACCAGGAGCCCCAGCAGGGGTGTGCTGAAAGAAAATAAGAGATATTAAGTTAAGTAGTAAGTTGAACCGAAATACCCCTTGGTATAAATAGAAGAACTTAAGTGATTCTTTTATTTTTGGTTCGGCAACTTCCTCTCCTCCTCACCATCCACCGACCCCTCTTCCCCTCTCTTGGGCGAAACCACACCAAGCTCTAGGACCTTCCTCCGGTGGCCGGCCAAGGCTCTCCTCCGAGAGATTTTCCGATATTCGGGATCCCCGCGACGAGAGGAACGCGTGAGCGCGAAGAAATCTCCGAGACTCCGAGTTTCTCCGGAACCTCCGACGCCGTTCTTGGTTGTAAGTCCAAGATATCGATATAAGTACTGCTCACCTATAGTAAGAGGCGGTTTTCCACAAGTTTTTCCCGTTAGAAAGTTAAAAATGCAAATTTTCCTTTAGTTTATGATTTTGCATGTAACTCTAGTTTAATCCATGCTTGTATAAGTTTGATTAAGTACCCTATATGAGGTTAGGGGCTAAGAAAAGTTATGAGAAAAGAAAAGAGAAGATAAAGATAAGAAAATAAAAGGCCAAGGCCTTAAGAAATCCCCAAAAGTCAAGACTTAGGGATTTGGGCACACAAGGTGCTCGTTAAAATGCCAAGGCATTCAAGATAAGAAAAAGTAAGTATTTTATTTTCTAAGGCCAGTACCCGGCGTCCAAGGGCGTCGTTAAAGAAATCCAAGTGTCCAATTCTAAGGTCTTGGCCCTGGTAGACCAAGGTCTGCTCTATTAGGATTGGTGGCTCGCTACCCCAACCTTTTAGGGAACGCGCATAAGATGGTACTTACGTCTTAAGTGGATCCAAGTGAGTTATTATTTTCAAGTATATGCTTTAGCAAAGTTTTTCTAAAGTTTAAGGAAGTTTTCTAAAAGTTAAAGAAAGATTTAAAGTTAAAGAATTGCTAAAGTTTCAAGTTAAGCCAAGAAAAAGTGAGTTAAGACTTATTAATGCTTGAGTATGCATGTTTTGAGTTATACATGTTTTAATGTTTCTTTAAAGCATAAAAGTGTCTCATGTGATTTCACATTGTTTAAAAAGCATGCTTGCACATTTCGAGATTTTGTGAGCTAGATAGTACTTGCTAAGCTTTATGCTTATTAGTTGCATTTCCTCTTGCTGCAGGTAAAGATAAAGGCAAGCAATTCTGAAGAAAGGCGACAAGGCGGTGCTGAGTGACGTGTGTGTGGTGGCTGACCTTGGTGAGGTCCTTGGGACAAGATGAATAAAAGACTTAAAGTGCATTTGTTACAGATTTTTAGTTTAAGTTAGATCACATAGAATTTATCCAAGTATTTGCGTTTTTGATATTTTGCATGTCTTAAAACCACGAGTAAAGATTCCATGGCATTGTATTTAGTATACATATCCTTATGATTGCATTGGATGAGTATGAGCGTGAGTAGTTTTGAACATCGATACTTTGATGTAGCTATTTGATGCATGTGCCATGATGTTGTTAGTCTCCTTTTTAATTAAGTTTTTATTGCTTTAAATATGCTTAGAAAAGTTGCATTCATATTCCATAATGTTGTAGTAATGTTATAGAACCTTGTGTGATGAGTTTAAATGTTTAGAATTTTAGAGAAAGGAAGTGTGCCATTGTATCATGCATGACTATTAAAGTTAGGATATCATTCTTAGATAGATTCAAATACAAAAAAAAAAAACTTCCGCATTTTTAGTCGTGCATTAGAGTCAAGAAGTAGACAAGTAACGGTCCGTCTAAGGTAGAGACGGCGGGTCGCTACAGAAACAATCCAAATAGAGAGAACCTTTTCGAACAACCGTTTTCATCATCGTACTAATCAATTGAGTGATCACTTGAACAAACATGTTGTTCAAGCAATTCAAACTCCTTCATCGATTAGCCGTGGAAAAGATGACGAATTAGATCACTGGTTTTTGTGTTTATCTTTGGGGTCCATGACAAATAAGAAACATACAATAAACTAGAACAAGAATGAAACATAAACAAGATTTATACCTCTTGTTTACCTCTTGGCCTTCTACTGTATTCCTATCCTCTTCTTGGACATCGTGTGGGTGATGATTTTCCAAGAAACGAAGCCACCAAAGACCACCTTCTTCTTCCTTGTGCTTTCGACAACCACCAAAAGAGGAAGAGTTCCTTCTTCCTTACTTGCGCCGACCACCAAAGAAGGATGAATTCCTTCTTGCACCGACCCTAAGGACAGAAGGGAAGAAGAAGAAGAAGAGAGAACTTCTCTTCTTCACCAACCCTAGCTGATCACTCCTCTTGAATCTTCCTTGCTTGCGCGCGCCAACACCACCAAGGAAGAAGGTGTCCTTCCTTCTTGCGCCGCACACTACCTCTCTTCTAGTTGCCACACGCCACAAAGGAGGAAGAGGATTTCTCCTTTAGCTTGATGTCACCGGCCACCAAAGAGATGAGAAGAAGAGAAGAGAAGAAGGAGAAAGGAAGCAAAACCTTTTCTCCTTCTTGCCGTCGGCGCAAACCCTATGAGAGAGAGGGAGAGGAGAGAAAAAAAACCCAAGGCTTGGTTCTCTTGATTAAGTCTTGGTTTCATGGCTTTATGAGGTGTATATTGGCTACAATAAGGCTCATGAGGAGGAGTTGGTTTTGGTCTCCTAATGGATCCTAGACCCGACCCATTAATGATAACCCGCTCCACTAATGGGGTATCATTGAACTACCACACCAACCACATAAGTAAATATGGGATCCACCATATTATGTGTACATAATCTCTCAGTGTTCAAGATCTCACATGTCCCATTAATTAATTAAATTACTGATAATTTAATTAATTAATATTTAACTCCATGAGTAGTACCACTCAACTTTATCATCATGTCGGACCAAGTCCACTTGCAGGATTTACATAATAAACTTTATGAGCTCCTTAAGGGGGCATCATCATCCTAACACATTAGGAGACGGTTTCCTTCTATAATCAATGGCATGCTATGTAAATAATATTATTTCTCAATTTACCTAGCCTATTGATTTAACGAATAAATTTCGCCCATTGGTAAATCAAAGAAATAGATATTAAGTATATGTACTCATTATTATATCGGGATTAAGAGCATGTACATCATAATATCTGAGGTCTGATTCGATTATATAATCAATATAAATCGAATTACCTCTAATCGGTCCTGCTCAATACACACAAAGTGTACTAGTGTAATTCTATAGTCAAGATTGACTAATAAAAAATTTTACTACAACCATTCCAATAGTTTGTCCAAATCCATCTCGGTTGTGAGCAACTACTTATACTTCACAAAGGGACTGATTACATGATCTTCTGTGTAGCACCACCCCCCATGTTATCTATAATGTAAAGTAAAGGGCCCCCGGGGCTATGGTACAGCGGTAGGGCCGCTAGTAGTTAACCCAGGCATCCGTGATTCAATCCCTAGCTACGACGCATTTTGCAGGAATTTTTCCTCCAAATGGGGTGCGAACCCTGGGACGCTGGACTTCTAGACTGCCCACCGCGAGCGCTTCCTGATTTACCCTGGTGACCGGTGGGAAACTTCCGTGGGGCCGGGCCGGTTACCCCAGGTTCAATTCGTCTGCTGCCTGGTTGATCATTTTTTATAATGTAAAGTAAAGGTCAATAGCATATATATATATCAAATATAAAATACAAATAATGATCATGTGATTCTTATTTCAAAATATAGATGTTCATACAAAAGCTAGGCTTTTAGTATACATCCTAACACATCTGTGATTGATCAAAAAGGCTTTTGGGTTTGTCCCAAGAAGCTTATATCACTAAGATGCTACAACACTTCAATATGTTGGATTGCAACATTGAACAAATGCCTATAGTAAAAGGAGTTGTTCTGAGCAAAAGTATGTCTCCCAAGACTCCTAAAGAGATAGTTGATAAGAAGAAAAAAGCATATGCTAGTACCATTGGTAGTTTGATATATTTTATGTTGTGTACTTGCCCCGATGTAAGCTATGTTATTGGCTTAGTTAGTCGTTTCCAGTTAAACCCTGTATCGAGACAATGGAAAGCAGTGAAAAGGATCAAAGCTGAGCTAGAAGGGCTATAAAGATGCATATTAGATAAGGGGCCTTGATAACAGAAAATTCACATCTAGGTATACCTTCTTACTGAATGGTGGCATTATCTCATGGAACAACAAGAAACAGACATGTGTAGCACTGTCAAAATAGGCTTGTGTAGCCCTGTCGAAATAGCCTTGTGTAGCCCTGTCGAAATAGCCTTGTGTAGCCCTTTCGAAATAGGTCTTGTGTAGTGTTGTCAACAATGGAAGCTGAGTATGTGGTACGAGCGGTTGTTGCATAAGAAGTTATCTAGTTAAGAAGGTTCTTGATGCATCTGAGGATTGTTGACGACAGTGGGAGTCATGTTACAATGTACTGTTATTATTAAGTTGCTATAGCTTTTTTCAAGGATCCTAAATATCACAGCAAAGACAAGCACATAGACATTAAATATAATTTTGTAAGAGATATTGTTGACATGAAAATGATAATTTTTTAGTACATTCCTACACGAGCAATGCTAGCAGATCCTTTTCCTAAGACATTGACTAAAGAGTCATTTCATGGATATGTGAAGCCTTTGGGACTACGCAAGATGTAACATATTGTAAAGACTATTCTATATATGAAATGTCATGATCTATTCAGTGTAAATATATTTGTTACATTTGAATAAAAGTCTCGATGAGCATGTTGGCAGGTTGAGATTAGTTCATTCACATAGATAATCATCTCTATTTGTTGAGTATAAATAGATGTAAGACCATTACTTATGAGACAGCTTATGTAGTTGTGAATAGAGACATACTCATAAGTTGAGTTTGCCTTGATAATTATGTCAAGATGAGATTATTTGTATAATGATCGGAGTAAATGAACCCACCATTTACTAAACCTGTTTAAAGGCCAGATTAGAATTCATAAGTTGAATTTGGATTAGACATTAGGTATGTCTAGATTGAAATCTGTACGATATTAAATATTTGAGAAAAACATACACTCATTTTGGTAAAGAGAGTAACATCGTAGCACGTGATTCATACCACATGTGTTATAGCGATAATAAGGGTAGTGGGAGAATAGATCTCCACTTCTCTACTATGTGAGACCCTTGAGATTATAAGTTAATCTCAATCTTACCCTAAGCGACTATATATATTAATCTCAATCTTACATTTTTTATTGAGTACTTAAAAATGTAATTGTGAATATATGTATTAATTAGTGATGTTGAATAGGCTCTTGACATAGTTATCATATGAGGGATTAGAGATGCTCATATTGATGTAAAAATTTAATCTAGGGTAAAGGTATGTTATTGATGTCTCAGATTCGTTCTACAGAGCAGCTAAGTTAAGTATAACAACTTTCTTAGCAGCAATTGCTCAGTGTGCTTGCTGTCGTACGAATAATTTTCCCTGGAGTATGAATTGAATGTTCTTATATGGTCTTTGTGACTTTTTTATATGATCTTTGTGACTTTATTACATTGTCTTTGTGACTAAATGACCTTTATAGATTAACTTGGATGAGTGGGAGATGTTGGAGTTAGGAAGGTGAGAAGGTACCCCTTCCCCTTCCTCTTCCAATCCACTCATCCTCTTCCATTAATGGAGGAAGGGAAAGAGACCTTCTATCCCCTATAAATATATTTCCCTCCAAGGCAAATGAGAGGGTAAAAAAAAGGAGAGAGATGCGATGTGTGTGCGTCCAAGCCAATGGAGATCGTGTGAGACAAGTTATGTGCGAGGTCTGTGCGAGGTCAATGAGAAAAGGTTCGTCCCATGTATGTGATGTCTCCGTGCAAGGTTCGCCCTGGTGCACAAGAGGAAGAAGGGGGTTGTTGCAAAGAACATTCAAGATTGGTTTATCCAATTACAGAAAAGGGATTTGGTTTATGAACATTGAGAGATGGTTTGTTTTTCATGATCATTTCTGGCCGACGGTAAATTTTTCGATGCAGCGTTCTTCTCCGATTTTTTCCAAGATTGTTATGAATGTTTACTATTTTAATTTTATATTTCATACTAGAGATATGACAGAATCTCAAACATTCAATCTAATTTCCCTGAAAATACATAGTCGATTCCAACTCACATAGTCACATTGTCGATTCAGGTTTAACACTTTATACTGGCCTGCCAATATTTAAATCCGCTTGACAATCAAGAATAATATTTGGGCAATTTACCAAAGGGCGTACCTAAGAATTGGAAATTACCAATTCCGTATCATAGTTTCTATTTTATCAAAGGGCGCAGGCCTTTATGTGAACTTCCTCTTATACCCCTCTTTTAATTACTGTCATTCTCTTTCTCTCTCTCAGTAACAAATTTCGAGACGTCCGTGCACATGCTTGTTCAGACTTTTATTTTAAAATAATATATTATGGAATCGACGCTAAAAATGAAAGGTAAAAACTAAAAAAATATTTCAGTTTTCAAACTTGATTAATATATAAATATTTTTTAATATTTCAGTCGATTCGTTAAAACTTTGATTAATATATAAATATTTTTCAAGTAAAAACGTAAGGTAAATGATTTAGGTATATCAGTGAGTTTTGAGCAAAACTCACTGATGGTCCTACCATATTTGGAATTCTGAAAACCCTATATCAGTAGATAGTGTTGAGCTAGGAGATGAGATTTTGGGTGTCGAAACCTCTAATCTTGCTGTATCACCAATGCTATAGGAGTCGTTTAGGTATATCAGTGAGTTTTGAGCAAAACTCACTGATGGACCTACCATATTTGGAATTCTGAAAACTCTATATCAGTAGACAGGGTTGAGCTAGGAGATGAGATTTTGGGTGCGGAGACCTCTAATCTTGCTGTATCACCAATGCTATAGGAGTGATTTAGGTATATCAGTGAGTTTTGAGCAAAACTCACTGATGGACCTACCATATTTGGAATTCTGAAAACCCTATATCAGTAGACAGGGTTAGCTAGGAGATGAGATTTTGGGTGCCGAAACATCTAATCTTGCTGTATCACCAATGCTATAGGAGTAGTTTAGGTATATCAGTGAGTTTTGAGCAAAACTCACTGATGGACCTACCATATTTGGAAATCTGAAAACCCTATATCAGTAAACAGGGTTGAGCTAGGAGATGAGATTTTGGGTGTCGAAACCACTAATCTTGCTGTATCACCAATGCTATAGGAGTGGTTTAGGTATATTAGTGAGTTTTGAGCAAAACTCACTGATGGACCTACCATATTTGAAATTTTGAAAACTCTATATCAGTAGACAGGGTTGAGCTAGGAGATGAGATTTTAGGTGCCGAAACCTCTAATCTTGCTGTATCACCAATACTATGGGAGTGGTTTAGGTATATCAGTGAGTTTTGGTCAAAACTCACTGATGGACCTATCATATTTGGAATTCTGAAAACCCTATATCAGTAGACAGGGTTGAGCTAGGAGATGAGATTTTGGATGCCGAAACCTCTAATCTTGCTGTATCACCAATGCTATAGGAGTGGTTTAGGTATATCAGTGAGTTTTGAGCAAAACTCACTGATATACCTAAACCACTCCTATAGCATTGGTGATACAGCAAGATTAGAGGTTTCGGCACCCAAAATCTCATCTCCTAGCTCAACCCTGTCTACTGATATAGGGTTTTCAGAATTCCAAATATGGTAGGTCCATCAGTGAGTTTTGAGCAAAACTCACTAATATACCTAAACCACTCCTATATCATTGGTGATACAGCAAGATTAGAGGTTTCGGCACCCAAAATCTCATCTCTTAGCTCAACCCTGTCTACTGTGTTGGGACCGGGTGCATGTTGACAAGGATACGGGTTCGTAAAATTTTAGATTTTTACGTGCAGCGGAAGAATTAGCATAAAATAATTTCCTAAATTATTTTAACCACGTATCTAGCATGCAACCTTATGATGTGTGGACATAATCATAAATTAAAACTTTACGGAAAAGTAAACTAATTTACTAAGTACCTCTCGTAACTCGAAGTAAGGGACGAGATCCAACCGTAGCGTCCCTTGGAAGCTTCGCCTCTATTCGCGTCCACGCCGAGTTCTCTTCGGGATGACTTCGCAAAGTCACGAGTTTTGTGCCGACGAGAACTACTAGATTCTCTAAAAGCACAACTAGAAGATCAAGAGAGAAGAATGGAAACTAACCACCAAGAAAGTTGGCCGGAATCATAATTCCGGCGGGAAGGAAGAAGATGATTTGCGCCCTTTAGCCAAGAAGACTCTCGGCCAATAGCAACCCTTGGCTTTGCATCCCTTCTCCCGTGTGCAAGCTGCATGTACAGAACGGGAAACCTTGCTTTCCCGTTGCATGCAAGTTGATCAAAACGGAAAGCCATGCTTTCCCGTTGCATGCAAATTGGGCTTTCCCCGTTGCATGCAAGTTGATCAAAATGGAAAGTCATGCTTTCCCGTTGCATGCAAATTGATCAAAACGGAAAGCCTTGATCAAAACGGAAAGCCATGCTCCGTTGCATGCAAATTGATCAAAACAGATTGATCAAAACGGAAAGCCACGCTCCGTTGCATGCAAATTGATCAAAACGGAAGGCCGTGCTCCGTTGCATGCAAGTTGATCAAAACGGATTGATCAAAACGGAAAGCCATGCTCCGTTGCATGCAAATTGATCAAAACGGAAGCATGCTCCGTTGCAGCAAATTATCAAAACGAAAGCCATGCTCCGTTGCATGCAAATTGATCAAAACGGAAAG